>JAWZYV010012710.1:0-542673 GCA_038373885.1 Cheiracanthium punctorium | reverse complement strand
ATAACGTACGTGGTGCATCTATTATTTCATGTAGGTTTTGTTAATTTAGGTGAAATTCAATAAACTCATCTGCAAAATAACTGCGCTAATGCATTGTCCACGCTTTAGGAAATGCAAGATAAAATAAAATAGTTGACAACATCATGTAATTTATTCATCTGGTATGTATTAAATGCTATAATTAAGCTTAAAATCAAAATTATATGATGTAGAAATCAGGCATTTTTCGAAAGAGAGAAGTTTCATCTGCATACCGTAAAGATCTTCTTTTTTGATCGCCAGTGACACTGACGAAGTTTTTGTGTCATCAGGTTGCAATCATCTCAGATTTGCACTCATGACGTCAACTTTTAGTCACGATTCAAGTATTTTTTTCACGTTTTCAGATTCCGCATTACTGGGTTTAATTCGAATTATATGTGTAAGGAAAATATTCGTTTCCCACCGTGCGGAGAACGGGTATCCAGCTAGTATACATTAAAAACCTCCAACACCTTTCTAACAGTTTGACTGCTATCCATTAAAATCTTCATACACCCCCCCAATAAAAGTATTCCAGCAAGAGAGAAATTTCCTATTTTAGATTTGCGAAAAATAATTGAGTTTTTGAAAAACGCACAACTTAATAGAAATATAGAATGCCATATTTATGCATAGCCTAATTCATATTCCATGATAAATAATTTTTAATATACGAAACCAAACCAGCGTAGGAAATTTCTCTCCTGCTCGAATGCTTCTTTTGGAGGGTGTACCCATCAAACACACACAGGTTCTCTGAACGTCTATTAACGTTCAGAAGACGTTTTCTGAACGTTAATAGACGTTCAGAGAACCTGTCTGTGTTTGCTGGGTACATTCCAAAAGCGCAATAGCGATGCATAGCAGTCAAACGGTTAAAGTACGATCTTTTTAATTATTTTTAGTGTTTAATTATTACTAAAATCAAAAATCTTAAATAAAATTTCACAATGAGGATAAAATTAATTTATAAAAAGCTATTGTTTATTAATGACTAATATTCTAGCTTCTTTTGCAATAGCTATATTTCTAGATTGTTTTAAATTAAGTTTTAAATAATTACTTAGGTCCAAACAACTGAAACCGAAACTGTGTAAGATAAGGTGGCCCAAACGTCCCCATTTTCAGGACGTTTTTCAACTTGTCCCCAAAATGTAACACAGGAGTTGGGGACATTCATTAATTATAAATGTCCCCAATTTGATTTAAAGTCGGGGGCATGTCCCCGAATTTATGTTAAAAAATCTGGTCACCTTACAGCAAGTCACGTGCGTGCAAAATGCGTTTTCGTATCTTTCTGATTTGACTCTTTGCTCCAACCATGAAGCTCGGGAGGAGAAACATCGACTTGTTATCCAACTTGGACCAACTACACAGTATGAGAATTGCCGACGAAACTGCGGCTACCATTGATTCCGCCATCTATTGACGATAGCGGAAAACAACATCGCGCGCGCGCGCTTTCCGATTTCATGCTTTTCTAATTGGGATTTATTCATTTATGCTGAAATTTCATGAAGTATACACTAACATTTGAATAAATAAATATAATAATTAATATGCATATATAATAATTTTGTTTCTATATTACTTAGTTACAACGATGTAACATCAGTTTGAAAATTTAATAAATTAATTAATAATTTAAATAAATTCTCTTTAAAACTGCATGCGAACGATATAACAGATCAGTTTTTGACAAATATTTTTGGTAGCAATTCGCTAAAAATTAAAAAAATATTCCCTGCCTTCTTTCAGGCTATAAATTCCTCTTATATACCCGCTCTTCCACATTATATTTTATTTATTATTATTATTTTTTTTTTTTTGTCTTTAGTCTTAAAGTTGGTTAGTTAATTAAAACAAAAACAAATATGGAAAGAGAAAAACATTTAACGCCGTTTTTCAGCACCACCAGAGCCTGATTATAACCAACAAGGGCCCCAGGAATTGATGAATTGGGGGGGGGGGGCATTTATGAAATTTGTTTTATTTTTCATAAAATTTTGATATAAAGAAGGATGTTTCAGAACAAGATTTGAAATTGGGGGGACCTGGGCAAAGTCCCGATTTGCCCGTGCGATAATAAGGACCTGAGTACCACAAAAAATTACATAAAAATCAATGTCTTTTCAGTATCAGTATCATTTTTCAGTACTACAAAAAATTTCATAAAAAGCATAAAGGAAAAAAAAAATATTAATTCAATAAATACACGCATATTCAGTGATTGACTCTTTTGCATCAGTTTTGCAAGCTTTCACATATCAGAAAAAATCTAATATTTCTTTAATTTTGAAAAATTTTGTATTTAAAAAAAAACAAACAGACTTTGAATTGAAAATATTTGTTTCTGTATAAGTTTTGCAGACTTATGCCAAAAATATCTATTCATTTGTGTATCTCTTATATATTATAAAATCCCCTCCCCCACCCTAATTAAATTAATAAACAGAAAAATATTATTCATAAAAGTGTTATTATTTTTTTAAAAATGGACAATTTCAAAGTATTATACTGCTGTTTCAATTTGATTATTGGGCCAAATGCCAATTTTAAAGTGCTCATATTAGCATTATACTACTACTAACATGTACAAAAGGTTTTCTATTTACATAGTGTTGCTTTTTATGTTATACATTTATAAGGGACCATATTAAAGAAATATTATGGTGATGCTGTATTGATGCTGTTTGGAGTTTTAATGGAGGATATCGCCTCCTTGGGTTCGAGGCTATAAAAGTCACGTGACGGTGGAAAACAAACAACCATTTCTCCATAGGCTTATGTGCTGGACTCCTGGTAATAAGCGCAAAATCAAAAAAATAATAATTATACCTCTGTATTGTGCTGCCTACGAATGTTTCAATAACTCTCTGGAACCCATACATGACTGCAAAAAGATATCTCTCCAAAGATTCCCATTAAAAAGTGCTAACATATTAAAACTTATACTGAGACGAGGCTATTTCAGCCACGTGTGGATGGAAAATATACACTTCAGCCAATCAGATTACAGGGCCACTCATCAACACAGCCGGAAGGTCACGTGTTGGTGGAAAAATGACGTCATATCGATATCGTCCATTACGTTGGATTTTTCTTCCCGAGCGATACATTTCTTTTTCTGGCTTCTGGATATCCACTGTCACATCCAGGTGCAAAGCAGTGACTCGCTCGACCCATATTCTATCAAAATAATTTATTTTATTAAAAAAATATAGCTCGTTCACAATCAAAACAACGCTAAATCCCTATTGAAGCGGTGCGCTGCGCCTCCTGCCGGTGAAAATAGATCCTGGTCCGTTTTCCCGCCTGATCGCCCATTCCCGATGACTCTCCTTGGGCAGCTTTATTCGATTTTAGACTGAATCGAATAGTCTGTGAAATGAAATTCGTCTGCTTTTCCGGCTTTTCGTCCGTGCACTTTTTTCTGCTGGTTGAGAGCACTTGTTTAGTGGTTTTGTTTGTATTTTGTGCTATTAATTAGAAAAATACTCACTTTCCTTTCATATGACAATACGTCAAGCATTCAGGTTTGTTAAGTATTTCAGATTGTTTTATAATGGATGCATTTGACATAATTTATGTTTTCTACTTTTTGCTTAGAAATAGTATTTTAATTCAAGTATAATGCAATATAAACTGAAGACTCCTTGATTCCTGTCAAAATTTGTTTATCGCCTTCTGGACAGATCCTGCATATTTACTTGCATACATTTAATAATGGTAACTTTTGACAAAGTAGAGCTATTTTCTCGCTGTGATCACAAAGATGAAAATACTGGACAAAACCTCAAAACATGGGACTGTCCCATAGGCGCACCCACGGAGGGGGCTATGGGGGTCTGAAGGCCCCCTAAAGGGGAAAGTTAGAAGTGTAAAGCGTAGGAAGTTAGAAGTGTAAAGCGTTAAAAAAATGAAAACTGTCGCTAATGAATTAATTTTTTTTAGTTCTTTCTTTCTTTTTTTAACTGTCCTCAAATTATTTCTAACCAAAAAAGACATTTATTAAAAAAGTTTTTAAATAAATGCTCACAGTTAGTTGAAATACTGTTACACACGGTTACAACGTCGCTCAAAAGATCAGATAATTATTTATGACTCTATAATGAGTTACATTGCTTGTGTCTATGGGACAGTCAAGTGATACTGAATATTTTGACGTTATAAGAGAGTTGTAACTAACCGAGATCACTATGACTGAGTTCAGCAATATTATGTAGCCCAGCCCCCCGCCCTAAACTAAAATCCTGTGTGCGCCACTGGACTGTCCCATATAATACGGGATGGTTGATCCATTTATAATAAGTCATTTTGGAGTATTATAATAGTGAGCATCCGGGGTGCAGAAAATATTTAGGGCTCGATATTTCCTCAGAACACAATTTGTTTTGTTCAAAATTTCCTCCAAACCGAAGCATATTTTCATTCTAGTTTAAGCGACTATTTATCGCTAGCTTTTTTTGATAACAATTCCATCTCTACAAAAAAAAAAAAAAAAAAAAAAAAAAATCCCTCCCTTTTTTTTTTTTTTAAATACGATCGGGGCAAAAATTTACCCAACGTTTCAGAATTTTCCCCGAACATCGTTCGCGCTTTCGGGCATATTCTGCACCCCTGGTGAACATAAACTAAACCAAATAACACTTAAAAACAAGTCTGATATTTGAAGTAGGGTGACCAGACATCCGGAATTTTGCAGGACAGTCCTTTTTTCACTTCTTGTCCTGCAAACTGCATTAAGTACCAAAAATCGTAAAAATATCCAGTAAAATCGACCAAGACGGTTGTGTGCCCGATGTAAACACGGTGACAGTCGCTAGAGCTTGGCGGTTGCCAAGCCACAACGACTGTCGCCAACCATTTTGCCCGATCAGCAAAGTATTGTAACACATTAAAATTGCACATATATTCCAGATTCCACTAACAAAAACATTAAAACAAAATGCACCGTCCATATTTAACCTAAAAATGTCTGCAAATTCAGTAACAGGTAATTTAAATTGAGCAAACAGTGGACCGTTTTTAATTAAAAAAACTACAGTGGATTAAGCAACCTAGTTGTACAGCTACTGTAAACTGGGCAAACACAGGACCATTTTCAACTAAAAAAAAAACATAGGTGGATTAAACAACCTAGTTGTACACCTCATGATTAGAAAAGCACTTACCTTTATTTTTTTTTAATTAACGGCGGTGCCAGAATGATCACCAAATGAAACATGTAAACGCAACATCAAAATATGAACAGCACCGGATATGGAATATAGTCCGAATATCCTAATTTTTGTTTTTATCCTCATTCTATGTCAGGTATCGCTTGCGGAGAAAATGAGTACAATTCATGCAGGGGTATCGATCTATATTTCAAGATATAATTTCGATGTTTTGACATCGATATATTCAGTACTCTTTTTATGAAGTGTTGCCAGGTCATCTTTTTAGAAAAGTATTTCTAGTTACTCTCAGATATGTGGGAAAAACTAGATTGAGCATAGGTGGGGGGAGGAAAGCAATGCCTCCAAATGATAGCCATTGTAGTGGCACACCAAATGCTAGTAATTATTTCAATGGTTATTTCTGTTTATCAGTCAATGCAAAGTTGGCTATTTCCATCATGGAATATCAGCAGCATTTAAGCTTGGTGATAACTAGGACTTTTCTAGTGAAACAAAAATTACCAGTTTTTGATTTATGTATAGCTATATTTGATTGTGTACTTTATTAAAAAGAAATGCATCTGTTTCTTGTAGATGGCAACATACATTCCAGACTGTTCATTATTTGTTAGAACTCATGACATGCATACTGCTGGTGAGCCTGTAAGAATCGTAACTACAGGCTTTCCGATTCTCACAGGAGCATCTGTTCTTGAAAAAAGACGTCAAATGAGAAACGATTTCGACCATTATCGCAAGCTTCTCATAAATGAGCCCAGAGGTCACAAAGACATGTATGGTGCTATATTATTGCAGAAGGATCCGGAAGATAATAGCTTTGAAGTAATATTTTTCCATAATGAAGGTTATAGTACTATGTGTGGTCATGCTACACTTGCTTTAGGTCGTTATGTTGTAGATTTTGGCTTGGTGAAACCTGTCAGCCCAGAAACCGAAGTAAATTTTGATTGTCCCTGTGGGAATGTGAAAGCTTATGTGAAATATGATGATAAAGTAACTGGAGTGCGTTTTCATAGTGTGCCTGCATTTGTATTTATGTTGGGTAATTTTTAGTTTATTTTTATTTTAATCACAGAATGTTTTTTTTCCTTTTTTTTTTAATATCCACAGCTGCAGTTTTGAAAGGTGGTGGGGTTAAAAACTATACTCAAAAAATAAACAAATAAAATAAGGTGTACTTCAAATCCCATTTTTATCTTTTTGTGTTAAATGTTGGGCTATGTTAAAGTATTTTCATTATTTTCTAATGTTATTGACGAGGACAGGGTTTCGGACCCGCCCACAAACCCCAAAAAAAACCTGGGTGGGTTTTTAAAAAAAAAACCCAATAAAACCCACACAGAAGTGGGTTTTATTAAAAATTATCAAAATTTTTCCTTTCTTTCATTTAAATCATTTGTTATTTGACATGTAATACATATAATATTACTTACATAATTTACTGCATTATATTAGATAAATATAAATATGCCAGTTTAATTTTTTTATAATTATTTTTCCAACTTCAACATAAAGAATAATTACCTTTTTAAAAATAATACCTTGAGCCAATTCTATCTGCAATATTTGTTTTGAAATGAACAGGTGTAGAATGCAGGCAGGGATAACATAGTAATTTATCTCTTTAATGAATAAGTTTTTAAATACGAATAAAATATGTAATTATCAGTATAGTGACCAAAAAAAAAAAAAAATACTTTCCCAAATAAGAGAAAAATGGGACAGGTCTCTCTCTTACAGCTTACAAGCATGCATCTCAAGAATGAATTCAGGTTCAGGAAACCATCCTGTATTCTATTAGTTGCTGCATTACTTTAGTACTGAGAAATATAAATCTGATTCATTACACATTGTTTATGTGGGATTTAATATCAGACATATTAATTCTAGATTTTTAAAGTTAAAAGGAATATATATTCAAAGCAAAAATGAATAACTATAAAGAAAATTATTAAATAAATAGTAGTTCTGCAGTAAGTTGGCCTGCAAAGGCTTTACTGACTTATATTCTAACTAGAAAATATAATTATGACTTAAAAAACATAAAGGTAAAAAAATTAAAAAGTTAAATTTAAAAGTAATAGAAAACAGCCAATCAAAAACAACATATAATTCTATGTGAACAATAATATTCTTTTATCTATGGTCATAAAACAAATTAGGAGCCCTTTATAAACATCAGCAGAAAACAATAGTACTGCATTAAAGTTGAAGTTATTTTTACATTTTAATTAATTAATTATTATTTTGTAATGAAATTTTTCTTTTGCACTAAAACTATTCTGTTTTGAAATAAAACCATAAAATTTAAATCCAAAAAGTGTTATACTATAAAAAAAAATCTTAATAAAACCCAATAAAACCCAAAAATACCCAATAAAACCCCATAAAACCCATCCAGGTTGGGTTTAAAAAAAAAAAACCAGGTTTTTTAAAACCCTGGAAGAGGACCAATGAAATTTAGCAAACGACCCCAAGTATATAATCTTTTGATTTCACATTATTGGGATCCGTAAATTTAAAGTAGCCAACATAACCCCTGATTGAGAAAAGTAATAGAAATAAATAATACACACAGAAAAATTGTTTTTGAATGAAGGCTTCTTAAATTCATGTAGTGCAAGGAATCACATTATTTTTTGCGGACTCTATCACAGCTGTAGGCAATTTTCGATGTTTTTGAGACTTAACTTCTGGTTCAATAATCTTATTGAACCAGAAACAGCTCATAATTAATATAAGCTACATTTTAATAAAAATTGATAGAATCATAATGTATTGGTCAATACATGATTTTTAACATTTATAAATACGAACATTTTTACTCGGAACTACAATAAAGAAACATGAAATTAATCAAAATACAGTAAAAAGCATTTTAAAAACTACAAATCATATTACATTAAATTCATACAAGCATTTCTTGGTCAAATATTGATCAAAATATAGAGAATTGATAATGTTTTCTATAAATAATTTTTACAAAAAGAAGACCTAGACTACCTTAATGAAGAGCTGCAGTTGTTTTCTTGAAACCAGAACCACAATTTGAAGCACTATGTCAGAATGGTATTCTGAGATCGGCTTCTACATGTTAGGTTTGTTTCTATACTTTAATTCCATTATGTAACATAAATATGTTATGCATAGCAGAATCATATGTTGTTTTATTTGTAATTTCATTACACTCTTCTTAAATTGTTTACAACCATTTTCATAATTTTGTGGACCCCTAATAATGACTACATGGACACCCAGGGGTCCACAGACCACAGTTTAAGAATCTCTATTTTAGATTGTGGACAATTTCTTTTTACTTATCAATGAATTACTTTTTTGTAATTAAAATAATTATAAAAATTCTCTGCTACTAAGGAAAGAAGAAACATTTTGCTGACAGGCAGCCAGACATGCTACATTTGTCTAATCCTTTTATTTCAACAACATTTTTGTTCTCAGTGTCTCTCATTTTTTAAAAATTATTCTTATTATTCAAGTGTTACTGTAGATTTTTCTGATTTACACCATTTATTTTTGCTTTTGCAGAAGTTGTAATATGCAAATATGGAGGGAAAATTAAAATATCATAATTTCCTTACCTCCTAATGGTTATTTTACCACCATTTTATCAAAGTTCTGAAATTTTGATTGGGTAATTATGATCACTCTTTTAAATTATGAGCAAAGAAGCTTATTAAAATAAAATTTCAATTAGGTATGTTTTAAATGGCATAGTTACTTTCTAATTATTTAAAAAATTATTTTCCAACAATGAAAAGAATACTGTATATCCTAGCGTATAATACATATCAGTATATTTAGGCTATGTCAAGCAATGCATTTTATACTTTATATTCCGTGTATCAGGGTTGGAACAATTTTGCAATAGGTGGTAAAACCATCCAGGCAAAAATACATTTTAGCCATTTTCGCCACCCAAAGTGGCAAAAATAGAATTCACTGTGCTTTTTTTCTTTTCCAGGTAAACTAAAGTATTACATAAAAAATATTTTAGTCAAAAATTAATGCTATTCTTATTCATATACTTATATAAACTTAGTGCTCAAATAATATATGCTTTATAATAAACAATTTTTGTAGAAAATAAGCTAATACAATTTAAATGAACTACCTAACGACATAAAATGAACGACACTCACATTGTCACAATTCATTTGTTTATATCATAATTATCAATAATAATCACATAAGAATTAAAATGAATGAATTAAAAATGCAGGTAATCAGTTATTTGTAATTTGAATTAAAATTTTCTATCAGTGCATTGAAAAGCAAAACATTATTAAATTTCAACCAATTCAGTAATATTTACATTGCAACTAAATGTTTGCTATTTTAGCATTGCTGTTTAGAAAGGGTATTTGTCAACTGTTTTGAATTTTAGTTTGGACAAATGAAAAGTATGGAATCATTTTTCAACAACAACTTTTATTGCTGGACATATTTTTGAAGGTGTGCAACTAGTAAGCACAATTCCTAGAAAATTTCACAAACTTTTGAAATACTTTTCCCACCAATTATAGGCTCTGACCATTCTGATTGCCTCGCTGGACATCTGATTAGAAAAATATGAATTAGGATATGGTTTTCCATTCAGTTTAAAATTAATAACTGAAGGTAATGCAGGTACCTCTTTTTGTTACTTTTCCAGTTTCTTCTGACTAATCCAATTTCAACAAAGGGTGTAATAGTAAGAGGCTGGGGATATTGGACCTTTGATAACAAATGCATTTCCTAGGCATCTGACAATGAATTGATTGCACTGGTGACTTGCAAAATTTGAATATTATAAATACAGAACAATGAAATGTCTGAAACTGATCATTGTAATTTATATGTTCTCTTTAAAAGCTAAAGGAAGAAAATAAATTGAGTTACCTTATAAGAACTTAACAGAATTTTTTTCAATATATAATTTTAAATTCATTTTAACTATTTCTTTATTTGTCTATATGGCTGTTTTCATTAAAAATTGTTTTAATTACAATATTTATAAATTAGCAAATAAAATGTATATTAAATAGTATACAAAAATTAATTCAATTACTAATGCCATTATACCCTTTATTAAATCATAGACCTTACTGCACATTAAGAACAATACATTTTTCCAATTTTGCCACTGTCCAGGGAGAAATACCATTTTGTTGGCAAAAATACCAAACCCTGTGGTGTATAACACACATGACAAAATTAAGTAATTTTTCGAAGTTTAAAGTGCATGTTATATGCCAATATATACGATATTTAGTCAATCAAAAGGAACTAAACTTACTTTGAACATAGGCATAGCATGATAAAAAACTTTAGAGGGGGCCCACATATTTAAGTGAAGATTTGAAAAGAGAAGTTTTTTCTCACATTTTTTTAAATAAAATGATTTTGAGACCAAGTTGGGAGAGCATGTACCCCTCACACCATGCCTATGACTTTGAAGAGTTGCTGCATTTGACACTTTGACGAGGGAACATATGCCCTCTTTAATTTAAAACATTCCTTTTAAAATTTAACAAACTTTTCTTTTCTATATTTGAACTCAATGTGTGCACCCCAAAATATTTTCTGTGAAGCTACTATTATGCTTAATATATGAGTCTGGGCAGCTCTGCTTTAAGTCCCTATTTATTTGTGCAATAATATAATAAGGCTCTGCTTTACTGACATCATGCTGATGATGTTGTACAGTAAATATTATGTTTTTTGTATATCTATACATTTGAATACTATGCACAGAAACAGCCTCTTGCAACAACAAATGTACATCCTTTCAACAAAATTTTTATAATTAAATCACGTTAGGCTTGCTGTCAATACAATGTTTTGCCTTTTGGTCTACAACCACTTGTAGATTTTTGTTTATGAACCCATTTCATCTTTGTCTTTCAATGTATTCTTAAGTGAATTAACACTTGAATTCCTCTTTATACAAAACGTAGGAAATTTAGTTTTGTGCTTGTATTAGGTAGTCATATGGTATAATAGACATATTCAGTGGAAGATTTAATTTAGATTGAAGATGCTTTGTTTTTTTTTTTAATTATATTAATTTTTTATTGTAGGTGCTAGGTTGAATGTTCCAGAAATAGGAGCCTTAGAGGTTGATATTTCATTTGGGGGAGCTTTTTATGTCATAGTAGAAGATAAACAGATTGGTGTGAATCTAGAATCCTCCTCAATTGGAGATCTTGTACATGCAGCAGCATCTATTACAGGTAATTTTACATAATCTTTTAAACTTATGAGGTTTTTTTTAAATTTAATTTAGATAACTTAATTTTAATTCTAGAAAACTAATTCATCATGTTGAGAGTGTCTGTTTTTTTTTTTTTAAATTGCTGTTTTTTTAAACTATTTCTTCATTTAAAAAATTTAAATTTTTTTGCTGTTTAAATAAATTATCAAATACTACAGTAGTCAATAAGTTTGGGAACTACCCTCCCCACTGCCTAGTGTGTGGGCAAATCAAAATAACAATGTGGCTTGCAAATGTGGTATTCTGTGCACTCATTAGAAATCACATGACATTTGGCAAAAATGCTTAGATGTGCATCACTATTTGTTTGCAGTCTGTCAGTCTGTGAAATCAATGTAACAAAATATCTTTTTTTGAGCTATGGTCCAACATTATTCTGCTGCAAATAAGGAAAAACTGCTATAGAAACGTTATGGTTATTTCAACAAGCGTATGGAGATGAAGCTATGTGCAGATCAAAAGTTTTCAAAAAGCAATAAAAATTCACACTATAATTTGTTTGAAATGTTGCTCTAAAAAGAACATTTTGCGATATTTTTTTCTCTGGCAAAGAATTTGTAGCCAAATGGTGAGATGTGCAAACCACGGATTTTCAAACCACATTATTATGTTGGCTTGACCACACATCATGCATGAGGTAGGAGGTGGGAGGGTAGTCCCTGAACTTATTGAATATATTGTAATTTTTATTGGTTTGGTTTTTCTAGCTAGTTAAAAGCTTATTTGGTTTGTGACATCTCATTTATTAAAGTTTACATGGTTTTACTTATATGTTGACTTTTCATTTATATTTATACAATATAGCAGCTGCCAAAGAGCAAGTGACAGTTCATCACCCTGTGAGTAGTGATCTTGCATTCATATATGGCACTATTATTACGGATGGTAAAGATAAAATTGGAGATGGTCCGACAAAAAACATTTGTGTGTTTGCTGACAAAGAAGTAAGTGTGCCTATCTACATAGTCAGATATATATATATATATATATATATACTAGCTGAAGTACCCGTTCTTCGCACGGGAATGAATGGACTTTTTGATATTACGATTTGTGGTGATTACTATTCATTGTAATAAACAGATATAGCAAAGTGGATATCGCGTTATATTGTGTCCAATAATCATGCATACCGAATTGCAAGGCAATCGTTTGTACGGTGCAGAAGGCCATGCGGCGTAGCGCAATCTAGTGGCGAGTTTTAGCAAAACGGATACGGCGAAAATATTTTTCGCATTCAGATATCGATGTATACGAATTTTCATGACTATCGGCTGGACAGTCCTGAAGTTCATGTGTTGACGCGACATCTAGTGGCAAGTTATAGGAAAATGGATAGCGCCAAACTCTTCCCCGTGTTCAAATATCTATGTATACCTATTTTCATAGCGATCATTTGCACAGTCAAGAAGTGATACACTGCAGGGCCATCCAGTGGTTCAATAAAGTAATGATTTGCTACAGCACCGTCAAGTGGTGAGTTATAGCAAAATGGATAACGCCAAAATATTCTCATTGTTCAAATAGCTATGTATACTGATTTTCATAGCGACCGTGTTCAACTATCTATGTATACCAATTTTCATAACGATCATTTGCACAGTCAAGAAGTGATACACTGCAGGGCCATCTAGTGGTTAATTAAAGTAATGATTTGCTACAGCGCCGTCAAGAGGAGAGTTATAGCAAAATGGATAACGCCAAAATATTCTCATTGTTCAAATAGCTATGTATACAATGGTCAAGAATTTGGCCTGCTGCAGCGTCATCTAGTGGCGACTTAAAATAATAATGCATTGCAGTGTCATCTAGTGGTGAGTAACATCAAAAGGAACGCAGTTAGAATATATTCTTCGTGCTCAAATGTGTAAGTATAAAAAATTTTATGCCGATCGGTCGAACGCTATAGAAGTTGATGCTTTTCAGCGCCATTTAGCGGCAAGTTACAGCAAAATGGATAGTGAAAAATATTCTCCGTGTTCTAATATTCGCGTGTACCAAATTTCATCGAAATCGGTTGGACGATATTCGCATAGCAAACGGCTAAACGGAATAGAATTCGACGTTCTGCTGCGCCACCTGGTGGCAAGTTAGAGGAAAACGGATAGCATAAAAAGCTTCTCCATGATAAAAGACTTAGGTGAACCAAATTTCATGGTGCAACGGTGCTCAACGGTGCTGGAGTTTTTCAACCTCATACACTCATACCAACATTCATTTTTATCTATAACCAGTGTCATTATATATCCCAGTCTCAAATAAAATCCAGTTTCAAATCTAAGCCTCGCCAAAGTGCCAACATACGCCATTTTGCAAGCATTTTTTCAGGAAATCATTCGAAGCATTGACTTAGCAGCAATAATATATGGGAAATGGTTCGACCGCGAAAAAGTAAAGCAAGCCTTTATTTGAAAAGTTGAATCCCTTAATACAGACGAATTTTTTAAAATTATCAACTATAACGTGTTTTATTCATCATTACTCTGATGTACTAAATGAGAAGATTTCAATTTTCTGAAATTTGGCGGAATTCCCCCAACTTAAATCAATGTACTAATTTGGCGAGAATTCTGGAGATAGATCAATTGAAATCCCTTAATAACTGCATTATTTCTTCACGGATCATTAAAATTTAACGCTGTATTCTAATAAAACCTTTGCACTTGTTTTCAAAAATCTATTTCCTTAAGCTCTCAATAAATTGTGCCAAGCCGAAATCTGTGCAAACCGCTAGAACTCACTTTCACAAAATCGGCATTTGAGCCATTTTATTTTTTCGCCAAACTAAAATAATTTACCTATTAGCCTCGGAAATCTTCAATTCTTATTGTTTTGCGTGTAAAGCATTACATTCCTGCTCTGATTTCCCATGCACACGATATTATAATTAAAAAAAAATAACCTTACGAATATAAACTAACAAAAAAAAATCATTATTATTCTTTTATTTTTACTTTGAGAATTTAAAACATTTTATTTGGCAAAATCACCACACATTGCAACAACGATCCTTATTTCACACTTTTTTCACTACAGGGGTTACAATTACGGAAAGCTTTTTGCGTGAAGAGCATAAAAAAATCTCTTAAATTCCGGGAACGGGTGGACTTTCAAAGTTTTAAAGTGGACTACGATTTATTCTGTATTATTTTACATATCTGTGCTAAATTTCAGGCCGATAGGTCCATTTTTGTGGATTTGTATGCGAACGACATTTTATTCGGCAAAATCGCCACACATGGCATTCACGATCCTTATTTCACACTTTTTTCACTACAGGGGTTACAATTAAGGAAAGATTTTTGCGTGAAGAGCATAAAAAATCTCTTAAATTCCGGGAACTGGTGGACTTTCAAAGTTTTAAAGTGGACTATGAGTTATTCTATATTATTTTACATATCTGTACTAAATTTCCGGCCGATAGGTCCATTTTTGTGGATTTGTATACGAATCAAATCCACAAACAAACAGAATTTCATTTTTATTTATATATATATATACACATTTAAGCATAATCTGTGCAAATTTTGCTATTAATTAATGAAGATGTGTTCACATTTCAATTATTTGACAATATTCTAGGTGGATCGTAGCCCCACAGGATCTGGATTGACTGCTAGAATCGCTTTGCAAGTTAAGAAAGGCTTAATAAATATAAACCAAGAAAGAGAATTCAAAAGTATAATTGGCACATCTTTTACAGGAAAGGCTGTTAAAATGACAAAGATGGGAAAATATGATGCTGTGATTGTGGAAGTTTCAGGAATGGCTTATCATACTGGAAATCATTTATTTTATTTAGAAAAAAATGATCCTTTGACTGTGGGTTTTCAATTACCTTGGTAACATCAGTAATTTAAAGGCACTCTAGTTTAATGACATCTGAAAGTCAGGTCTTGACTATAACATTTTTGTGCCCAAAGTACTTTTTAGATTCTTTTTTTTCACCCCTATGTGTAGCTTTAAACTCAATTTTTCAGCCTATTTCTGCACAAACCCTGAGTGCATGTGCGATAATCAGGGCCTGCTGAAAGCTACATTAATTCAATGATTTATGAGGTCAGTTGAAAACAGGTTGTTCATAGGTAAAAGTTTGATAATTTCTGAGTTTATTAATTCAGTCTTATGGGTATCATAATTCTTATCAACTATCCTATTACAAAAGCTTGAAGATTATTTAATCATTACTACATGCGACTCTATCAATATAAGATAAATTCTGTGGCTCTAATAAGAGAATTTTCCTTCCAAGAATTATTTTGGCTGAAATTAAAATGCAGATACTGTTAATTTTTTGTATGGTTTCTAGTCTTAATATAATGTTATGTTTAAAATAGTTTTGTTAAATATTCAAAGTATATGATTGTATGAATAAGTTTTTCTGTGTTTTTTTTTTTTATTATTATTATTATTATAGAAACAGTTTTGCAATATTTCTTAACGTCTATTTACCTCTAAGTAAACCCCAATTTGATACACTATAAGTTGTATTATCATGTAGTACTTCTTAATTGGTAAATGCAGTCAAACCTTGTTACTACATCACTCTTGCAGGCACTTAAAAATGATTTACTAAGCAAAGTGGCTTCTTAAGTGGAGTTTATATTAAATGCAAAACAAAATTCTAAATGTTTATTTAATAAGTATGCCTATAGTTAACTTACATTATAATGTATATAAGTTATTAGAATAAGAATTTAAATTAATAAAATGGATGACAAATTAAGGGAATTATAAGTAAAGATGGTACATAGTACTTATAATTTAACTGTACAATTTGTCATATTTTATTTGCCATTATACGTAAGTCAAAACAAAGAATAGTCCTGAATGAATTCCTAAAATTTGTTGGTAAGGCAACAATCTTTGTAAGGAAAAATGCTGAGAGTCATGCTCAACAAAAATTAAGTGCTTTTGGTAGATAACCTTGACAAAGAAATGGGACTGAATTTGTATTTCACTCTTAAAAGTGATGTCAAGTGGAGTGGTTGAAAAAATAGCGACACAATAAGCAGAGTACAATACATGAAAAGGCGTATTAAAAGGTTGGGACTTTGGAAAGATGATGTAAAATGTGGAGTGACATCTTATCCTGGTGACTTACAAACGAGGTTTGACTGTATAACTATATTATTAAGATTGTTATATCATGCCAGTAGTATCGTCTATGGGGATACATTTCCCCTACTTTTTATTTTTAGTGGGAATGCTCAAAACTTTTTTATGTATTAAAATTTTCATACTTTGATTTATTGGTAAAAATATTTTTAAATTTCATATAAATTTTGAAAATTTTATTTTAATTTTGTAAAGTATATTCCTTAAAGGGTAATAATGAAAATTTACTATATAGCAGATTTAAAATTTGTAATGTAATAAATTTTTTTTACAAAATATCCATAGGAAAATTTACTGAATGCCAGCCAAATTTTATAGTTAGAATATCCCCATGCACACAACTGGCTTCTTCTCATATGAAAACTATAGCCATGGCTCTAGTGATACAAGAGTCTTGCTTCTGGACCACTCACGGAAAAAAATCTGATGTAGACAACACATGGCTTCCTTGCACATCTATTAAATCAAAAATATTTTCAGCACACTTCATCTAAACTTATTTTGTTTGAAAGAGATAAAATACTGCAGTAATAGTAAGGTTTAGCGATTTCTAGCCAAATATTTCCGATATTGCCATGCTGGGTTTAATTTGAAGGATTTCCTTCTGATACTTAATTTGATATTTCACCAAAAGCCGACAAGCTTGAGATAGTTTATGAGATTTTGGGGTTAGCCAAAGCAGTAATTGACCATAGACTTTCAATGAATTGAATGTATCCATACACCTTAATGTATTTAAAGTCATTTGGCTGACCCTGTACATAAATTACCCAGTCGATTGCAATCAAAAAAGAGATGCACAGGTAGATGTTACAATAGTTCTAAATACAAAATATCAAAATTTTACAGTTAAAAGTTTTAGAGTTATGTGAAATAATTTTTGGTGCCAAATTTGGCGATATTTTGGCAAAACTTGCCAAGGTCGACAACAGATGGCGAGATTCATCGTCGGGTTTTTGGTAGGATCTTGAACATGGACCAAGCAATGACTGACTATTGCCAAATGTGTAGCTAATGTAATGTGTGTGTGTGCAAAAATGTAATGCGATATTTTGTCAAAACAACATTCTACGACTAATAGATTTGAGAGTTAAATACATACACATGTACACCAAAAGTCAGCAAGCTTGGCGACTTTTGGCATAATTCTTTAGGGAGGCACGTGACCATTACCTGACTATAGGGTAGGATGGTATTGTGCTTGAAATGGATGAATGTTCCTAAAATGGCCATAGACTGTAATGTATTGGAAATCTTTTGAGTGTTCCTGTAGTTTTTTGTATATTATAGGAATAGCACTTTTTGTGCGATGAAAAGTAGCCTGTTTGTTAATCCAGGATTTTAACTGTCTTTATTCCAAATTTCATCCAAATCCGTCAAACCGTTTCAGCGTGAAAGAGTAACAAACATATTAAAAGGATATGACATTTATAATATTAGTAGGATATACATATATATGTGTGTGTATATGTTTGTGTCAAAGTCTGGAAGAGTCTGTCTGAAAATTTTTCTGATTTAAAATTATGGTTATTTGTAATTTAGCAACTTGATTAAATACACAACGACTTACTTAAATAACTTTATTATACAAAACAATATGACTGGCACAAATTCACACATGAAAGATGTTTAGAAAATGAACAATCGTGACAAAAAGTTTTTCTTGTCACATTAGTAAGAATAAAATTTTAATGACATCAACAATGGCAGAATTCACATGCATGTAGAAATATTCATAAATTTTAAATAGCTTAAATATATATTTACTTATCTGTTGACATTTTAAGACACAAAATAGATTTTTGTCTAATGCTATGTATAAGGCACTAATAAATTTTATTAAAGATTACGATACTTATAATAGGTATTACTTCATAATTATGTAGTCCTTTAACATTCAGTGAGTATTTTGTTGTTTTTCTATATGATTTACATTTAAATACAGAAATTGCTTTTTTACAAAACTCATACTATGAACAAGAGACACTTTTTTTTTTAATTATACCCTTGTTGATAAGTTTATTAAATGCCACAATGATTTACAATTCTAAAGAAGCCATAACCTCTTTTGAAATTCTTTCAGCTTGTCAACTAACTCATGTAAATTTGCAGCAACATTCAAAAGGTACTATAATAAAATGTATTGTAAAGTATTTCAGAGTTTGACATGAGTATGAAAAATATTTTATTGTAAATTAGTTTTGCCTGAGCTAATTTTGCAGAGTTTTTAATAACACAACTTATAAAAACAGAACTGAAGTGTGTCTAAGACTTTTACTTCAGAATCTAATTATGGCAAACTAAATGATTTCACAGTAAGCTCTATAACTAATTTTTATTTCTCAAAGTGCCTTTTATTTAGAGAATAGTCTAAGATGGATGTGTAAATTGTAATAATCTCATTATTCTGCAATTATATTAATAAGGAAATTTCAAAAGTGCCTAAGATGACAAATTATAATGGCTGATTGTTACTTTTTAAGCTCATCGTTGTATTATGAGATAAAATGTAATTTTTTACTATGTATTGGACTCGTATAAATTTTATGGAATTTGGAAGTAATTGTTGAAAATATAACTTAATATTAATTAATAAAAAATCTAAGTTGTAAAGCTGTAATAAGTTACTTAATAAAATTTGCAGTACTTTATTTATGTTTGTAATAATTTTTTACTTTAACTTTTAGTAGACTTTAGATACATTCTAAAATTTTCAATTTTGTATGTTTAAGTTCTTAAAACTTTTAATCCATCTGATAGAAAAATAGCAATACTTAAAATTCTTTTATCTTTAGTAAATAAAGTACAAAGTATATATATGACTTTGATAAAATTACTTTCATAGTACTTTTGCAAAGTCAAAAATTAATTTTAGGATCAGAGTGTGTTCAGTATGTTATTCAAAGAGCAAAAGTGGAACAAAACAAGGGGAAATTACAAATTGGTTTTTACTGTATTTTAGCTAAGTGTTAGTCATTCTACATTTTAAGTAGATATTCTAGTATTTAAATATAGTTTAGTTTTATATGCTTACAAGTTTCCTTTAAAAGCTAACTCCTATTATAGTGTCCAAGAAAATATTCAATCTTTATGCATCTCTTTGTTTTTATGCAGAATTTTATTATGTATGGCAAATTACTTGAAGAAGACTTGAAAATATCAGTAATAGAGGGTTTGTCCATAAAGTAATGAGACTAGGTCTGGCAAAAAGAATTAATTGATCCAATTAGTATATACACTGAAAATTCTTCAAAATAGTCACCTTTGATGTCGATACACTGTTGCAAGTGTTATTCCCAAGCTGCAAAGGCTCCCAGGAAATGATCTGCTGTGAACTCTTACAGAACATTGGTGACAGCCTGCTGGATGGTGGGAACAACTTTGAAACAGTGATCTCGGGAGTTCGGGATTTTCTTGGGCTTTGAGAACAGGAAAAAGTCTGCTGGGCTCACACTGCAGTTGTATGGAAGCTGTGGCAAAATTGCAGCCCCTATCCCGGCCAGGTAGACAGTCACAACAAAAACTGTGTGGGATGGAGTGTTGCTGTGGTGGAACTTTCCCCTCCATTTTCTATTTTTTCTTCCATGTCTTCTTCCTCTCAAGAACAAATTTTATGCCATGCATGATCCTCACTATGTCAAATTTAGAATATGATTGCCGCCCGGTGTGTTGCTTAGCTTACACCTCCCATCACAGATTCCCAGGGACGTATCCAGAGTGGGCTACAGACCCTCAAAATGGTACCCTTTACTTGGTTTAAAATTTTATATTTAGCTTACAATTGCAACTTAGCTAACAATTTGATACACAGCCCCCCTTCCTCCGAAATAAAATCCTGGCTATGCTGCTGCAGATTCCATAGCCAAAGAGTGCACTGCTAGCAACTGGAGTGCCGAGCTGCAGCCAGTCTCATAACTTTTTGAACAAACACTGTAGTTTCACATATAATGTTTTTAATACTGAGTACAAATGGGAAGCACAAACAGAAATACAATATTTAGAAATGCATATAAAATAGAAAATCTGAAGATATTCTCTCTTCCTTCAGCTGTACATCGTTTTCTCTACCCACTGTAATGATAAAGTTTTTGAGTACTGAGCATTATATTAAATTTTACATATCATTATTACTAGCAACTATAGTGACTTTTCATTTATACATTTGATATTACTGATTCAAAATCAGGCATAATTAGAAGTGTAAAACATTATTTTCCTGTACCACATAAATGGGAAAATCTTCACATAATTGCGAAACTATCTGAATCACATTAACTTAGAAATGCATAATGAAAGAAGGCTAGTGCAATCCACAACACTTATAATGTTCAAATTTAGTTATAAAATGTAATTAAATTAACTGTACATTTAAAATATTTATAGAAGGGAGAATATGAGATATATTTCAAAAATCTTGCTGCTCTTATGTAAGTATACATTCAATCTCATATAAAAAATTCATAGAACTTTATAGGCTTTTCCCAGACAAATTATATTTTCTTAGGACTACTTAAAAACCCAAAAAATTTTACAGCCCTAGAAAATAAGGCAAAATAAACTAATATTTGTGCCAAAAGTGTTAAAAAATCTCAAGATGTCTTCACAATCTGCACTATAAATCATAATAAGCAAACATTGTGCATTTTCAAAAACTTTCAGAAGAATTGTTAGACATGGAGTTTTGTTGCAACACTTTTAGAAATGTGACCTATTTACCACAAGATTCCATGTTTAAAACTTTTTTCAGAAAATTTCATACTGAAATCAGTTTGTTTGTTACAGCATAATACAGCTTGTGAAGAAACATTCTAAAACTCTTCATCCTTTGCATAATTTATTTATGTTTGAAAATCACAAGATTTTTCTCAATTTATTCAAGTAGAAGTTCAAGAATTGATGTATAAGAGAAAGGTCCCTAGTCTTTTAGAAACTTTTATTTTATTTATTTATTTATTTTGGCTTTATTTATTTATTTCTAGTCATACAACTTTGTTTTACTTTTTAAAATTGTGAAATGCAAGATTTAATTGCTTAAAACCTTCCTCAAAAAAATATTGTGTCTGTATTATAGTAACATATGCAGTAGAACCTATGTATAACTTTACTTCACCTGGGGCAAATCTTAAATAGGATACACCCCCCCCCTCTTCCCATTAACAAAAAATTCCCAATTCTAGCACCTGCAACACATGCCCTGTTTGCACCCCTCTAGTTGCAAACCTGCTTATATATATTGTATATCAAAAGGCAACTGAATCAAGACAATGCATTTTCAAGACACCAGTTTTACTCAAAATAACTTTAGCAGATTGTAAATTTTGTAAATTAATACAGAAATACAACAAAGTACTTACCTCATCTAGAGTAAATGTTGCTTTCATTGTTTTGCGGGGATCTCTCTCTTGGAAAGTTTCTGAAATAAAATGAAAAGCTCCGTTGTAGAAAGTCAATATGTCCTTATGTGTAAGCAAATGCATTTGCTATACACATACATTCATATATATATATATGCACGTACATAAATGTATGTGTATAGCAAATACACATGCTTATACATAATTTTTCCATATGGGTGCAATTAGCTACAAAGCAATATAATTAGTTCAATATTAACTAAAATACCCCTTTGTACCAAAATATAAAGTTACAGTTATTGAAGCATACTTATAGAATGTTTAATACTACAACTCTTCTTTCTTATATTTATTATTTTGACACAAATTCTTATAATAACACAGTGAAATACCTTTTATTATATTTTTTTTTATGTTCCAGTCTCTTTTTCTCTGAGTATGCTTAAACAAAAGGCATTTGATTTGGTTCGTTTTGAAATCGCTAATGTTTATAACTGACTTGGCCAAAGTTTCTTTTGGCAGTTCCCTACTCAAGTAGCAATTTCTAAGTTTTTGCTTATGTATACTGTATTGACTGTTTTGGGAGTGAGGCTGCTCTTTTACTGGGTGGACCTGGGCAGCTGCCCTGCCTTAGTCAGGTGCTGTGCTCAATGTTCTAGGAAAGTTGGGCTGTATTTGAGGAGGAAGCAGATAAACGGTAAAATTCATCTAATATAGAAAGTATAGAAATATAGAAGTATAGAAATTGACAAATACAAAGGGCATTCCATAAAAACTGAGAGTAAAATCATAAAAAATGAAGAAATATATTTACAGCAAAAAATATATCATTCTTTTTCAAAATACCTTCCGTCAGATGATATGCAACTGTCCCATCGTTCAATCCACTTTTCAAAACAAGTAGAGAAGCCCTTTTCTGAAAGCTGCTCCAAAGAACCCTCCACTGCTTAAATAACTTCCGAATCTGTGTTAAATTTTCTGCCACGGAGCTTCTCCTTCAACGTCGGAAACAGCCAGAAATTGCATGGTGCAAGATCTGGACTGTAAGGGGGATGTGACATGATTTTAATATTGCATTTACTAAGATATTGCTGAACAGAAGTAGCGACATGCGGGCGAACATTATCATGGTGTAATGTCCAATTCCCTACCAGTTCATCTCCATTTCTGTAGGGCAAATAAAACAGTTCTTTAAACAAGCACGGAACTAGGAAAATAAAATCGTCTGCTTCGTTTAGAATTTTATATAAACGTACAGTTAACAGTTTGAAAAAATCGCCTGCACTTCTATTTTTTAGTTTCGCGGTGTTGCCACTACGTAAAAAAATAACTCTCAGTTTTTATGGAATGCCCTTTGTATTTTCCTGCTAAAATTAAAGGCATGAAAATGATTTTAAACAAACATATACTATATATTTCTAAATTGCAGTGATAAAAAGTAAATAAATACAGCAAACCGTTGGTTAACCGGCATTCAACTAACCAAAAAAATTGGACATCCTTTCATCCCATAAATTGTTTAAAACATTTACCGCTATTTAGGAAGCTTATGGTTGTCTTTTTCAAATAATCGCTGTGTCCGTTTTAATATAAATCAAATCAGTGTTTATACCTAAAAAAAAGATGAATCTTACAAAAGAAGTAAATAACGTAAAAAAAACTTTATGCTATTCGGATAGTGCAGCGCCGATTCTGCATTTTGCACTGTAATACGAGCTAAGTTGAAGTTGTTTATTCGTTATTTTAAAGCGCAGTGTAAACATAAGTATAGAGATGTGGACTGAGGACAAGGGCGGCTCCAGTGAGGGGGCTATGGGGGCCATGGCCCCCCTCCGAAATTTTGTTTTACAAGCTTATATTCGCATACTTCATGCAGAGACGGCCCGAGGGGCGTGCGGGGCCTCTTCTCTATTATTCGCACCCCCCTTGGGCCGGCCCTGCTTCATGACTTCATGTGTTCAATTTGCAGTTTGGACAATGTGTAGACCCATCTATAAAATTCAATGACCCCCTCCGAAAATTCCGTCCCGGAGCTGCCCTTGACTGAGGAGGGGCGTTTATTCAATATTTTAAGAACAAATGAAATTCTTGCGAAAAGCAGGGGAGCGCTTTCGTGGTATTTAAAGGTAAAACGATTAAAGTATCCTATTAAATATTTCTAAAATGGTCTACCATTTGATTTGGCATAATAGTTTAGTTTGGGACATACAGAGCTACACTACACACGATAAATCAATTTTCTTTCTTTTTTATAGCTCCTCTAGTTGGTTAACTCTTAAAATTTTGAAATCCCCCTTTTCAAGTCAGTATTTACCTTGGACCTACCCCTAACCTAGTTTTGATTGGTTTTGGTTTATGATCGAACAAGACAAGGGCACTGGTATGTTATTTAGAGGGATACAACAAATAATTCTACTATACTTTAGTTCAAATTAAAAAAAAAAATATTTAAAAAATCAAGTTGCTTATATCTTTATATTTATTATCTTTTTACTTTTTTTTTTATAAAATGAAGAAACTATTGTAATCGCTAAAAATATCAGTATTCAAATTTTGACCATCCCGGAATTAACTTTCACAAGTTTCTGTGTAACGTATGTACCTGCGTATCGCAGAAAACTCAAAACCGATTAGTTGTAGAATGCTTAAATTTTGTATTGTGCGCAAAGTTGTACCGTCGCCAAGCTCGGCGACTTTTTGTTTAAATATCGCTAAATTTAGCACTCGTAAAAAGTTTTCAAAATTGACCCCAACTTGGCCTATTCTATATCCAAAAGGGGTTCCGTTTCAGGACATCCTTTGCGAATTTTCGTCACAAAAATTCGCAAAACTGTGCGCGGTTTTAGGCATGGCCCCTGCATGATATGTACTTCATATGAACCTGTGACAGCCTTTTCACTACTAAAAGCTTTATGGATGTTACATACTTAATTTTTGATGATTTGCATTCTTTCATATACTTCATCGTTAATTTTATTCTCTAGACTCCGAAACAAAGACAAAAATTTTTGGGTGACTCCGTAAATAAACTACGCTGTCGATTTCAACCAAAAAGGAAGATGCACAACTAGATGTTACAATAGTCCTAAATACAAAATTTTCATTCAACCTATAATAATCTACAGCTAATCGTTTGCGTTATGCGAGATATGTACGTTCGTACAAAATTCACGCGAAAATAAAATGAATTCAAAAATGATTACGATAAGAGTACATACATTCATACGTCTTGCAGAAAAATTTCAAGATAAATATTTCCGTGCAAATTTTAATGTTGAACATTTTCGTAATTCCTTGGCTTAGTAAAAGGAAATAAAAGTGTTTGCTTCACATCATAAAATATACAGTTTCTTTCTTGGAAAAAGAATCAACGCTTCCATTTAACTAGCTTTGTAATTATGACCTTAAATAAGTTACCTCATTAATGATATACAAATTTTAAGAAACTATGTATAACAATTGTTGTACTATATTATAAAATTTTACCATTAAATAGTGACTAAAATAGATCATATTAAAAGAAATGTATTAATATAATGTAAGATATCAAAAACGAGCTCAGCAATTCGATTTATTCAACAAGTTATGCATATTTTAAATTTAAAATATAAAAGGGAAATGCAAAAATTTCACTCAGGAAGTCAATTACTATTTTTTAAAAAAAAATCGGTCTCATATCTTCATATATAGATAGATGCATACAGGTTAAATTGAAAGCTTTTTTTTTCTTAATTACTAATGTATAATTTAACCGAAAGAACTACAGACAACATGCTTACCTATCATAGTTTTCAGTTTGACAGCGCACTGAATGAAGTCGTCGAAAGTGATTTTACCTCTTTTACCGTAGCGAAGAACTAAAGCCCGCAGAACATGAAAATTAAGGCGATAACCTAAAATAAAATTATACTGTCAGGATCATTTAAAATACGATTTAGTTTTGTCATCAATATTTCGGAAATTGAAGAAAACAAAAGTATTACTGTGAAAGCTCGGAAAGCTAATAAGAGTTAATCTTACCAGCAGAATGCAGAGCAGCCCGAAGTTCGATTGTGTTTAGAGATCCAGAGTGATCAACATCATATTTTTTAAAAACATTCTGTAAATGAGAAATGTGTATAAATGCATGCTATGAAATTGAAAAAATTCAATGAAAAGGACTTGTATGAAGCAATTTACCTTCCAAGTTCTAATATCAGCCCACAACGTTTTAAATTCTTCCAATCCGAGTTTACCAGATCGATCGACCTTAAAAATAATTAAGAAAACTAGACATAAAAGTCTGAATAGCAGTATATGATTGCACTCTTCTGTACAAAAGTACATGAGAACTACATGTACTCAGAAGTGCCGACTTTGCAAAACTTTCGTGGATGCTCTAGAAGGAGGGTGTGTGTGTGTTTTTTTTTTTTAAAGAAAAATCTCAGTAGATGATGTTTCCTCCAGTAGCTTTAGATTTCGAATATACAAATAGACATAAAAACTTTTACAAAAGATAAATTCATTGTTTTCCGATTTAAAAGAATTACTACATGTATCTCGACATCATTTTACGCTAATCATTGACACAATAGAGAAAAATTCGGATCTTATTGCAGAAATCTCATAAAAAATCTTTTCTGAAGAAAACTGTTGGATTTTTTCTCGAAATTCTTCTAGATTTTTTTTTTCTACAAAAGTAAAACTTTATGTTAAAACTTTGTTGGTGCTCCAGATCTATATGATTTTTTCTAAGAATGCTTGAGCCCTAGAGCACCCACGTAATTGGAGTTATTGTATGTACTTTGCTTATTGTATATGACTGCTTGCTTTCATTATTTTTCGTTATAGCAGTTTTCAACTATTTTCTTTTCTTTTCTTTTTTTTTTTTAATCGCTCTTTAGAGCATGGATTTGTTAAAATTTTAGAATACCATGCTTCTAACTATAATGCAAATAAACCACGGAAAATAATCACACTCCTTTTGCTTTGAAAATGGCATGATCAGATGATCTTAGAATTAGGTATTTTAATTTTATGTTTGTTATTATCGATCTCTATGGTCAGTGGCGCACACAAGTAAGGGGTCCAGGGGGTCTGCACCCCACCCAAAAGAGTAATCAACTTTGTTTCGTTATATCATAATGTAGTTTTTGACAATTTATTATGACAAAACTCTTATAATAATTTTTCAAATTATTATTTTTAGCAGTTAAGACAAGTAAATAAAAAGATAATCAAAAACATACAAGTATATTGAAGTTTGGGAAGACTTTATAGAAAAGATCACAAGGGGGAGGAAGGGGGAACGCTGCTTTTTTTTTTTTTTTTTTTTTTTTTTTTTTTTTTTCCAGGTGGTTGGTGTCACAGCTGTATGCGCTGGACCCCTCTAAGAGAAAATCCTGTGTGAGCCACTGTCTATTGTTATTGTAAAAATTTGCGTTCGATAATGTGATTTTAAAATACATGACGATATTTTAGTTTGTTTTTGTAAAACAAAAATTTTTAATTCTGAAAAATTCATTGAAAGTTAAATCTTAAGATCTCATCTGCGAGAAAAAATTGTAACTGACACTCATTGATGGTTTGTGAAATTTGTATTTATTTCTCCAATGGAATTTTAACTAGTCTTAAAAGTAGGAGTCAGTCGGACATGGGCCCAAAATATAGGTTCAAATTGCATAGTAGAAAAGCAATATTAATCTGTTCATCATCGGCCTAGGTAACTGAATAATAGTTCAGGATCCATACCTTTCCCTGCACTAAAATATTTATATTCTAGTCTTACAATAAAAATTACTGGGGAAGCTTAAGACCTTTCTTTTATATACAAATAAGCACACAAAGATATCCTTAGATTGCCCTGTTTTGAACTTAAGTGCATTAAAAGGATACGTCCATCATGGCTACCATGCTTCTGCATACATCCAGTGAAAATCCGTCAAAGGTGAATTCTGAAAGAGTAAGTATACTTCATAAACTGTTAAATGCAATGGTTAGAGCAAATTTTGTTTCATTTTTTTACCAGTGTTAATATACAGGCAATCATGCTTCGGTTAGTAAAACGTGCATAGTAAAAAGAATATTGTTAAAATGAAGCGTGTTATTATTTTTATTTTCTTTAACATTTAATACTAAAATGTATAAAGAGGTACTAAAATATATATGGACATTTGTTCGGGAATGTCTTTTATAGCTTTTGCTGTCTGTTTAAAAAGTCACCCTTAAATGTATCAGTATACCAGTTTGTGGTTTTTCAACCATAACAGGCATTTTTAAAAGCTTTTATTTTTTAATATTATTATTAATATTTTATTTATTTACTGGGCGTTTATTTCTACATAAACCCAACCCAGTTCAAATTAAGACGTCAACATCAAGCTGAAACTGCTTCAATATCTACAGTTTATACATTTAGAGTTCGTTACTTATGTATTACAATTAGAAGAACTTGCATTCATTTTATAAAATAATTGACACGAAACTCAATTCTAAGTATTGAATTTATATATGAGAAAAAAATTCCTGTATTAATGACGTAAGCAGCTAATGACGGATTCCCATATATCTCACAAGTCTAAACTAGTTTGATTCTAATAATCTTCTTTCGTATGCACTTCATTGCGGCAATGTTTTAGAAAGTTTCGTCAACAGCCATTTTCTTTTTTTTTTTTTTTTTTTTTTAGACGAATACCAGGTTAGACGAATACCAGGTGTTAGCTCAAAGGGTGTTTGGAGCGGAGCTATTTAATATTCTCCAATACGGATAAGTAACTTCCAGGAGATCAGGTCATTTCACGAGAAACAGCTCCACATTTGCATATGAAGTATGTAGCAATTCGACACGACATTTTAGAGATAGCCAACTGCACATCTTCCCTGCGCAGATTGTATTCAACCCAGAGAAGGGAACACCTGCTTTAATTATCCTACATCACTTCAAAACCCAAAAATGTCAGCGGAAAATCAAAGTCGAAGGTTTGCCTCGCCAATTCGATCCTTTACAATCATCTAAAAACTTGAATTTAATTTTTTTTAAATGTTGAAAATGGGGTTTTTCCCACTGAAATACATTACGAGAACCCAAATCTGTCACGCTGAGAGGTAGTCTTGTCGAAATTCTCCATTGCATGAGAGAAAATTAAGAAAACACTCATCAGGCAGCTAGGCAATTATAGTAGGACGACCTATCACTAGGGATCGACCGATACCACATTTTCGCCGATGACCGATACCGATACTTTACCTATAAATTCATTTTCAGAAATAGCCGATACCGATACTTTTAAGTTATGGTATCGGCCGATACCGATACTTAACCGATACCGATACTTTACATAATTTAATGTCATTTAAACCTACATCTGTTGGGCAGTTTTTGTACGAGAATGTAGTTCTCGTTAAAATGAATAACAGAATGATGAAATTTGATCCCAGTAGAAAGCATTAATAAAAAAGCAGTGGATACATTGATATGTGAATTTACAGTAGTTCTAGTCTTTCTTTTCTATTCAATCATGCCGACGAATGGGCGAATTTATAAAAAGTTGAGCTCTGGGAAGCGTCTTAGTGTGCAGATTCGGAATTCTTTCTCATCGCTTGTCTGTCGTAGTGGTCTAGAGTTTTGGGCGATTTTCTCCAGATGTTACGTGAATATGCGTTAGAGTCCCTTAAAAAGTCCTCCGCCCAAGCCCCCCCCCTTATAGGTAGATGCCCCTCATTTAGGCTTGACAGAACACAAACACGGGGGGGGGGTTAAAGGGTATATTAATAAGATAATCCATTTCATTTCCAGTGCCGACTGGTGAAAATATTTAAATCAGTTTTTCTCAGCCTCTATTTCGTCGCCTAATTGTTGCCATAAGCCAGATAAAAGGTTTCCATATTAGGCCCAAAACAGCTTCATGCTTGCTCTTACTATATGTGTCTTTGTTTATGGTTCGGCTCATGCCTCGATTTTGTGCTTACAAAATTAAACACATGAAATTTATTCAACTTCAAAGCCTGCAATTTTTATTTAGATTTTTAGCACTTGAGATTTCTTTCAATCACTGGTTTTTTGTCTACGCGAGCGCGTCGAGTCACTTTTTTAGCACTTGAGAGTGCTATTTCTTTCAATCACGGGATTTTTGTCTTTAATTATAATTCTTTCACAAATGAAAATATTTTTTAGATTACTTAAACTGCAAAAAATTGTGATAATGTATAAACTGTACAGTATTATGTAAGTACATATGTATTTAGATATTGTTCATTAAATACGTATGTAAATTCTTCCCTTAAAATGCATAATAAGTTCACATTAATTGTTGGTTTTATTTATCTGCTCCAATTATTTAACAACTAAGTGAATTATTAAATGTTTTAGAAAGATTTCTGTTTAATATGAACTCATATGATAATTTTTAAGTCCTTTTTGAAACTCCGAATATTTTGATTCTCCGGACAGGGTTAAGTCATATTTAATCCGGATAATCCATGTATTTGATCTTTTCCGTACGAAGAACGGGTACACACCGATTATTCCTGTGTTTTCCTTACATATAAACTAAATACTATTCACAAGAAATATGTTTTTTTACCCCAAAATTTGAAATAAACTAAATAATAATTAGTATTACTTATTATACTAATATAGCTTTAACTTTTTAAATTAACAATACAAATAATCATTAGATGATATTGATAATTATTACACTTCTCAAAACAGAATGATACACAAATCCTGCGCTCTCGCATTAATCTTATAGATAATAAAATCATTAAATGTTTGATAATTTGTACTTTTGATATTTTGTAATGTTTAAAAAATGAATCATTTAACTTCTGGACCAACATAATTAATGTTCACGTGTGTCGCCAGTTTTCAAGTCACTGCCAAAAAGTTAACTTCTTTGCGACACGAAAAAGGAATAAATTGTTTTTACATATAGGTTTCGTTTATAATTTTAGTATCATTAATTTTGTCATTGAAACAGCTACAATATGAAGAAAAATATTTTTGCTCGTTTTCAAGCTACGCCTTGGAGGGTCTTAATAAAAGATGCTTAAAAATGACGAGATTAAATGAAGGTTGAAGAAAAATCCAAAAATAATAAACTAAATTCAATTTTCAAGTCTTAAAAAAAGTTGCTACTTAAAGTATCCATATTTAATGAAATTGATCTTCAGTGTTTTTGTTTTTATGATCATTGTTAACATGTTTTTCTGTGATTGATATGAACAAATTTGATCTGTTTTAATTCTAAGCTCTGAGAAGGGGCGGCGTGGCACGGTAAGCAAGGTCTGGGTGCCATCGTCGAAAGGGGGGCCATTTCGAACTAAAACTGAGAAAATATTGATCTAGAACAGTGGTTCCCAAACTTTCTTGTCCTTCTCTTCAAAAATCCTTCAACTAGTTTTTTTTTTTTTTTTTTCGACCCACTACTACATAACGATAACCAATATAGGCTATATAAAATAGTATAGTTTACTATATATATAAAATACTAAAATTTAATTTTTCCCACCCTTTTCGATCCACCGAAATTGATCCCGTGACCCAACAATGGGTCGCGGCCCATAATTTGGGAACCACTGATCTAGAACACTGATCTAGAGCCTTTTTTTTACGTTTGCAGAGGGGCACCATGGGGGGGGGGTATGTCCGACAAACGACATTCGGTTCAAACCCTATCCCCGTTTGCATGCGCAGAAATACGATTCACTTCGGATAGCAGAATGCTACTTTCGGTTTCAAATATTTTCGGCTGACTAATATTAAAATGCCTGTATCTGAAGTTCTATAAGCTAAATAGAAACAAATCCTCAAACGTATTTCGAAGGCTGAAATATTACACTTTAACACACATATGGGCAACCGCCGGCCCGTGGAACATTTGAAAACTCCGTATAAACGATTCAATATCTCATATAAATATCAATTATACGGCCCGCCACTTCACTAAAATCCGCAAGTTTGGCCCGCTACTTTTCTAATATCCTAAAGTTTGGCTCACAACTTTTCAAAGGTTGCCCATACCTGCTTTAACACTTTAAAGGGGGTCATCCCCTGAAATATTAAACGATGTCAGGACCGTCTACCCCATCATTTTTGACCGTCTACCCCATCAATTCTATATCATACCCAAGCCGAATCGGATGTCCTTGCACCAATTTCTTAAAATAAAAATTTAAAACATGTCTCTTAAGCGTGAAATCTGTATCAAGAGCTAGACATTCTCCAACAATATCAAAAGCCTATATATACAACAGAATCTCCCTATAACGAAATTTTTCATGGAAACGTAACTTTAAGGCTTAAATGACACTATAAACAATCTCCATATAACAAAGAGCTTATCTTCCCATAGTGAATATTTCAGATTTACCTTTGATTTTTTTTTGTTAGTTTTGAAGAAAATTTAAATTTTTGAACAGACCACTTTGTGGAAGAGTAACAGATAGTAAAAATGGAGACCAGGAAAGTGAAACTGACTCCGATAATGAAGGCACTTTACCAGTGCCCGGTTATGACCAACTGGGGCAGCGGGCATTAATAGATTTGGGGGCCCCAAACTATGAAATTTGTTATATTTTTCATAAAATTTTGATATAAAAAAGAATATTTCAGAAAAAATCATTTAAAATTGGGGGCCCTTTCAAGTCGGGGTCCCTGGGCAAAGTCCCAATTTGCACATATAATAATAAGGCCCTCCGCTTCACGACCAATACCACATCAAACTTTAATGCTTCAACCTTTCAAAACCATTAAAAAGAGGTTTCCAAATGGAAGAAAATGTGCCTCACTCTATTTTCAGCGGACTTTTAAAATGTGAATATTTTTATGAAACTTTAAAATCACAGAATGCAAAACAATAAAAAATAACGGAATTTTGAAGTAAAATAAACGTAAGTGCATTACATATTTTATTCTCTAAATTCGTGGATTGTCTTTACTTTTGAACATTTGATTCAAACAATAAAAAGTAAGAAACCCCTAAGTTTAACAAATTTATAATAAATACCAATTTATTTTTAATTGAAAGTCATAATTTAATACTCGTAAACATCGAATTAACTAAAAAGTTTGTAATATTTGCTGAAATAACTGCAAAAATCTCTGTACAACAAAATTTTCTCTTTAGAGAATTTTTTAACTGGAACCGAGCGAGTTCGTTATAGAGGAGATTCAATTGTGTGCATAAATATATGAATGAATTTTTTTTCGAGTCAACACAGTGAGAAAATAAACTTTCATAAAACTGTAATAAAATTATAGCCTACCTCTCGACATTTGTTTTTTGCAATCCTTGCAGATAGCGTATTTAGTGTTGAGCACCAATTCAAAATGATTTAGAAGAATAGACGATTGTCCTGTTAAACTGTCATCTAACGATTCTTCGTCCATTATTTCGACCACACATGGTGATACGACATACATTTAGCGATGGTTAGAATTAAAAAAAATAAAAGAAACACAGTTCGAAAACACTCGCACAAACAAATGTGCCAATGAAACGACGCCTCTCATCTCATTACCAAAATAAAGATTCTAGAATGGTGTTGCCGCCTGCGTTGTTTCTAGGGATGGACGCGAGACGACTTTTTTGCGAGACGAGACAGAGATTTTTAGTTTTTTTGCGAGACGAGACACACATTTTTAACATTACGATATAGGGATTTTTGCGAGACGAGACAACTATTTTTCGTCTCGCGTCCATCCCTAGTTGTTTCTTCTGAAAAGCGAAGTATCGGTTGAAAAGTATCGGTGAAAATGGATGAAAGCAACAGAAACCGATACTTTTAGATCGAAAGAACCGATACCGATACCTAAAAAAATTGGAGGTATCGGCGCCGATACTATCGGTTGCCGATACTATCGGTCGATCCCTACCTATCACATTCGTCTGTGTGTCTACTTGTTTTTAAAGAGAATCAGTGACTGTAGCAGGCACTTGATGGGGATCGAACCAGTATCGATCACGTGAAAGTTGGGTGCCCAATTCGAGTTAAATAGTTTTAAGATCCTGATTCAGTAAAAATTGTAATACATGGCTGAGTGGATGAAAAAATAACTGTAAGTTATGCGAACAATGCCATAGAATTAATTTTTCGTCTTTCATTCATGATGTTTCTGATCGTGTAAATCTTCCACTCTTTATCTTGCATATTTTTTTTTGCTTATGTGGAGATGATACGTGGACAAAATCAGTACTGACTCACCTGGAGAGGTGACAAAGTTGAACTAAACTTATTGCTAGCTCCATTTAAAAATTTGCTGTGTAAATTCAAATGTATTTTGCTCACTATATACAGCTGGCTATATCACAATGAATAGGAATAGTTTCATTGTAGAAATAAATAGGAACATTGGATATATATGTCTATATACATATATATATATGCGTATTCGGAAAGTAAGTACCGTTTTGAAAAAGAAATTAGTAAAAAAAATTTTTTTTTTCCAAGCCAATTTTATTTTTACATGAGAGAGCATACCTTAAACTATTTTTCTACATAGTTGCCGCCAATGTTCAAACACTTGTCGTAGCGGGTTACCAGCTTTTCTATACCTTCTTCATAGAAACTTCCCGCCTATGACGATAACCACGACTCCACAGCATTTTTTATTTCATCGTCGGATTCGAAGACCTAGCCGCCCAGCTAGCGCTTCATGTCCAGGAGCTAGTCGTAGTCGGACATGCTCCCAACGAAACTGTGAATCCTCTTTTGAGTGTCACCAGCAGTATGAGGCCGAGCATTGTCATGGAGCAACACAATTTCTTTACTGAGAATTCCTCTACGTTTGTTTTGAATTGCACGCCGTAGTCGTGGTTATCGTCATTGGCGGGAAGTTCCTATGAAGACGGTACAGAAAAAGCTGGTAACCCACAACGACAAGTGTTTGAACACTGGTGGAAACTATACAGAAAACTAGTTTAAGGCATGTTCTTTCATGTAAAAATAAAATTGGTTTGAAATTTATTTTGTTTACTATTTTTTGTTTGCAAAACGGAACTTACTTTCCGAATACGCCTCGTATGTATAGGATACACATGATAGCCATTCAAATGAAACGTCATGCAAAAACGTGCAGTATATAAGCCAGAAAAGATTAAAGCAAAATAACTAGTTCTTACCCTCATCTGTAGGACACATTCCGCATAAAGGTAAATGGAGAAGAAACAAACAAAAAGAAAATCAAAATCAAACTCATTCAACATAGCAACATAAACATGCATACAGTAAAAAAAAAAAAAAATAATAATAATAATAATAAATGTGTAAACTTAATCTTTCAGTGTTCCATTTTCTGCAGAATTTAAAATCATGATGTGCATAGTATAGTATGTGTATTTGTGAAAATGGATTTATAAAGACCTACCTATAACCATGAATGCTATCAAATCAAGAAAATTAAAAATATATAAAAGTCATGTAAACGTCAATTCTATTCAGTATGAATTTTACAATATAAATTAAAGCATAATCTTAAAAATATTACTGCAACACATTTTTAAGTGCAATAATCTGAAATTTTTTAAAATTGTGATGGCTAATATTATATAATGTTATTGATTAAATCAATATTTTAATTCAAAATATTAATATTTTTAACTTTGTTGAAGTCAAAGAAAATACATTTCAGTTTTTTTTTTCTATTAAATAAATACAAAATAAAATGAAAATAATATATACTCGTGAAATGTATTTGATCTGCATAAAATTTAGATTCTGTCGAAAAATAAATAAATAAATAAAAATAAGAGTCCGAATATATGTACAGAGAAATCAGAACGTAACGAACATTTTCCAGCTATGGTAAAATTATGCAAAATTGCAGGGCAAGAATTTTAAGAATAGTAAAGCTAAAATGTGATTTATTTAAACGTATATTCAAGAATATATGCAGATATAACGAATTTTTCATTTGTTCGCTTGTCACTGATGGTCATCAATTAGTTATTCTAATTTAAGAGAAAGTATCATCTTTTGCTTTCAAATATAAAATGAGGGAGATAGAATTCTCTGAGAGTATAAAATTTTAAGAATAAAGTAATTTAATTAATATATCTACTACATTTTAATAAAAAGAAACAAGAAACTTATTAAGTGATTTAAGAGAAATTAAGGGATCAATAAATATCGCGGTAGCCAGTTAAAAATAAATTTACTTTTTTTTGTAAATCACTGTTTATTTTTAAACCCAAGTCAAGAATTCACATGGCAAACTGCAAAATTATTATATGCAATTATCAAAATTTAATAAGATGCCATTTTTTTTTTTTTTGTTATTCCTTGGCACTTTATGTTAGAATGAATAACCAAAACGACACCAGCAAAAACACTCTCAAGCATGCCACACATTTTGAAAGCGGCAAAACAAGACTCAGCATTTCAAAGAAATTTGTCTCTAAAAATCTCTGGGAACAAACGTACCTTTTTTCAAAGCGTGATCAAGGATTTCCTGCAATTCGTAACAGTCAACCTCAAGGTCCACGCCCGCAATACTTGCAAAGAATTCCTTTACTTCATCATCTTTGCTCTTTTCTTCGTCAGTTTGAGGTACCTGAACCTGGTAAAATATTTTAACTGTTAATCATAATAAATCACTTGTATTAATAACTTCTTTAACTATCTAAAGCATTGAAACTCGCAGAGTGTTCAGTGTTTAGTATATTCTGAATATTCTATTAATATATTTTTTCGCTTTATTAAGATTTAAAATCATGTCAATTAATCGTTACTCTCTAAGTTTAGGCGACTTTGTTTTATAATTCCAAAATTGTTAATCTCAAAGTAAAATTTTGGCTGCGTGAATAGGGACGGTTGCAGGACGATAAAAGGGTCTGTCTCGTCTACCATAGAAACTGCAAAGTGTTCTTTCATGAAATTCCTATGTTACAGTGAGAAATAAGCCTTTCTCGTCTCGTACAGCAAATGCAAACTTCTGCTTCGTCTTGCAACCATTCTAGAGCTAGCAAAAAATGTGCCGTATCTCTAATATTCTCTAGAGTTCGTGTTGTAATCAGTGGCGTACTGTAAACCCGAGCGATCGAATCCGCAGCTGTCGAATCCGCTACATTCTATTGTAATAATAATAATTCAAAGATTTTCCCATGTAGTAGTATTGGACCTATTTTCGTTATTTCACAGAGCATCGAAATGAAATGAAACAATCTGAAATGAGCTTGAAGCAATCTGCACAACACACAGTAGAAGTCCCAAAATCTGTTGGACTTAGGACTCTCCGATCGGTTTGAGGCGAGACGAGTCCTGATTGGTCTGTGCGCTAAACAGCTCCGTTGGGTTTTGCCTAATATGTAAAAACTCTCTCTGAAAAGAGAAGTTCAGAACCTGATCTCCTATGCAAATTAAGCCCTAACCATTCCTGTGTGAAAACTTTTTAAAATAAACAAAGCCTTTTAAATTCGTAGTGTAATGTTTTGATCAAAGCAGTTGATTTCGTGAATAGCTCTTCCAATAGGTTATATTCTGTAAAATGAAAACTGTGAAGTGCACTACGAAAGGTCTATCACCTTTACATGGGCGCCGGCAGAATATTTCCCAGGGGGGGGGGGTAAATACTACTCCAGGGGGGGCAAAGACTACTTCAACACATGGTTACCATGTTGGAAAGAGCAAAAAAGCAATTGAAAACACTGCATACAAAAATCCAGGGGGGGCATTGCCCTATGCTGCCGGCGCCCATGCACCTTTATGATTACAGAAGTTAAACATATAACTAATATCATCACGTATTCTTTCCCTTCCAAATGACACTAAGGATTTTTAAGCAATAGTATTGTGTATTCAAGAAAACTTATATTTCTTCATAGCTTCTATTTATCAATGCAAAATCAGGAATGAACGCGCCAAAAAATAATTTACGTGGTCTTATATTTTTCAACTAACTTGAATCCGCATTTGAACTGATTTTAAATACATATGAAATTCTTGGCACAATACCTGAATATTTGCTTTAAGTAATAAATACTTTTAATTCTCTGTGAATGTACTAAATGAATAAGTACTTTTAATTCTCTAATATAGAATGTTTGAAAATATAGTACCTTTATTATAGTTAATTTTGAATCAACATTGAATTTTATTAAGGTTTTTAATTAAAAGCTGTTCGGTTATTACTATTTTTAGATTTTTCGCGTCACCTCATGTTAATTGTTTCACCGTGGGTTGCTTTCTTTTCTAAAATCGGAACATTTCAGAGTCCCGAATCTGTACTTGGGGACAACAGAGCAGGCAGACTAAAAACGGAAAGTAAGGCCACATTACATGAAACACATTTATTAGCTCACTGCTCGTGTTATCTTTACGATCTCCATAATAATGAGTCCCAGCTTTTCCGTGATATTCCGTTGGGAAAAGCATGAAAAATCAGTCTAATCAATCTAAAAGGAATATTCCTATCTAAAATAATGCGGGAAATCGATTAACTCAACCAAGTAAAAATTATTTTCTGAATTAAGGTCTGAAATCATTTTATGATAAAAATAGCATCTTCGTTTTCAACCTATAACATAGGGGAAAAAAAGCTACACTCGACTAAGTAAAAAATATTCATAGGCATAACAGCAAGGAGTTGGAAATGATTGCTAATTAATAGCCGATTCGCTGTTTCTCTGTAAAAAACAAAAGAGAAGCAAACAGGTTAAAGAACATTTAATCCATATAAATAGAACAGTTGTTCCATATAATGCAGAAAAGGCATTAACTAAATATGATCGCGTCAATAGAAGGCAATCATTAAGGTTATGAATAATAATTTCGTTTACCACATTTATATCACAAAAGCAATGCAAACGGGCAGGGGCTCAAACTTAAAGGGATGTGGGAACTCAAGAAATGTGTATCTTTAAGATTAAAAAAAAAATAAATCGTGCAAAAAAATATCAAATAAAAGAAGAGGAAAGGAAACAGAGAAATCTGAAAAGAAACTCACTAAAAAGCTAAACTTTCTGACTGATTAAAAGGCACGGCAATCTGAGAACGCAGATTTTATTTTATAACCGTGATTTTTTGTAGGGGAAAAGTGGGTCAAGGGTCTTGCACCAGAAAGATATATTTTAGTGTTGAACCACTTCTATGTTATCCCAGTACGTAAATCATAACGGTATTTTGGGAGCTAGAAGGGGCATGGTCCCACCCTACCCATAGGTATGGACACCCATTCTAACTTCATATAGTTGTAGAAATAACCACCAGGATAATGTACTATGGAAGCTTCAAATAGAAACAGGGCCTTGTTAACTTCTGGAGTTAGGGGAAGCTCAGTCTTATTCTGGGCCCCCTTTTTCAAACCCTGCGTTCAAAATTAAACGACATAAAAATTATTTATATTGTCTTACAGAATAGATTTAATAATTTGTGCAGTTAGAAACAATTTTTCTTGAAAATTTAATATAATTATAAAATTATTTAATTAAAAGAGAAATTATTTAATCAGGTCTGAGAAACTGTTAAAGTATTATTATTTTCTCTTGCTTTGGCAAGCTTTCTTCACTCCGTCAAAAAAGAAAAAAAAAAACTTGCATTGCAGGCATGTAATTCAAAAAAATACATGCCCGATAGCAATTTTTACATGCCCCGGGCATGTGGGGCAATAAATTTTTCCAACTCTGCTAGCTAGCAACCCCCCCCCCTCTCTCTCTCCCCCGCTTCCGTCCTTATGTACACGAAAATACTTTTTCTTTTTTATTCAATAAAAAATAAATAAACAGTCTTTTTAATTTTTTGATAAAGTATGAAGAGTTGTGGGTTGAAATTCAAGTCTTTGAAAAGTGGCACAGTTATTGTTGACTACTGTTTTCCATAATGGGAAAATTTTTCACATGGAAACGAAGCAGTATCTAGGGCGATTTTGGGGGATGCGATTGCGGTTGACTGTCTACATGAGAGACATAGGCCTGTGAAGGGGTGTCTTGGTGAAGGTCTTTTCAAGGGAAGTGCGTGTGAATTCATATTGCAACGCCCGAATACCCATCACAGCAATATTGATCTAATAGGCTACTACAATTGGACAACATTTTAAAGGAATCGGTGTTTACAAAATCGTGCTTTCTACTCGTGAGATGAAGGCTGATTGTTTCAAATACAGTGAAACTTCTCGGGAGCGACCACCCTCCGTTCCGCGGAAAATCGGTCGTTGCTGGAAGGGTCTCTTAATGGAGGTGGTCGCTCATATGAGTTTCACTGTACCTGCCTTTTAATGGCAGTTACATTCATATGTGGATACTGAAACTGATAAGACTGCATTTAGTAAGAATAGAAGTTCAGGATACGTTTGAATGTGTTCTGCTTTCACATTTTTTTAGAGCCTTGAGTTGAAAGTAGAGAGAAATTCGTGAAATCAGATCCTTTATTTTAGAATGTTTCAGAAAGTAAATACAGGTGTACTTATTTTTATCTGGACTTCCAATAAAAATCGGTAAACAGATGCTATTTTGAAAAAAACCCAAAAAATGCGAATTCTTATTACAATATTTATTTTGCCGTGATTGATAAAAGACACTCAAACAGCAAATCATTCCAAAAGGGAAGGGAAATTGCACTCGGTAACAAAACCACATGCTACAAACTTTTAATAAATCTTACGGTAACTGGGACTGGATATGTGGTAATATCTTCTACTGTTTTTGGCTGTTAGAGAAAAAATATCATTATACAATGAGTGAAACTAATTCCACATGACATTAAGTTACACTTGACTTTCATTCAGAAAGTCTTATGTACTCGTCATACATGCATTAAAGTGTTGAAAATCAACTTTTAAACAAAAATTGACTTTTAACAATTCATTAGACCTGTTGATGTGCAGTCGTAGTGTACACAGCATGAACAGAGGTAATCATGTGCAAAAAGTCGTACCATACATATTTGTGAGGCGGCGTAAATTTTTTTAACCGACTTCAAAAAGCAGTAGGTTATCATTTTATCGGATTTTTTAAAATTCATGTACAGCGATAATTTTTTATCAGATAGACTGATTTCGAAGATTGTTTTTTGTTATTTGAAAAGGGATAGCCTACAGGTGGTCCCATAGTAATTTATTCCCGTTCTGGTGATATTATTATTCCGAAAATCGGATAAAACGATGTTCTTAAACCATCAACAGTAGGGTTTTTGTTAGTGGTGTTACGTCAAAATGCACCAAGCTTGATCGCCAAGTTCGATGGCAAAAAATAAATTTCCAAAACTTAACCCAGCTTGGCAATATTGTCTACATTTCGCGAGAAATTGCCAAAATCTACTGTTTTACAAAGCGAATAATTTTGCGTTATGGTGAAATAATTTGAAGTTTTTTAAAATAAAATCATACTTATGTTCTTTATTAATTATCTTTTATTTACAGTAATAAAAAGTGAACGAAGCACGAGATTATAATGAGATTCCTTTTACAATACATTTTGCTGCATAAAACACTTGGCAAAAAGACTCAATCTTTGGAAGTTACGTGGTTCAGCTGGTACTTCCTGAGATTTGCTCGTTTAAACATACAAACTCTTAAGCTTTATATAATAGCATAGATGTTTCCATTAAAACGCATTAATTTTAATACAGAGGATAAGCCAGGATTGTTACATTACAACAGCGTCAGAACATGACTTTTTGCTGAAAGTTCGGAACCACCGTAGTCGAATCGATACAGGCGTCGTGTGACCGAAAATTTTAAGGGGCTACATATCGAATTCAAGTGTAGTCAAGGGATATTTCTTTTGAATTTCCGAACAACTGTGGAAAATTAAAAACTTTTGAGACAAAGTTGGGGGGCACTTGGCCTACTGAGTCTCCCCTCTCCCTCCGTCAACGCTACGCCTATAATCGAATCACTCTTCTTATTTTGAGCTCTTGTTCTTTAAGTATTTGTGAGAAACAGTGTTTTTCCAAACTTGTACGGTTAAATATTTTATGGAATCAACCAATTCATTTTTCGAAACTAAAATAATTAATTTATATGATTTTAATTAAAATGATTAACATTGGAACGCATACTGTTAGATTAATTTATAAAGCAACTCAGAATTTTTTTTTCAGTTAACTAAAAATTATATTTTATTCAATTAAAAATTCTTGCGTATGTTAAGTATTTCAGGCTCTTTAAATGCGTAACTGTACAACTGGAGAAAAAAATCTGATGTGTCCAACACATGACTTCCTTGCACGTCCATTAGATCAAAAATATTTTCGATGCACTTCCTCTAAATTTATTTGTTTGAAAGAGATAAAATATCAATAATAGTAAGGTTTAGCGATTTCTAGCCAAATATTTCGATATCGCCAAGCTGAGTTCAATTTGAAAGATTTCCTTCTGACACTTTATTTGGCGATATTTCACCAAAAGCCGACAAACTTGAGATAGTCAGCGAGATTTTGGGGATAGCCAAAGTAGTCAGTGAGCACAGACCTTCAATGAATTGAATGCATCTATACACCTCAATGTATTCAAAGTCATTTGGCTCACCATGTAAATAAATTCTCAGTCGATTGCTGTCAAAAAAGATATTGAAAACAGTTAGATATTACAATAGTTCTAAATACAAAGTTAAAAAAATCTACGGGTTAAAGTTTTAGAGTTATACAAAATAGGAAATAATTTTTGGCGCCAAATTTGGCGATATTTCGGCGAAACTCGTCAATGTCGAAGACATTTGGCGAGATTTTAAGCATGAACCAAACAATGACAGATTATCGCCAAATTTGGCGATATTCCGCCAAAACTCGCCAAGAACGATGACAAATGGCGATACTTTGGGCATGGACGAAATGACTGACTATCGCCAAATTTGGCGATATTTCGCCAAAACTCGCCAAGGTCGAGGACAGACGGCGAGATTTTGGGCATGTACCAAACAATGACTGTCTACAGTTGTGTTATAATGAAGATGTCCATAGACATTAAGGTACTGAAATTCTTTTCTGTGGTCCTGTAAATAAACTCTCCAGTAGATTGGAACCAAAAATCGAGATGCACAACTAGATGTTACAACATTCTTATATATGAAATTTCATAATAGTTTTTGAGATTTGAGAGTTAAATATGCACACACGTACACCAAAAGTCGCCAAGCTTGGCGACTTTTGGCATAGTTCTTGAGGGAGGCACGTGACCGTGGTCGGACCATTACCTAACTTATGTGGTAGGACGGTATTGTGCTTGAAATGGATGAATGCCCCTAAAATTGCTATTGACCGTAATGTATTGGAAATCTTTTGAGTGTTCCTGTAGCAGAACTATAAATGATAAAGACACTTTTTTTAATAGAGAAATTCATTTTCTAACTCTTTACAGCATATATCACTTCTGAGTCGTTTGAAATAGCCCAATACCTCTAAAAAACGCTTTGATGAATTTCGGCCCATAGAGCGTAATGTATTTCGAATCTTTTGGGCGGTCCTGTAGATAAACTATTCAGTCGAATGGAACCGAAAGGGGAGGTGCACAACTAGATGTTACAACAATCTTAAATATAAAGTTTCAACATTCAACGCCTAACAGTTTTTGAGATATGCGAGTTTAATGAATTTCGGCCCATTGAGTGTAATGTATTTCGAATGTTTTGGGCAGTCCTGTAGATAAACTATCCAGTCGAATGGAACCAAAAGGGGAGGTGCACAACTAGATGTTACAACTATCCAAAATATGAAGTTTCGACATTCTACGCCTAATAGCTTTTGAGTTAGGCGAGTTTAATGAATTTCGGCCCATAGAGCGTAATGTATTTCGAATCTTTTGGGCGGTCCTGTACATAAACTATCCATTCGATTGCCACCAAAAGGGGAGGTGCACAACTAGATCATAGAACAATCCTAAATATCAAATCTCAACATTCTACGACCAATAGTTTTTGAGATATGCGAGTTACATACATACGTACGTACGTACGTACAGACGGCATGGAAAAACTGGCCACAGTAGACTCGCCACTGGTCAAAATGAGTTGCAGACGCGTTAATATGATCGTGCATGCTAGCCTACGATGAGATGCATCGAAAAAATTTTTTAAATTCAATTTAGAGGTAGTCAAAATCGGTTTTTATGTCGAAATTTGGCCCCCAAAATTTTTCGGGATCACATTACTTCCTTATACTACGTACAAGGAAGTAAAAAAATCTGATGTGTCCAACACATGACTTCCTTGCACGTCCATTAGATCAAAAATATTTTCGACGCACTTCCTCTAAACTTATTTGTTTGAAAGAGATAAAATATCAATAATAGTAAGGTTTAACGATTTCTAGAAAAATATTTCGATATCGCCAAGCTGAGTTCAATTTGAAATATTTTCTTCTGACACTTTATTTGGAGATATTTCACCAAAAGCCGACAAACTTGAGATAGTCTGCGAGATTTTGGGGATAGCCAAAGTAGTCATTGACCACAGACTTTCAATGAATTGAATGCATCCATACACCTCAATGTATTTAAAGTCATTTGGCTCACCCTGTAAATAAATTCTCAGTCGATTGCTGTCAAAAAAGATATGGAAAACAGTTAAATATTACAATAGTTCTAAATACAAAAGTTAAAAAATCTACGGGTTAAAGTTTTAGTGATACAAAATACGAAATAATTTTTGGCGCCAAATTTGGCGATATTTCGGCGAAACTCGTCAATGTCGACGACATTTGGCGAGATTTTAAGCATGAACCAAACAATGACAGATTATCGCCAAATTTGGCGATATTTCGCCAAAATTCGCCAAGGTCGAGGACAGACGGCGAGTTTTTGGGCATGTACCAAACAATGACTGTCTACAGTTGTATTATATTGAAGATGTCCATAGACATTAAAGTACTAAAATTCTTTTCGGTGGTCCTGTAAATAAACTCTCCAGTAGATTGGAACCAAAAATCGAGATGCACAACTAGATGTTACAACATTCTTATATATGAAATTTCATAATAGTTTTTGAGATTTGAGAGTTAAATATGCACACACGTACACCAAAAGTCGCCAAGCTTGGCGACTTTTGGCATAGTTCTTGAGGGAGGCACGTGACCGTGGTCGGACCATTACCTAACTTATGTGGTAGGACGGCATTGTGCTTGAAATGGATGAATGCCCCTAAAATTGCCATTGACCGTAATGTATTGGAAATCTTTTGAGTGTTCCTGTAGCAGAACTACAAATGATAAAGACACTTTTTTTAATGGAGAAATTCATTTTCTAACTCTTTACAGCATACATCACTTCTGAGTCGTTTGAAATAGCCCAATACCTCTAAAAAAACGCTTTGATGAATTTCGACCCATAGAGCGTAATGTATTTCGAATCTTTTGGGCGGTTCTGTAGATAAACTATCCAGTCGAATGGAATCGAAAGGGGAGGTGCACAACTAGATGTTACAGCAATCCTAAATATAAAGTTTCAACATTCTACGCCTAATAGTTTTTGAGATATGCGAGTTTAATGAGTTTCGGCCCATTGAGCGTAATGTATTTCGAATGTTTTGGGCAGTCCTGTAGATAAACTATCCAGTCGAATGGAACCAAAAGGAGAGGTGCACAACTAGATGTTACAACTATCCAAAATATGAAGTTTCGACATTCTACGCCTAATAGCTTTTGAGTTAGGCGAGTTTAATGAATTTCGGCCCATAGAGCGTAATGTATTTCGAATCTTTTGGGCGGTCCTGTACATAAACTATCCATTCGATTGCCACCAAAAGGGGAGGTGCACAACTAGATCATAGAACAATCCTAAATATCAAATCTCAACATTCTACGACCAATAGTTTTTGAGATATGCGAGTTACATACATACGTACGTACGTACGTACAGACGGCATGGAAAAACTGGCCACAGTAGACTCGCCACTGGTCAAAATGAGTTGCAGACGCGTTAATATGATCGTGCATGCTAGCCTACGATGAGATGCATCGAAAAAATTTTTTAAATTCAATTTAGAGGTAGTCAAAATCGGTTTTTATGTCGAAATTTGGCCCCCAAAATTTTTCGGGATCACATTACTTCCTTATACTACGTACAAGGAAGTAAAAAAATATGTTTGAAGTGAGAGAAGTGAAATCTTTACATAGAACTCGTGTCTAAATTTTTACAATACAAAATCATATGTAATTAAATAAAATTATAATTAGAAAAGTACACTTACTTCTTCATCTGGCTTAGTGAGACCAATGTCTTCATCATATTCCCTGTAATAATAATAATAATAACGAAAATATATATCAAAGTAGTTGACGTAAATCGAAGCTTTAATAACTGGTGAATACGCAATATGTGTGTATGCAATTATATTCTTTGTTACATATAAAAAATTATTTATATCTACTATATATAAACAATTTAAACTTATTTATATCTTGTGATACTATGTACCACAAAATCTTAAGTTAGGGTGGCATTTAAGATTGCTCTTTAAAAAAGTCACGCAAATTATGAAAAGTGAAAAATATCAGGTTACACTCAGGGTATCGAAAATAGCTGGAATGTCTCTTCACCAATTGGACTAACTATATGCTCTTAAAAAAGATGAATTTATGAAAGTAATCAAGCATCCCGGACATCGAAGTATTTTACTACATGTGTTGTAAGTTACGATTTTGTGTTCAACACTGTAAACTTCATAACTGTCAACTTGTTCGAAACAGTAAGCAGCGCAAGTTGTTAAAAACCAAAAAAATTTATAATCTTTTGAGTTTCTTAAAAATATTCTTTATTTTTATTTTTAAACCGATCTATTTTCATAGATGTATACATTGATAATGGATATATTAGATATAGATATTGATAATTATAGATAGTTAGATTTAACAAAGAAATTAGAATTATACCAATCTAAATTGTTATTTTAAAATTACCATAAACAAGTTTTCGCTGTAATTTTTGTGTTTTGCTCGATAGTGAACAAGATTTTTAAAAAATCACACTATCGCGCCCTTTTTTTCAAAAAGGCCACATGCTTCATTACACGAAAAGACTTACTTTAACGATGACGCTTTTTCCAGAAAAAGACGTAAATTAAAGTTGTAAAAAGGAGCGCGTAAATCGTTTCTGTAGTAATTCATGAATGCTTACAAGAACCGGTGATTTCTGTTTAATTATTGTGACACATACGCATTTAATCACAACTGTTTTCATTCAGGGGTAATTGCACTCTGGAGTAACCTCGATTCTTGATGTCCTAAAAGGAAAGTGAGACATCGTATGCTTATCACTGGCGTGAAAACGTTTCTTGCGTATACCAGTTTCAAAAGCAGGACAGCATTTGGTATATTTCCAAAACGCTCTTTATTTACGGGGGTGTAGCTCAGTGGTGGGAGCATCCGCTCCGCTGCGACTGTGAGAGGTTCGCAGGTATAGTTATACCGTCTCATCACAAAATTTTCAAGAAGAAAATCGGCAATGGACATAAAATACCACCATAAATCATCATGGGGACATTTTTTCTCAAATGTAGCCCCTTCTCTCTGTTTTATTTATTTATTTATTTTTTTTACGAGCCACTTATAAGGTTTATAGCACGTAAGTATTGCATGTTTAAGGCAAGTGCATGGTTATTTAAGCATTAAATAAAAGTCACAGACTTGCAGAAAATAATTCTTTTATATTACGGCCTAAGGACGCAATTTATTTCAAGTGAGCTTGTGTCTAAATGATGTATTCGATTGACATCAAATTAGTTACGCATGTTATAAGTCACTGTCTTACAGGCTGCATAAATTTTAGAGAGTGTAAGCCCTACAGTTTTTTACAGGGCTACAAAAATTTTCTTATGCATTGTGGCCTATGCACTTAAATCATTTTAAGTGCACTAGTGCCTGAACACTAGATCCGATTCAGTTGAATAAAATTTATTTATATGCTTGGTAAATATCAATTGTTCGGAAAGTTGAGTGGAGTTACTCCAAATTTTTTAGGGATGGCTGAAGTGTGTCATCTGATATTTTTAAAATCACGCATTTCATTTTATTTTATTTTGGGTGGTGTGGTGTGGGGCGTTTGGTGAGAGACGTATAGGAGTTTTTCAAACATAGAAAAGGACTGTAAATACGAACTACACCGGGTGATTTCATATGTTAGTTTCCTAAGACGTGATATCACTTTTTGTCTTTTCTCTGTTACTTTGATAAAGACTGGCATTGTATACAACTGTACAATTGTATACAACAATACAACTGTAAAAGGTATATGAAACTATTCATTTTCCTTGCTGGGACACCAAGGATACCTTTTTGAAGGTATTTCAATGGGATCTGCAGTTGCATTTGTCTACCGAACGGATGAAATCCCGGAAATGACCACAAAGCAACAGAAAAAACACTCAAAACACTGGTGTTAAACGATAAATTAAATAAAAAACTTTGCGAAAAAACACACATATGATGTTACTTGTAACTAGATACGATCGTTTCGACCAAAATTCTTTCGGTCTTCATCAGTCAAAGCCCTTGGTCACTGAGAACTGAGGGAACTGAAAAAGATCTTGACTGATGAAGAGCGAAAGAATGTTTGGTCGAAACGATCGTATCTAGTTACAAGTAACATCTTATGTGTGTTTTTTCACAAAGTTTTTTATTTAACATAAAGCAACGACTTCGTAGATAGATCGTATGCTTGAGGGACTGCCTCAATTACCACTATGGCTTCTCATTTCTGGAATACTTTGACTGTAGCCTCCTTGGAAATCAAACTTTAAACTGATAGCATCGCAATATAGCGATAAAATCTCCTTTCTAAATAAAAATTAAAATTTCATTCGTAGGGCGTTTCAAGAATAAATCAAGAACGCTTTTACCTGGCTCTATTAGGGCGCGGAATGCATAATAGATCAACCTAAAACACGAACGTTGCTTAGATATATATATTTATTGATTCCTTGGGATGGAGTCCAGAGCGGGATTCTCTGTCCACCACCCAAAGAATGATCCCTTTGGCAATCACGCATGCCAGATATGTCTGCGCAGAGCAAAATGACAAATCATCCCGACAGAATTCGATTGGTTGTTGCTAAAAGATTTTATATGCGGCGCAAGGCCAAGATCCCTTCTTAGAAGAAGTGTCCAGAAGGGGAAACATTATAGAATAATAGCGTAATATAAAAAATCTGATGTGTACACCACGTGACTTCCTTGTACGTCTATTAAATCACCAGTACTTTCGGTGCACTTCATTTAAACTTGTTTTGTTCGAAAGTGATACAATCCTGCAATAATACTAAGGTTTACTGATTTCTTTATTTTAGTGAATGTCTTTAAAACTGCCATTAACCATAATATATTGGAATTCTTTTGAGTGTTCCTATAGAAGAACTATATAGGATAAAGACACTGTTTTCTATGCAGAGTTCCATTTTGTAATTTTTAATAACATACATCAATTTCGTTTCGTTTGAAATAGCTGAATACTTCTAAAATACGCTTTAAAGACTTTCCGACCATAGGGCGTAATGTACTGAATTCTCTTGGGTGGCCCTGTAAATAAACTACCCAGACGATTGGGATAATAAAGGAAGGTGCGCAACTAGATGCTACAACAATCCTATTATAAAATTTCAACATTCTATGACTAATAGTTTTTACGATATGTGAGTTACGTCAGGGAGAAACTAGTCAAAATGGACTTGCGGTCCGTCAAAATGGATTGTCCTTGCTTTCACAGGAACCAGCATACTCGCGTAACGTTGAGACTTCTCTCAAAAGCTCTTCAAAGTAAAATTAGAGATAGTCGAAATCGATTTTTTCATCAAAATCTGCATACCGAAATCTTTCACAATCACTTTACTACCTTTTACTTCGTACAAGGAAGTAAAAAGAGATGTGAAAATTCACCTACAGCAAGCTACAGTTCTACTGTACGGGAATTTATAAATTGGTAATTTAACTGTACTGGTTTTGGCAGATTTCTGAATGGAACTTATTTCTTTTTAACTGGGCTTCTAGTTACCAATTGAACAAGGCTTATTGATGATATTTTTGGATGACAAAACCATTAGAAGTACACGTTATCAAATAGTAGACACACACACACGTATAAATGAGAATGGATTAAGAATACTTCTGGATGACATTAAATACTGAACAAAAGGGCGAATAAGAAAGGGCCCGAAAAAATTTTCACCAGAATTTACTACGAGCACATCATCAGAATTTTTCGTTTAGAGGATAAATGATTTGTATAAGAAAGTAATAAGAATTTTGTCATTCGTTAATGTTACCGACACAGGTGGATATTACAGCGAGAGAGAACAATATTGACCGATAGAACCCGAAGAAAACAAGTATTGACAGCTATTTTTTTTTTCAACCCTGGGAGTATAGATTTCACGCTATTGTATAATTATATGTTCTTGCAACTTATAAAAGGGGAAATAAGTAATTTAATATTCTAGCTTATTTCGCGGGCTGCATTTAAGGTTCAAGCGGAATAATTGTCAAAAACTGCAATTCTTAAATTTTACACATTGCTGATTAGTACATAAGACCTCATGCGGAAGATATTAATTCTTATATCCATGTTAAAATGTTGGATATTCAGTGGAAATCTTATAGTTATAAATATTTGCAATGATATAAGCTGTCCAAAAATTTTTTTCACATTTAAACGCATTTCGAATTCTAATGAAGATATTATCTTTTAATTAATTCTAGGCTGAATATTAGATGTATTATTATTATTATTATTATTACTAGCTGAAGTACCCGTCTTCGACGGGTTAGTGAATGCGAATTTCCAAAATGCAAGAACTTTCTTCAGCATTGTAGGAGTACACAGAATGGATGTAGTATGTTGCCAAAGTAAAGAAAGCGAAGTTATATTTTTTATGCATTGTTAAAATATTACAGGTTAGAGAGTAACTAAGTAATATCATTTCATTCGCTTTAGTCGTAATTATGTGATGCGCGAACGAATATTTACGCATTTTGAAATAATTTTTGCAAAATCTCAAAATTTAATCAACATTTTTGAAAAATTGGAAGCCTAGAATTTAAGTTGAGTGACAACCTATCATGTCACCCAAATTCGTTTCATTCCCTGCAGTCTTTATTTCGTGATGCTGGAACAAATTTTCAGCATTTTAAAACGATTTTCGCAAAATCTCAAAATGTAATCAAAATATTTTAAAAATTCAACGCCTATAAATTAAGATTAGCAACTATCTATCATATCACTAAATTTCGTATCATTCGTAATAGTCGTTATTACGTGATGTTTGAAGAAACATAAACGTATTTTGAGAGAATTTTCACAAAATCTCAAAATCTAATAAAAATGTTTAAAAAATTGGACTCCTATAGTTTATGTTGAGCAACAATCTATCGTGTAACCAAATTTCACATCATTCGCTTTAGTCGTTATTACGTAATGCGGGAACAAAGATTCACTCAGTTTTAAACGATTTTCACAAAATCTCGAAATCTGATCGATTTTTTTTTAATTAGATGCTTATAGTTTAAGGTGAGTGACCACCTATCATTTCACCAAATATCATTTTTTCACCTTTGCAGTTATTACATGATGTGCGAACACAAATTTACGCAGTTTGAAATGATTTTCGCAAAATTTCAAAATCTAATCAAGATTTTTTTTAATTCGACGCCTATGTTTTAAGTTGAGTGACCACCTATCATGACACCCAATTTCATATCATTCGCTTCAGTCGTTTTTACGTGATGCTTGAACACAAATTTACGCAGTTTGAAACGATTTTCGCAAAATCTGAAAATCTAATCAAGATTTTTTTAAAAATTGGACGCCTATGTTTTAAGTTGAGTGACAACCTATCGTGACACCCAATTTCATATCATTCGCTTCAGTCGTTTTTACGTGATGCTTAAACAAAAAAAGCGTCACGGACAGAATGACAGAATGACAGACAGACAAACTTTTTTTTGAGAGTCGCATCGGATTCCCGGGTGCTTGAAACGGATAGAAATCGCAAAATTTTTGAATTCCAGGAAATGTACAGACAAAAGTCTAATTTTATTTATATAGATTTTATTTACGGGGAAAAAAGAAAAAAAACGAAACTTTATCTTTCAACAATGACAACACCGTTTAATTTAAAATATTACTTTTATGTAGTTGTTGTTGTTGCTGGCTTGTTTGTTGCAAAAAATAAGCTACTTTAATAAAAAATGAAAGATTATAATTTTGCTTTTTTTTTGGTCAAAATTTCAGGGTTTTTTTTTAATTTGCTCTTTTTGTTAACATATATATATATATATATATATATATATATATATATATATATACACAACAGCTGTTTTTGAAATTCTTGCCCATGTGAAAAGCGGAGTTAGAGAAATATTTAGATTGAATGCGTACCTTTTATAAATTGAAAATTTTGATTTTAATCAATACACTCTTCAAAACTTACCTTCCTTTATACAGATAAAAGACAAAATAATATAATATATTTTGCATTTATACTCTAAATATATATTGAAATTTAAGTGAAAAACTGAGCTTAGAAACACACGTTAGCAAAAACTTTTAAATGTATTTTCCGTATTAATCATTACTTTTAATGAATCACACTGTCTATGGTTTGTTGCTGCATTCAGTGGACTTTTGGTATTAAATGCACATATGTGCAATAGGCAACAATCACGACATACGTAGTCTATAAAATTTTTTATTATGTCTAAAGAACAATGAGAGTGCAGTTGTAATTTTTTTAGTCTAATCATAGCTTCACGTATGTCATGAGCAAGAGGTATATGTAGCGCGAGAAAAGGAAGTTTGAAGCAATCAGCAAAACCATATTACGAAACTCATCTGTGATAAATATTTTTACCACATAACAGTTCTGTCCCTAACGACTCTTATAAATGAAAGACTTTACTTATCTAAGTTCTACAAGGAGGATTGTTAACAATTCTAAAAATCAATTTTAAAGAAGTTTATCTCAATAGTAAATAATAAATTCTAATTTAGGCCAACAACATGAGTTATTTTATGCATGATGTATAGCTACAAAAAGATTTTATTCGTTAGGACAAACTGGATTTAAAAAAATCATAAACTGAAGAATGCTTTAGATTTAGAGTGAGAGCCATAAGTTTTATTAAAACTCTTAACTTACTATCACGAACAACCAGGGCGAATGGATTTCGTTCATGATATCAATGTTAAATCTGTTCGCATAGTATAATGTAAACACTGGCAAAAAGCGGATCGATGAAATATTTTCGTAGTGGTGAGGATATCCCGATATCCACCCCCTAGTACATACGTAGTAGGTAAAAATAGCTCTAATTTATGTTAATTGCATTTAAAAATTCACTCTTGCACTAAAAATAATTAATCTTAAATAAATTAATAAAGAACAAAGAATAAATAATAATGAATTTATTTTAACCAAAATAGAGCTTTTAAATCAAAACTTCAGATATGAGTCATATATTTTAATTTCGCATACGAACATAAAACTTATGTACAAAAAAAGTACTAGTTTTGTATAAATTAGTTTCTTTCATATATTGCTAAGTGCTGTCGAGGTTTTTAAACTCAAATGAGCGGTAGTGTATGAAATATTCTTTTAGATGCACCTAATTTAATTTTAGAATACCAGTAACTACTTGCGTATATGGTTAGTAAAAAAGAGAACATAAAGCCCATATAAAGACTACTTACGTCATAATATTCTTTTTCTCTGTGAATATCCTAAGCACAAAGTCACCTTCTTCACCTGGATCAAAAGTAGAAGGCACTATGCAGTAAGTACCCGGAGGTAGCTTGAAACGGCAACTGACTTCCCTTAAATTAATAAATGTGTTTGAACGAGCTACTGACGCATTGTACTGGAAGAAAGCCTTTGGTAATGGCTTAGGTAACTTATCTGGATTTTTCAGCTGCAGAAAGAGGAGAAAAAATTAACCAAGGACGCTAAACTAAGCACGAATTCATTTTATTACAACACACTATATTACAGGTATGTTAACTGATTACCTTTAGCACTTTTATAGCAAAATAAGAAAAAAAAACTAATTGAAATTTTTATTTTTTAAATTAAAAAGTCACAAATGCTCTAATTCCGCTGAAAACTGTTAAAGTAAATAACCTTGACACAAACAAAAGTAAGAAAAATAAATATAAAAAGTTCTTTTTTTTTTTCCACCAATACAGACGAGAAATTATTCATTGAGTGTCTTTCCTCAGAATAAGATAAATATCAACTATTTTTCTTAGTAACGGGGAGATCACATCTCCCTCTTTTCCCACATTTTCAGAGAAAATCTATATTTAAAAACATTCAATGCTACTGAAAGAATAGCATAATCAATTTGGAAATTTCGTTTCTTACGGATTAAAGAAAAAAAAAAGAGAAATAGGGAAAAGTTAAATTTAGATTTTTGTCTCAAAATTTATTACTTTTTTTTATTTTTACTGCATCTACATTGTATACAATTTGACATGACACGAACAAATTATTAAAAAACGTTTTGTGATATGACTTAACGCTGGAGATATTTTAAGGATCTAGGCTAAAAAATAAATAAACATTAAAAGTACTAGGCAGATATCGAAAATAAATATAAAAAATCCTTACTTATAACATTACAGTAAAACAAGATACCCCATTTTGTTTATCACCTCTCATATAGGAATGAGACATAAACGGAAAGTGAAGCGAGTAGAACACCGGATAAGCAGATAAAAGCTTATTTTTATCTTAATGTATGTAACCGCATATTAACCCTTTAACGCGCAGTGATCCCGCTCTGGGATCACCAAACTCTGGCGTTTTGACTGTTGCCAGTCACGAAGAATAGATTTGATTTCTATAAAAATAGTGGCGGGTGACATAGCTCCACGAGAATCCTTTTCTTTTTAGAACGTCATTTCCCGTCAAAAAATGGTCACGATTATTTTTAACAGCACTGACATCTGCTGAAAAATGGAAGAATGCGAAGAACAGCTGGATCGATTGCCCAATGCTGAAAAAAGGGCAGCCGTTGCCATCGCTCGACTTAACTACCAGCAAGATGGCGGACGATCGAAACGTTCATCGCGTGCCACAGATCTAGAGACCCCTTTTTTGACGCAGCTGGCTGTGCGCGGCGCACAGCCAGCTGCGTTATTGGAAGCATGAACATTATTGGAAAGGAATGCACTTTTTATAGGCCATATTTAAGCGGGTGGTCCAAGGCCCTGGATATCTCCTCCGCCGAGTTGCGATTTTTGACAACAAAAAGATAATTAAGAAGACTTTATTTTTGAACAATTTTGCCTTTCCCACCGTTTGGACCCTCTGAAAGTTTGTTTCTGGGAACTGCATTTTTTGTTCTACAGTGTGTTGAATATACTCTTGTGAATGTCTCTTATTGCTATCTATATAGTATATTCTTTCGGATTCGCCTAGGTAATCAGTTGGCTAAATAATACAGGCATGCAATAACCACATTAAGTTTATGTATAGTCTTTCAATAAGCAGGGACTGATTTACGTTCATTCGGGGCACGTGCCCTGGACACCCGATTTTTAGGGGCCCCAAAACCTTTCTTTTATGTAATCATAATAACTACTAAAATTAGCTATCAAGAGTAAAATTTCTGATTACTTACTTCATTTTATCACAAATATTCAAAATTTTTAATTTAGTATGTTTTAATTTAATATATTATTTAATTTAATAATCATTTTTAATTTAACATTGTAATGTTTAAAAATTATCCATAAAAACATTTCAAAACTGAAAAATACATAAAAGTGGTATTTGTCGTGACATTTTACTGATTTGTAAATGTTTACTTAGGGTTAACTTAGTAATGACAATTGGTTTTAATTTAATTAAGTAATATTCTGCGAAATAGTTTTGTGCAGGGGATCCCAAAAGTATCTGTTCCGTTGGCCCCCAAGTGTGTTGATCGGTCCCTTACAATAAGTTATCTACAATTTATTTACAGTTCCATAATAGAGCTTCAAAGATTGTCTAATAAAAAAAAAAGTGAGAAAGAAAGAAAGAATTACGATATTTATCTTTTGCTAAAAAAAAGTTTGATCTTTGGAAGGGAGCGGAAACGAAAACTTTCAAGCTAAAGGCGCGGGGCCCGCAGCATTAGTTACATCTGCTATATGGATAATCCGCGCGGCACCGTGTATAAACTTTATAATTAACCCTTTAACGTGCAGTGTTCCGTCTCTGGAAACACCAAACTCTGACGTTTTGACTGGTGCCAGTCACGAAGAATAGATTTGATTTCTATAAAAATGGTTGCGGGTGACATAGATCCACGACAATCCTTTACTTTTTAGCACGTCATTTCCCGTGAAAAATGGTCACAATTATTTTTAACAGCACTGACATCTGCTGAAAAATGGAAGAATGCGAGAACAGCTGGATAGATTGCCCAAGACTGAAAAAAAGGCAGCCGTTGCCATCGCTCAATTTAACTACCAGCAAGATGGCGGACGATCGAAACGTTCATCGCGTGCCAAAGATCTAGAGACCCTTTAGTTAAGTCAGCGATGGCAATGGCTGCCTTTTTTCAGCATTGGGAAAGGGTTGAACCTCAAAGGGTTAATGCTGTCAGTCTGCTGGCTGTCGTCAGAAAAGGGTCTCTAGATCTGTGGCACGCGATCAACGTTTCAATCGTCCGCCATCTTGCTGGTAGTTAAGTCGAGCGATGGCAACGGTTGCCCTTTTTTCAGCATTGGGAAAGGGTTGCGCCTCAAAGGGTTAAAGAAATCCACGCAATTAAATGCCTCGCCGTTTGGAGAAATACATTTCAAGAAAGCTGGTACATAGCAAAAGAATATTTCATCCTTAGTGTAAATGAAAACAGAATTTCAATGCGAATGGGCTACAACCCCTCCCTTCTTACGTCTCCATTGCCTAAAAAATTTATTTTTTTTTTTTTTTAGAGAGAAGCTTCAATACTTTTGTTTGAAAAGCTCAGAGTCTACTCTTGAAATCAATACACACCTCCCCCTAAAAAAATTATAATAATAATAATAGTAATTTTTTCAAGATACGTTGATGGGTGTTGTAATGCACATATTTGTTTAAAATTTTAGGAAAGGGACAGCAAATTTTAGAAAGTTAAAAAATGATAGCCCTTTTAGTGTCATGTATACAATATCAAAAACGAATTTTTTTCGGAAAGACTAACACTGTAGCACAGCAGTGATCCAAAACAATTCAACATGTTCCTAGTAGCACAACTAGTTCGAAAGACTTATGAACTTGTGTTAGTAGGGTTGGCACGCCGTTCCTAACTTATTCCAAATGCCTGCCCTACTGAACTGCAATTGATTAAATCGTCAGTTGATAACGAATTGCAATTTGTCGATTATGTATTCCAGAAATAATAAGACTTAAGCAAGAAATTTTTCAGCAGAAGTCTCTTGAAGGGAATTTGGTTGTATATATCTTTAGTCCTTGTATCAGAAGAAAATACCAAACACAGTCGATTCAGAAATGTAACAAGTGGACAGCTAAATGTTTTTAAACGTAAAAAAAAAAAAAAAAAAAAAAAAAAAAACTTGTAAAAAAAACTACTTAAAGCAAAAGAAAAATTTAGTTTTTAACCATGTATCGTGATTGAAAATAGATTTTAAAATTAAAACTACTGCATTTATACATTAGTAACTAAAGATATTTTTGGTGGTGCAAGTTTAATTAAGCATGGTTATATGCGGTTTATTAAATTATTCATAGTCAGTATGATATAATGATTCATGAAAACACAGATCATTATGAGAATACCTTAAAATAAGGACATGAAGAATTATACAATATAAGAATATTAGGTTAAATTACTTTATAAAATATTCTTTATAGCTAGATTTTTTAAAAATTATATCGTATGTCTCTTACCAAATCCTGGTGTCTTCATTTTCAACATGATAGCGTTATAGTTTAACTCTTTTCAAACAAAGCTCAATACTTTCTTGATCATTTCCATATTACCTTCAGCTGACCACTCTCTATTTTCATCTTTAGAAACACTCTAAACAATGACTTATTTTCAACATCAGAGGCTTTACAACTACGACCTCAGGAATGGATTTTACAGACAAGTTACATAACATTATAGGTGAATGCTAAATGGCAAATAATACAAGCACGCCGGAAGGCAGTTACATCCACCATAGAAAACGCTATTAAATCAGTCAAAAGAAAACACGAGCTGTCGTCTGCTGTGGCATTGCGTATCCAGTGTCCGAGGTGATCTCAAGGATATCTAGTTTCTGATTCATTTTTGCATCTCAGAGCATCCTCTGCGGACATTGTGCTCGTATTTTTAGAAGGATAATAAAGAAGTGTGAGTTTTTCCTTATGCAAAATCACCGTTGTACATTTAAAGAATAAAGATTTTTTGGATGAATGCCAGGATCTCTTAAGTTGTCACTGTCAGTTTATTTTCTTATTCCTATTTTTTCTCTTTCTAACAGCCAGTTTCTGGGAAAAATACTTATGCTTTAAAGACTAGAAGAAAAAATAACTCCCCCTACAAAAAAGTTTCATAAACTTTTTTGTAGGGGGAAACTTTTTTGTATGAACTTTTACTCATAATGTGAGACATAAGGTGGCCAGATGTTCAAACTTGAAGTTAAGTGTTTTTAAATGCATCCGGCAGAAAAGAGCAGGTCATTAATGCTTTTATTTTAGAATAATAACAATACATCTTGGAAAAGGGAAAGCTAAATTATATTTTTAACTTTATTAAGCGATTAATGCATGTAGAGCCGGAGTTCTCTCATAAGCATCCCGCAGTCTACAGGAATTTCAGGGGTTAATCCAGGAGTTTTTTTCAGGGTCCCATTTTTGTGGAAACATTTGTGTGAAATTCAACATCTAGTTTTGCGAATTTTCATACCAGTTTTTGTAAGTCACATCTTTTCTAAAAATAATTTACAAAACAAATTAAAATGCACGGTAAAATGCCAATTAAAGATTGTTTTAATCGATCGTACTTTTGTGAAGGGGTCGTTTAAATCGATTATAATTTTGTGAAGGAGCCGTTTTAATCAACTGTAATTTTGTGAAGGGACCGTAAAACGGACCCAAAGTTCGTCTGCATCGATCCCTGAATTTAGAGATGTATTCTTCTCTTACAAGTGTTTTGTTAAATAGATTTTTCTCTTATCTATTTTTTAAGAACTACGGAAGAATTTCTAAAAAATCGGCTTCAATGACAAAAACGCTACCAAAAAAAAAAAAAAAAAAAAATTATTTGAAATCATTCTCCACAGGTTACAAAATGAATGTTAAACTACGATATATTGTTAAAATACTGTAAAATCCCTTATTTTCACGATAACGAAGATATCGGTGATTTCGCGAGCTGAAAATTTAGCGAATTTTATATGAACAGAACCAAAAGTTGAAAAATCCCGAAACTACCTAAATACAGAACCCTTTTTGCATAAGACATTTTAAGAAGTTCCTTTTGTCCGAAAAAAATCACTCATATTTTCTGGTAAAAGGCTCCCTTTCCCATTTTGAATGGCTATAAAGAAACTGATATAAATATTGTAAGCGAATGAGCTGCATTCTATTAGTTGTATTATTGTTTTACATACATGAAATAGTTGTAAGAATGTTGTCTAGAAAGAGTCTGTAGTTGTGTAATAAACTATTAAATTTTAATAAGTGAAAAATTTCTGAATTTTATTATTATTTGAAGTGAAAAAAAAAGTATTTCGTGAAGATTTAATTTTCGTGATTGCGACAGGCTAGCGGAAATTAAAGCCTCGTGAAAATAAGTAATTTTACAGAACTTATAATGTAATGAAAACACACTTTAAAAAAACACTAGTTTAAACCACGCAGTTCTTCACTTTTAATTATCCGCTTTGAGTATTAAAGACCTTCTTTATTGAAAAACCTAAACACAGTAAGCAAGGACTTTAATTTTAAATAAAACCAGGAAAGACACTTTAGAATAATAAAACGTTTTTCATTGTTTTCAAGTGATAGTATTTCTATTATTTCATGTTCTAAAATATAAAGGCTTAGAGCTGTAAGATAATACGAAACTTAGTAACACAGATTTTACAAATGAAATATTCATTTCTCAATGTTGATTAAATAATAAAGATTTTAAAAACATAAAAAAAATAATTAGCGTCTTATTATTTTCAATAATCAAAACGTATTGACACACAAAGGAATCGCTCCTAATTTACACAAATTTTCCAAAAAAGACCAGTTTTCTTTTTAATCACTGGGCCCCAGGAACCTATGATTCGAAGTAGCATTGCCGCTTCTTTTTTTCATTACCCTCGGCGACTTGAGTACCCATTTTTCGACCTTTGTTAAACGTATAAGTACTTGTATTATTTTTAATGTCACCTTTTCATTGTTTTCAAGTGATAGTATTTCTATTATTTCAAGTTCTAAAATATAAAGGCTTAGAGCTGTAAGATAATAAACACGGACTTCAGAAAAATAAACACGGGACACCAAATAGTTAATCTAATAAATAAGCTTATGAGTCCCTGGGATCCACAAATTTAGAAAATCAGTCCTAACCCTGCGCCTACGTACTTGAACGTAATCAAACCTGATTTTCCATTTCATGCATCTGACTGATATCCAAAACACTCTTTTGGAATAAATTATATTTTTTCCAGATTTCAAAATACTTTTTAAATTCTGTGTTTTCATTTAAAAATACTTTTTAAATTCGTGTATTTATAACCAAAGGTAGAACATCTTATTACAGTGAATGCTCGTTTATCGATAGAACGTCATTCTTAGCCAAAAAAAAAAAAAGGAAGAGTGATAATAACAGCAATAAAAAAGACGACAGTAAAAATTTGCTTGTAAAAACTTTCATATGCCTGCTTTGATACTGTACTCGCATCATGAACAGGAACAGCTATACAACTATATGATAATTTTTGCCATAACTTTTTATCAGTTTCTTATGACGAACACCGTTTATCCATCACTGAATCATGTGCAATATATGTCACAAGCATTATGCAGTCGTCAGAGACATTTAAGGAAACGTCCACACAATGTAATCTCAGATAATGAGTATTTCGTTTATCATTTTTAATAAGTGTGACGTGCAACTGAGCTGTTTATGCAGCCTCCGGCTTAAGCTAATTAAGAATCTTGGAAAGGGAAAATTGCCTTTGCCTAGAGAGTTAGAATTTGAATTTCGTTGTTTTACTTCCATTGGTAACTATTCTTTTGCAGTTCGATTTCCAATGAACTTCCTCTTTAAGGACACACCCAGAAAAAAAAGGCATTTTTCGAATCTTGGTCCTTGAAATTAGAGCAGTAATGTAGTTTGTTCTACTTCCAATAGACCTCCCAACAACGTGTCGGTAAAAGCATGCCAAGAAAATCTTTTCTTGACAATAATCTATTGCTCTGAAACTTTAGTTTTTCTCATGTAAGTAAATTTGAATATTAGAAAGTAAATACAACAGTCGTTAAAAAAATGTTTCATGTAGGAATGTAGCAACTTTTAAAGAAATTATTTTTTACTAGCTGAAGTACTCGTTTTTCACACGGGAAGGCAGATTATTAAATCATCTAACGCGAATTATGCAAACTAAATTGCCATCCCTTATAAGCTGATATTAAGCGAAATCAATATTCAATCTGTGACATCAAGATGATGTCGAATTCATTCGCAGCATCTCACCGTATTTACTACACAATCAGATATCGAAAAGTTGTTATTCAGAAGAATGTGCAAATCAAATTAAGATATTCCCTCATGCTTCGAACATAAATCTTTAAAATTTCTAGCTCATTATTTTAACAATTATGGTGACCTCGTGATTTGGTCTGGGAATAACCACCCAAAATACTTACCAAAATAGCCTTTGTACCCAGGCGTTGCCCGGGTGTATTAAGTGTTAGGGCATAATTTGCCGAAAAACAATGTCAGCTGGTAGTGAGCATTAGAGATGAGACGGGCTCAGCCCAAGCCCGAAAGCCCGAGCCCGAGCCCGGGCCCGAACCGGGCTCGGGCTCTGTAATTCCCAATTGCGTTCGGGCTCGGGCTCGTGAAGAATTTCTCATTTATTGAACATACTCCTTGAAACATATTTTAAAAAGTGATTCATGAGGAAAATAAAAGTACTTATAAAAAAAAAAAAATTAGGGGCACGGGCGCCTAGAAGATGCATGAAGCTCTTTGGGTATTTCAGAAAGGCGGCTTATATTGCTTAGTTAGTCGGACATTATTTGATAAACATAGATATAATGAATTAGAAAGGGCATTGAGAGTTTGCAACTATATTTTTCTTTAATTTGCACAAACGGCAAAATTTATTGTATTTTATTCTATCAATGAAGTAATTGAATATTTTTTATCTTTGACTGAAATTTCGCGCTCGGGCGGGCTCGGGCTCCGACTTAAATAATATTGCTCGGGCTCGGGCGGGCTCGGATTAAAAGTTCTCGGGCTCGGGCGGGCTTCAAAAAATGAGCCCGAACTCATCTCTAGTGAACATTGGGAATGATTGTATAGTTAGCTTTCCAGCAAAGCATTGGCATTACCTAATCGAATCATAGGAATTGTGGGGATCTTTCTAGTAAAGCAAATTTGGAGAAGCTTCTAAGAAAGCTGATCGAAAAATATAGAAGAAGAAAAAGTAGATCCGCACTGCAGGAGTTGTTGAGAGTTGTTGTTCTATTGTCAGTTGAGTCGAGCAAGAGACAATCTATTCATTCCACAGCATATATTGCATCTTTAAAATAAACTTGCCCATGTAGTGAAATAGAATTCTTTTGAGTGTTCATGTAAAAGAACTATTTATAAATATATTTATGAAAGGTAGCCTATAATACCCAGGAACAGTGTAGCATTTTATCAGCGAAAAAACTTTTACAATCGGTTCAGTTGTTACAGACATGGCCAAAGAGCGTAATGTATTAGAATTCTTTTGAGTGTCCCTGAAAAAGAACTATTAATGCTATATGCATGAAAGGTAGCCAGTAATACTCAGGAATAGTGCAGCCTTCTATTAGGGAAAAAAGTTTAAGAATAGGTCCAGTAGTTACAGGGATGCACATAAAGCATATTGAATTAGAATTATTTTGCGCGTTCCTGTAAAAGAATTATTTATGCTATATGCATAATTTTTAGCTTATGTTACTCAGGAATAAAGAAGCTTTCGATCAGTGAAAGAAAATTTAGAATCGGTTCAATTGTTACAAACATGCCCCTAGAGCTCTAATGTGTGAGAATTATTTTGAGCGTACCTGTAAAAGAATTATTTATACTATATGCATGAAAGGAAACTTTAAAATGAGCTAACTTACGAAATAGACTGCAAATCCTATTGTGAGGCACTCTTGGCCCATCTTTCTATTGCATCGTCGATTTTTCTGCATGAGGCCCACGATAATCGTGCATAGATCGTCATCATCATCCTCGTCTATATCTTCCAGTTCAACACGAAATTGGGGATTCATCCAGAAAGTATCTAGAGTGCAGAATGAAAAACTAATTACATGCGAGAGAGCATTAACCTCCTCCAGCTGCTCATCTTATGTACAAATCAATTATGATTTATTGTTCCTTTATTCTCCCCCAATCATTCGAATTATTCTCCGTAGATGTTGTGTATTTTTTAAGGATCAAAGCCATTTTTGTTGTAACATCACATTAGCGTAACTGATATACAGGGTGATTCAATTTTTTAACTGGGAGCTATATGTGATACCAAAATCCGAAATTTAATTTTTATACTGTCTCAACTCCAGATGTAGTGAACCTGGATATAAAGAACTTTTAACTATAGTGAACGAAAATTATTAGTCCCGATTTACATACATTAGAAATGCACATAGCATTTTTCGATTTTAGTGAACCATGACGTCAGTTATACTGAACTTAGAAACTGTTTTGTTTTTTTTCCCCAAGGCACATATACTTGGTATAATATATGTTATGTAACGGCTCTACGATTAGCCATTATTTTTTGGTGGCTTTGTGAGCATCACCATTAGTGAAGTAACGATTAAATTCCCTTCGAGAACATGCAATTTCAAAATTAATTGGAAAATAGCCATTCATTAAGTTTCGGATGGGTTTTTCTAATTAATAAATCCTACTATATAGTTACGCTGATCACTGGTTCACTGAATCTGTAACGATTCAATGACTGCGTTGAACCAATCCAAGATAAAACTTTTACCATCATAACTCCAAAAAGATAAGAAGTTAATCACAAAAAAACGTAATAAAGCCAACACCGTTTGTACGATTCACTCGAAATTTTTCATAATGGATGAAAATAAAGTAGATAATCTGCGCTACATTGAAAATTTACCCGTTCTCAGATTTTCAAGCGATTTGTTGCTATTTTCAGCTCTATTTCGGAGAATAATATAAGTTAAACATCTGCGTGACAAAATTAAGTGTCGCCAGTGACAATTACGTCATACTGAAGTCACGATTATCAGTCTTTGAAGGGAAAATTAGGATTCCAATTAGTTTAAAACAGTCTTTCTAAATCACCCAGTTCTTTTTTTCACAAATAAAATGATTTCCTCTGCATGAAACATTAATATAGGAAAGGATGTTCCCAGCGAGACGAAATCTTCCGAATGCGAAAAGTTTTTGCACGTTTTTAGACGAAAATGCAATTCTGATTTCGGTATATAATAAAAAATGAATATGAAATTATTTACTTTAAGTGGACAAAGATTAAATATAGTAAGCGTAGATTATTTTGTCGAATGTTGTTTCTAGCGCTCGTTGTATAACGTGCTTTGATTTCTAGTAAGTATATAAATAAAAGAAATTTCAAAATTTAATTGCTTGATATTTAAACTTCAAATGTTTGACATCTCTACCGTATAAAATTGTGTCAAATTAGTGTTCAATAATGATGTAAAAATTTACACAGATAAAAGCACATTTCCTGTATGCATGAAAGTGTACCATTGTGCAATCAAAATTTGTTGAGTACATTTAAACTTTTCTAAGTATCTCTTACCGATAAAATTTCTACATCCACCAGCAGTGCAATTCTTGATCCAAGATCCTTCGAACATGCTCATTTCCCATTTTCTTTTGTTCTTTTTCGCCGAAGGTTCGTCATCCAATGAGTCTGGATTCAAATTACAAATTTCAACTCTCTGGAAGTTTTCCATAAAATCTTTGTAAGATATCCTAAAATGCACAACAGGATATTCGTATCGTATGTTTGAAGGTTATAATTTTTCAATACAATAACATTTTAACGAAAAAAATATTTCACTGATATTCGTATTGCAAGACTTGCACACACACACACACACAAAAAAAAAAAAAAAAAAAAAAAAACTGGTCTGGTGTGAAAATCTTGCATAACTGGGAGTCGTGTACAAGAAATACACTTTTATTCATCTTACACTGGAAAAATGGCGTATAATACAGAAATACGGAAAGCAAACGATCAGAGAAAATAGTGTTTCATTACTGTAACTTCTCTACATTTTTGCAAAATATTAAAAGATAGCGTATGCATTAATCAGAAAAGTATATTTAAATGCTCTTTTTTCTAGATTATTCCCTGCTTAAAGAATTTCAAGCTTAACTATGCATAAAAACGAAATGCAATTCAACACGTTATCTCGAAAACCTTAACATTTTGAATAAATGCGCTTTCCCTTACAAACTTCCTACCCTTTATTTCACCTGGTAATTTCGGAAACTGAATATTTCGAATTTTCTCGGTGTCCCTTCGAGATATGGAGGTTATACTGTGATTATAATTAATTATATAAAAGCTAGCATAAAGCTAATTTAAATTAGAACAAAAGAAAGGTAACAATATACTATTTTCTCCCACCCCCTAATGTTTTTAACTGTTTCTTTACCCAATGCAAGAACACTAAACAATTTGAGCAGAAGGGTAGAATACATAAATTTGTCTGCTCTAATACCTTATTTTGTATCGCTATTTAGTGGTGCTATTTTCGACATTTCTCTTTAATTTCTGCATTTAGTACCCATGAACACTCATTTTAGAAAGAAAATTATGATACCACCGATTAACTAGATTCGTAACCAAAGACTTTATGATTTTTCTAAACACATTTCTACGTAACAATAAATACGTTCAATATGCAATTTAAATATAATTTACCAAAATTCACCGTCTGCATCGAAACGTAAGCCCATAGCTTCTTTTTCATCTGGAGTTATTAATGACCATTCTTGTGATCTGAGAAGAAAGAAAAATGTGTATCTATAGAAATAAAAATACACACATTACAAAATTTAAATTGTGTTATAATGAATAAAGGTTTTTTTCCCCTGTACATTAGACGCTGAAATATATATTAAAACACTTTCAGGAGTGGAAGTCACCGTATTTGAAAGTTAGATATAAAGATTTTCAAATGTGGCGGAGCTGCGCATTAAAATGTGTTTAAAACTTTGGTGCTCCGAATAATTTCGACACAGAATGCATATTAGGACTCTGTTTCTGGTCTGAAATATGTTGAAATTTCATTACTGGAGCATCGTAAGAAGAAGTCAGATTTTTTGGACCACAGTTCTTTTCAAACTTGCAGCACAAAAAAATCTTTATAGTATCTAGAAATAATTTCAGAAGCCTACAGTTCATTGCTTTAAAGTAATTAATAAAAGCTAAAATGACTAAATTTTCAATACTCGATCTTACCAAAAAAGAAAATATGTCTTTTTTAGAAGTACTGAAGGGAAAACACTGCAAGGAAAAGTGTTTTAAAAAACTAAATCCTTTTCGAAACATAAGAATGGAGTACATTCGTTAACCAAATTTACTTTCACTTCGAGCATTTTTTTTCACTTTGGCGACTACGAGTACGCGCAGTTTACAAACTTATCTTGAAAAATTCATTAATTAAAGCATACGTTAGAATAACTCGCACTGGAAGTATCGTCAAATGACTATAAAATGAATGAAACGACTGAAAATTTACAATTTTAAGTGACGCATTAATCTACATTTTTTACTTAAAGGCGAAAGTGCAGTCGTACTTCACAACTTTCTTTGTGTGCAGGTGTGCAAACTCACTCCTCAATATACACAGCAAAATGCATGGAACTTAACAAACGTTTTATATGAGAAGAGTAATTCTGAATCAATAACATAAACTCAGTCAGGATCACTTTTATGTAACTTTACAATGAAAATGTTGTTCTAACTGACAGACATTTTTCTTTTTCGCATCACCTAAAATAAAGATACCGCAGATGCCGTCTGGTATGGTATGAATTCTAGCGAGATTCGAAATTTTCCTACACAAAATTATTTTTTTTTAATTACTATAACAGAAGAAGGTTTAAATTTTCTACACGAAACGGCTCTTAAATATTCAAAGTAAAAAAAAAAAAAAATTTGATCACTTTATTTTAGGGAAATGTTTTACATCCGAATGAGACGGTCGTGTATAGCCGGTATAGCACATATTTTCTTATGTAATGAATATAACCAAATGTAATTAAAATGTCGCGTTTGCGTTTACTGCTGCAATTTTATAATTTTTTCCCTTTGTTTCAGTTCAAGGGAATGTTTGCGTGCTAATTTCAAGTCAACTTCATCAGAATTGAACCTGCAGAAGATGGTGATTTCCTAATTGTTTACAAACCGGTCGCTCCAGGCACCTTTCCACTCGCATTCATTGCCCCATGGATTACGGACCCGTAGCAGAGGAATTTTACCCTTCATTCGAGGCGTCTGAACTTCCACCTAGAAAGAGAAAAAGGAAAAGAAGTTTTAATTTAGTGTTTATAATCACTTCGCAAAATGAGTATTCTGTAGGAAATAAACTGAAAGAAAAAATCCGCTTATCAAATCTAGACAAGCATAGCTCGTACTTTCTAGATCAGTTTCACAAAAAAACCCGCTATGGTAAAAAAAAAAAAAATAATAATAAAAAGAGGCAATCTATAAAATAAAAAATCTGGAGTGACTCCACTCGACTTTCCGAACACTTACGATCAAGATCATTACCAAGCATTTAAATAAATTTTAATCGATGAATAATTCGACATACATACCAAACTGAAGCTCAATCGAATGCGCCGTTTAAATGCTTGCGCACTTTCAAGAATTTCCTTACATAGGCCATAATGTAAAAGAAATCTTTGTCGTAGCCCTGTAGAAAAACTATAAGTCCTATACACATCAAAATCAATACCGGCCTTGCGACGGTGGTTTATAACATATATACCCAATTTGAGCTCAATCGAATGTACCGTTTAGGAACTATCGTGTTCACTCACAAACACACACACACACACACACACATCTCGTAAAAATAGCATAAATGAATTCAGAAGACCTCAAAACGTGTAAATACACCGAAATCTCGAAGTCGAATTTTTTCATAATTACAGTACTTTCTTTACATGGTACATGTTCGGAAAGTAAAAATGGTTCTTTAAATTCTTTTGGGATATTTCTGATGTGCGTAGGACAGGTAATTGTATAGTTATCCAAGAAACTACGGCAAGCTACTTCACTTAGAACTTTAAAGGTGCGTTCAGACAGTGGGTTTTACTGACATTCGAGAAGCTCTAGTAGATATATGGACAACCTCTGGCCCGAGTACCGGATATGGACAGCCCCGGCTTTTGATCTGGCACGTGGAACATATCAACCACATATAACCATTCAAAATCCCATATAAATCAAAATAATACGACCCGAGATTTTGCTAACATCTTTAAGTTTGGCCCGCAACTTTTCAAAGGTTGGCGAATGCCCATACCTACACTGGCACTTGCAGTCTGTCATCATAATCCTGCAAGGTCGTTAGAACTCGAATGACGTAGAACATTCACTGCCTGAATGCACCTTATCCGCCGGTAATGCTCTTTCCCGACTCAAAGAAATGAGCATACAGTGGACTTGCTCTGCAACGCGATCTATGTTACGCAAGTTCTTCACAAGTAACGTACCTACGTAATCGTGAAACATTGCGCATTAGCTTTGAGATCACAGGTAATGCGGACTCCTCGCCCACAACAGAAGATTTTTTGCCAACAGTAAGAATCGCAAACATAAGTGAGAGGTAGGAGGGGCAAGTATCGTCTTCGTGATTGGCTACCGAAGAAGAGAGCCAATCAGTGAACGGTATTTCATCCCTCGTAGCATCACTGAAGTTGGAATCACCAAATAGTACCAGTCCAAACCTGGCTTTATTATGTAGGAAATGGTAATATAGAGTTGGTGAATGATTTAAAACGGTTCGAGGGGTGTTTATAAGTGTCTAAAGTAACTGTGCACGTGTTTCAAAAAGTCATAGTTATACTAGAGATGAGACGGGCTCAGCCCGAGGTGTTCAAGCTTGAATGGGCTCGTGTTCATGATGAATTTCTCATTTGTTGAACATACTCCTGTACACGCTTAAATCTATTGATTAAAACTAACACTCATTTATTGATTAAATTTCTTATCGGCCGATTTAAATCCTTTTACGCAAAAAAATACTCATTCAAGACAATAATTTGTGAATGCCTCAATTCGCCCCAGCACTCCCCATCCGCTATATTCTATTTAACTCATTTTCCGCAAAAATCTTGTCTATTTGAGTATTCTGTCTGTATCTTCTCCCCCACGACCCATATCCTATTACTATCATGTGACCAACGCTCTTAACGGATAACCTTTCATAGTAAAAAACGCGGCCAGACCATAGTTGTGTGTGTATTCCGCTGGTGATAGTTTTATGTTATATCCGAATACCAAATGCATCTTTTTCATATTCAGAGTTATGAAATAAATTCAGCCTAGATATGGAGGAGATGCTTTAGTTAAAGATTTCGCTTTAATGACATAGTTTCTTACGATTGGATTATAAAAAGCTGTTGTAAAACAAATGAAGTTAGGATATCTCCACCCAAAGTGAGTAAGTAGTATTTTACCTTTTTCATGTCAATAAATTGGATTGCTTCTTTAATTAAATCTCACAGCTGGTTTAACCATGATTGCATATCTGTATTCTGACTGTACTGTGAATTCGTTTTATAACGAGAGACTATAGTGAAATTATATTCTATTTATTAAAAAAAATACTTTTTTATAGTGTATTAAGATATATGTAGTGTATTTGCCTTGATTTAAAATTTATTTTCTCGGGCTTATAATAATAGATTACAGCTCTGATAATAAAAAATGAGGAAAACGAATCATTCAATATTAATCAAAAACAGCAAATTTTAATAAAACACCCTTTTTCTAGCTTAAAATAATAATCTTAATTGAGTACAGATATGTTAATTAAAAAAGGGCTGATTTTGCAAAAACGCTCTTTCTATAGCTTAAATAATAATCATAATTGAGTACAGTTATATTAATCAAAAACGGACAGACACTCCTCATTTTTGATTATTATTTAGCCTAAATGGAGCTGTTGTATAATGCTCAAAAATTAAGAATTTTTCGCTCCATTGATTTTTGTCGATGAATTGAGCAAATTTTACTCAATCGGGAGAATGGCTGTTTGAAGTCAAAAATTGAGTAAAAATATACTCCGTTTGATTATTATTTTACTCAATGATTTAAGCGTGTAAATAGACTTCTAAAAGGGATTCATTGGAGGAATAATGAATTAGAAAGTGCATTAAGAGTTTGCTACTATATTTATCTTTAATTTGCACAGAGCAGCAAAACTTGTGGTATTCTATCAATGAAGTAAATTGACTTTTATTTATTAATTAGCTCAATTTTGGGATCGGACACCGACCTAAATGATATCGCTCGGACTCGGGCTTTAAAAAATGAGCCTGAATGATCCTATAATATATATCCTATTTCACAATGCTAAATTTTTACTTACGCTACGGCGTTCGGTACGCATCCTTCGTGTAAGTCAAGTCTCCACCATATCTTGTGCGAACCTCTGTTCAAACTGAAGTTATTGTATGTCAAAAATTGAGAGTATTCACACTACTAGCAACAAATCACTAAGGAAAGGAAATTATTTGAGAAATGCGCACATTATACACCCAGGACAGTTAAGGGTCTAACATGTTTTGAGAGACAGTAACAATGTGCATAAAAATCCTATTTTAAGGTATGTATTAAATTTTAAATGCAAGAAAATTGAAATGTTTTTTACAGTTTACACAAATTTGTATCAAGCATTTTTTAAGTAAATTGATCTATTTCACACTTCTAAAGTGAAAAGTCAATTCATATAACAAGGGATTAATACACAGATTTCGAACCGTGTTTCAGATTGTCTAATCCAATTTCAGCTGTGGTTGTAATTTAACGCCATCGACTGACGAAAAGTATTCGTCATTTAAAATTCAAGAAGTAAAATAAAACTTTTGCAGCATGCAGAAAGACACATGAAAAATAAATGTTGATTAAATTATTTTAAACGAGCAAACATTTCTATGCATAATAAATATTTAGGATCATGGAATTAAGATGTAGATAAAGTACGATTTATTTTTCTCATTCAAGGACTTACCAGCTTAACTTTTGTGATGCTGTAAGCATGACCCTTTATCAATCCATTGTCCATTTCCATTTCTAGCACATTAGGATCTGCCTAATATAAATAAAATAGTCCTAAAGCATGATTATATTCAACTGTTGTATCATACAGAAAAAATTACCATATATGTTATTTTTCCACTGACGTATAATCCGTTTTATGAATTCTTTATCTATCAAAATGCGCCGATGTATTTTATTCCCCGTTCTTTCAGCTTCACAACTTTAATTTGGTTTTCACAACCATTTTTGAAAATGATTTATAAGGATTCATGTGAATTTGAATTTTGTCGTTTTCCGATTTTAAATTAATTTCATTATGCATGAAACTGACCTGCAAATAGGCAGAATTGTGAGTAAAGTTTATTTTTAATACTAACATTTTAAGAAACTGTTTGAATAACACTAAGATTGTTTACAAAATTTAACTACAAATTTCAATATAATTGTTCTTTAAAATTATTTTTCAGTGACGCTTAAAAGCCTCAACTTTGGGTTTTATTTTCAAAATTTTAAAACTCGTATATTGCTGAGGAAAATCCAGCTGAGTGAATGTGCGACACTGTCGTGAATCAAAAGTAAGTGAAAAAAAAATGTAATATAAGCTCTTACTTATTTGTTGCTGACTATGAAAAGTCAATTAATTCTCTAGATTTAGGATACGCGCGGTATTTTCTATCTCAATAACTACCATAACCTAACTCAGTCCATCTCAAAAATACGTTTTAGGAATCGAAAAAGTAAATTACCTTAAAAGAGTTTCCTGGAGGGATTTTAAACGTATTCTGTTATATGCATTTTTTCAACAAATGTATTTTTTAATACTAAAATAATTTTTCTCATTAATGTAAAAACATATCTGAAATTTCAAAACGTTCAATGAGATTTTACAACGAAGTACGTAAGCAGGAAATTTTACGGAGCTGTTGGAGTTTGGTAGAAACCGATCTTTGAAAAATTTTATGCTAGTACATAAATAATCATTAATACATACTAGAGTGCAGGCAAAAATTCAATAAAACAAAAATTACAAGACGAAAGTTTCTGTCACTTTCTAACGAAAAACATTATTTCATTTATTTTATATTATTTATTAATTTTTACAACAATAATTACAATATTAAAAAAACCGCAACAATTCCAAAACTTGAATCTTTCCCTGGCTGAAAGAAAAATGTTCGTAACTTTTATACTGTTATTCCTTTTTGCAATTAAATTGCTTGTTAAATCTTAATACATACTAAAAATTTAAACAAGTGCACACTCAGTGCTATTTAAAATTCCCATGAATATCAATAACTTAAAAACAAAAATGAAATATTTTTGGTATTATTACAATCCTATCCCTTACATCCTATCCATTATCTGATGAACTATCGTTCATCATAATAAAAGTTTATAATTCTCTGCATATATATGAGGGGGAAAAAAATAGAATCTAACACTTTTCCTAATATACTTTACCTCAATAGAGCAACTCATAAGAGACCACCTTTCAAAAGCTTTCAAAAGAATTTTATAAAAGTTGGGCGGAGCCTTATCAAGCTCATAAAGTTCTGTCACACCACCAGTGAAGTCTTCCATGGCTTCACATGCAGTTCCTCCTTTCAAAGCTTCATAACTGCCATGCAATCTATATAAAGTACAAATTGCAGTAATTTAGGTTAACTGCGTTAAAATTAAATAACCTTTTTTTCAGTAATATTACTTTTTTTTCTCTTTTTTCTGTAGCAAGAAACTTTTTGATTTCATTCATCAATAATTCATCAAAAACCTAGAGAAAAATATATTCTTGAAAATTTGTCACTACGATGGATTTTTGTTTTCACCTTAATTTTAACTAATCAACAGAAAATGATTTTGTTCCATGCAGTTTATTTTAACCCTTAAATGCATGCATATCTGCATCGTATTATTAAAGCACGTTCACTGCTGGATTCTTACTTAGATTTAGCAAATAATATATAGTTTTTGCTAGTAAATGGTTCATATTGTAAGTAATGAAAATTTCACATATTTCTTTCAAACTGCGTGTTTTTGGAGAAATTAATTAGTTATTCACAAACAAAACTGATATAGAAAATTTAGCTCACAATCGTGATTATCGAGTGATTGGCAGCAAACGTCTTTAAAATTAGAGCATTTAAAGTGGGGAATAAAACAACCTCTATATAGCATTAAAACGTCTTTAGCGAAACTATATTTTCAGGTCCTTAGTCTTATTCCCAAGTTCAAAATACAATTTATTCAAGGAACATCAGGCTTTAGCGAAAAAATGTTTCGATCGTTTTCAAGTACATTTAAGTCAGGCTCTACTGACTTGCAGCTTAAGTTTAAATTTTTCAGCTTTGTATATAGTATATACTACTTTAAAACGAACATTTTAAAATTTCAGTTTTTACTTAAAGATGTCTTCCTGCGTACAACATTAATATAAAAATCTGCTAAATCATTGTGAAAATACCGTATTTATTTCGTACATTTTGCTCGCAGCGAGAAAGTCTACTTACGTTCTTGGAGATGAAGAATGATGTACCCAAAGCTGGCCAGGTAAGATACGCGACTGCGGACGGTGGCAAAAATTTAGGAACGGCAAAACCGCCTCAGCTGTAAATTGTTGAATGTTTTTGGAATGATTTAATAATTATGAAATAAATATTTACTTCACGATTTATTATTATTGTTGTTGTTGTGATTGATTTCAACTCTCACTCGAAAATTCAAACGATGTTGTTTCGTGAGGAAAAGTCTGATGAAAATATTCCACAGGCAACAGAAATTAAAATTCAAGACCACTGATAGATTGCAAGATGACAAAGAACGAAATACCTCTTTATTTTTTGTCATCGTGCTTGGCCACTTACTTGGCATAAGCTTTTTCGAGAAGTGCACTCCAGAACTCATTGTTGTGCTTCGAGTGCATAAAGACTAGCTGGCCTCGACACGTCGGAAGCCTGTCATCCACTACGATGTCAACCCATCGTCCATACTGCCAGAAGCGAAAGTGGAAAACTCCTGCGTAATCGCTGACGAAGGACTGGTCATTGGGCACAACGCGGTAGAATAGAGCATCGTTCAGCGTTAGATTGGCAACAGCAGCAAGTAACCAACAGTCACCTTTAAAATTAAAATAAATAAACTGAATAGAAGAAGCATGGATCTACGTTTAACTGTACAGGTATGTTTTAAAAAATGAAATGCAAGTTGAAACTATATAGATTTGAAAAAAAGTAATTACAATTTCAAATCTAACTCCCAATTATCCACGAGATCATCTGCTGATCAAAATTATCTTCCAAAATTAGTTGAAAACATATATCATTTTAGGCAGCGAATTTGCTGCTAGAGTAGCATGTTACCTGATTGGTAGTAATAAAAATTTTCTGAAACCATTGTAGATGCATTCGTTCTAGCATTGCACTAACTCATTTTGTCTATTTAAGATTTAAGATCTATTGTACTCTATATCCTTTAGCGGGCTTCATCTACTTTTATTTCTGGAGAAAAGTTCATGGATAAAAGTTATCAAGGGAGAATTTACTTATATCTTCCAACTATACCGCAAATAAGAGGGTTAAATAAATAAATAAACTGAATAGAAGAAGCATGGATAAAAATTCTACATGGGGAAGAATTTGGGAATTTATTTATCATTATCATGTACTTTTTACTGAATTATATTTAACTTTGAAATCAATGTAACCATTTAGTCAGATTGCCACTATTTGTGCTACTGTAGATATATTTAAAATAGACTACAAACAGCGTTGAATGCGAAATTTTGATTAAAATCTAGTAAAATGAATGAAATTGAATGCAAAGATATTGACTTGAAAAGATGTAGATAACTGAAATTTTCGAATAAATAAACGAATTGAGTGTCGAGTTATATTCATGAATTTAAATTGTATAATATGGCAAATGTTCTTTTTACGCGATCAGTGAAATGCAAGTATAAAAAAATACAAATCCCATTATCTCGTTTTGCCGATAATGCTTGTATATACATGTAGGCGATTTCTAACATAAAGCAAATATAAATTGAAATTATAAAGCATTTTAACTTGAGATATTTTTTCAGACGTATAGTCACATTAATTTCCTGCATACTTCAGTATTGTAAAATGCGATGATAGGAAAAAGTAGACATAAATGGATTGTTCAGAAGATCAAAATGAGAGATTAGCAGTTTTGTTAGTACAAGTTTAAAAAAGAGAGTTTTTTAAAAATTTAATTATCATGTGATAGCAACCTTAAATAATTTCCCCTTTATTTCCCGATTAAAAATTTAAACGTTAAAATTAAATTAAAACCCCGGACGTTTAAAAAATTGATTAAACACAAACCTTTTAAGTTCGGAGAAATACTAGAAAGATTACGTAAAAAAAAATTAAATTATAAATACCTGAATCCCAAGTTTCCTTTCTATAAATAAAAATGAAACCAACAAAGTATTATTACTAATTCTTACCTAATTCACCTTGAACAACATCAAACCTCGTCGCGCCCTCTACGAATAGTCGTGGCTCATCACAGATTTCCTAAAATTATGGACAAAGAAACCACAAAATTAATTACGAACGCTATACTCACTCAATGTATCGGTTATATAATGAAAACGTTCAGGTTGTCCATTGTTATATTTACTGAAAAATAAATTTGTAACACGTACAATTTGATGTGATGTAATTCGTTTTAAAAATAAATTTAATAAATCAAGAAAATATTGAATTAAGTATTTTATTTCATTAAAGCATTTAATCCAGCATAAGTTGAAGAGTTCATTTCAACAAAAACTTACACTTTTAATATCCATTTCCAACTCATTGGTCTAATATTCATGTTCAGCTTTAAAAGAAATACTATTGCTTCCCGTTGCACTCGAAAATGGAATGTTACCTGTGTATGTTTAACCAATACTCTGTTTTTAGTAAATTCTTCAGGTTAATACAAAATAGCTAAGTAAGGAGAAATAAATAATTGTGTATTTTTATTTATCATTATCATGCACTTTTTACTGAATTATACTTAACTTTGAAATCAATGTAACCATTTAGCCAAATTGCTTGGAAAGGGCTATTGAAAATTCGGCTTTAATTTTTTTTATAATTACGTTTGATACTGGATAAGATACTACAACGAGTCATTACAGAACCAAAATCAGGATATTAAAATTTATTAGATTTGTTTGAACAACAGACGCGTTCAGCTAAAGCAGTTGCTTTTCTCAACAGAAATGCTCTTTCATTTCATTCTGGTCAACCATCTTTCCTGCTAATTTGTTCTTTCATATATGGTTTCAGAATTTACTGTTAATTAGTCTCCTAGTTAAAATAGGATCACATTAACCAACTCATATGATAGTTCTAATGTTTCTCGAACTAAATTTTTAATTTTCTTGCTAAAGCGGACAAAAAATTGGATCGGGTGATATTCCACTGGTAGTTTTCACCGTCTAAAAATTATCATTCTTAAAAAGCTGAATCAATCATTGGAGTTACTGGGTAGCTGCTGAGAATAGTAGTATTGGGGGAGTTTGCGATCGTTGGACCTAGGGGCACAGTGTACCAGGCTCAATTATTTTTGAAGTACTATTTTATTTTATTTCATTTTATTATCATCAAATGCCCCTAGTAGTTCCACAAATCCCATAAAGAAACCACATGTTAAAGTGATAAGGAACCATTTATATTTCAGTGAGTTGTATTTTAGCACTGCTGAGTAATTTTCAGAAGTCTATTACTTTGTTTTCTAAAATTTGTTTAATTAAGATTGGAGCAGTAAACTGAGTCTCTGTTGTAAGGTAAATTTATTGATTTCATAATTAATTACAGTTAGTTTAGTTTTATGATAAAGAAAAAAAATAATACTATATTTTTGAAATTCAGGAATATGGGGTACCTTGGTCTACTCGAGTTGGGGTACATTGGATTATGGTCCACCCTACCCCAAGTAATAAAAAAATAACTTTTTAGCATTTTTTTTGTTTTTAATTACAATCATTACATAGTATCCTACTTTTGTTTCATAGTTGTATTAACACTTATATTCAGTTATTTGTTTTAAGTTACTATACACAAGCCTGAAGTAAATAACAATTTAAAAAAAAAAAAAACTTATAAGAATAAAAGCTAACCAAAAATGGGATGCTTTTAAATTATTACTGATACACCTGTCAAGGCAATTTTATAAGATGAAGCAAATAAAAGGATTGAAAAGTAAATAAGACAAGAGTCTGCAGCTTTGTGATGGAAAAAATGAAAACTTTTTAAAAGAGTTAGAAGAAATTAATTCTAATATCAGTTGTGAATTTGATAGACTCAAATTATACTGTATCTATTGACAATGAAATTTTAGATGGTTATGACATAAATAACTACAAAGTTGGTCAGTATGTAGTTATAATATTTTCTACCAAGAAAACAGTAATTCATTATGTAAGATTAGTGTTTGCAAAACTAGATGAATCAGATTGTGAGATTCTGTATAAAGAAGACAAAAATAATAAATTCCAATAAATGTTGATGAAGCAACAATATCCACAAAAATGACATTCTCCTAATTCTTCCAGAGCCTCGTGTCTGCTCAGAAAGTAAAAGGCTTTCCATTCACAAATCTCGTTCGTTCGGCATATCCTTTGCTAACTTCAACATACATTAAACTTTATTTTAAATTATTAATGATAAATGACAAAGATTTAATTTTTATTGAATAACTTTGTTCTAAGAGTGGTTGCTTTTTATTTTTTTACAATTCAGGATTTCTATTGCTGATAAAAATTAATTTAACTGGATCTGTAAATAAAAAAAAAGTAATATGTTTCATTATAAAAAGGAAAAGTAATAATTCAATTACAATATTAGATAATATTTATTCTCAAATATTACTATAACTAAAAATTTTGGTATAGCATGGTCCAATGTGCCCCATAAGGAAACATCAGTGTGTTCCATAAGGTGGACCAAGGTACCCCAGACTTGGGGTACCTCGGTCCAGTCTCCAAGCTTCTTTTGAATAATAAATATAAAAAAGATTATGCACAGAATACTTTGAAAAAATCTTGGATGCTGAGGAATGTGGAATGAGTCTTATGGGGAAAAAAAAAATTACGAGCTATATAGTTAATTTTTTGATGAGATAAAAAATGAAAAGCAGAAAAGTGGACCACTGTGTCCCAACTCCCCCTATGGCAAGAGAAGTCCGATTAAAAGAAAATTAAGGTACGGAAATTCCTTTTATTAGAAGTCTACTATTGTTGTAACTTTTGGCATAAAATAAAACACACTAGTGAGTTTTAGTTTATTTATTTATTTTAGTATTACTTCAAAGAATATTATACGGTAAAAAGGCATTCAGAATTCTACATATTTTACATCGCAAGTAACATAACAGTTAAGCTAGAGAAAAGCTTTTGTATTGCCAAATAATAAGGGCAATAGTGATAATGATGATAATAATAATTATAATAATGTTTGTCGTTATTTCGCATGAGCTACTAATTACTATGGAAAATTAGTGTTTATCCCATTTATATATGTAACAAAAGTAAGGACGTGAGAATATGTAATTTAAAAAAAAAATCTTGCAAGGATTCTAACCATTTAGATTATTTCTATTATGGGATATATGTTGAAACTCATTGACATCGACCTTCTTTTTCGTTTAATGACATTTCAAAACTATCTATACATAACATGCTTCCTTCGGGACTCATTTCTGCAATGTAGATGCTGTTTGTTCACAATACGCGTTTTGTTTCTAAGCGGGTGGGCGGATGAAACATGTGGGCTATTTCAAAAACAAACAAGATATTTGGGTGTAGACGGTTTACTATGCTAGTAGTCATATTTAAGCGAGTCGATTCCTTACAGAAAGATATTTACTAATTTAAAGGGGTTTTTTTTCGGGGGGAGGCTTTTGAAATGTTTTTTTTTTTTTTACGTACTGCACAAAAAAATATTTTGTGCTTTTCCTAGGATATTTAACTTTTATTATGAGAAATGATAAGTTGATTAACTCCCTGTGTTTTTGGATGTTGCCTTTCAAAATCTATGTATATATAAATACGCTAAGCAGAACCTTTTGTCCCTTTTGCAGCCCACTGCGCGAACGGATGACCGTGAAATTCGAAAAAGTTAAAGTTCGTATGGAGGTGGTTGTGCGAATGCTAAAATTTTTGCGTAGTATGCTAATGCACCGTAAAAAATTAGAGAAGTAATTTGGTACGCAGTACTTCGCGCCAAGTCGGCCGATGGTTCCATTGTTGTGTCAGTTTTGAAATAACAACACTAAGTTTCAGCAGTACTAGGGTTAAAGTATTACAACAAAATTTGCGAAAAGGGGAATTATTCCGCAGTTTGGTGATACGCCAATAACTAAAATGTGCTTTAGCAATGTGCTTGAAGACTTTTTTTAGACGGCGATAAGTGCGCGAGGTGTTGTAAATTCCATATTTTAAAACTGTGGAAAAACGTTGGGGAGAGAATAATAGTTACTATTCATTCGTTCCTCCAAGGGAAAAACGAACCGAGCAGGGCAGGTCCCAATCTAAGAGACACTACTCAGAAAAGCGTCAATGCGACAATTTCTTCATAATCTCCTGCCAGACAGTATGCTAAAGCAAATTTTCACCAAAAATATTATTGAAGAAATACCTCAGCAATTAAGAGGGAATGAAAATAATTTTATTAATGAAGTGTATGGAAATATTTCCGAAAACATACTCTCAGATAACATATTGAAGTCAGTTATAATAGAACCTAAAAATGATGATTGAACTTTTATTAATGTTGGCTTAATTGAATATCTGATGAATAGAGAACATATCACCGTAGCTACGATAAATAATTTGCTATGATGATAATGGAATCAATAACTATCCAGTAGAGTTTTTAAATTCTTTGATTGTGAGTGGTTTGGTTTTTTTTTCTTTCGGTTAGCCGGGAGCAAGTGAAAAATTGCCAAATAATTGTGATCTGCGTCAAATTCTTACAAACCTAAAGTGATTTCCAGTACATAGTAGTTTATCCCTTTCCATATTTTGGAACTTTAATTTAATTTCGTATTTTTATTCAATTCCACGCGTTTTCAGAAATTCCCCATTATGTAACCAATAAGCATACAAATTTCTTTTTAGTATATTTATATTTTTGTATATATTGAAGGTACTTACGTATTATCCCGGCGGTCCGCCAAGACGAGCGAAGTTTTGACAAGATAAATGCCGGGCACGTGAAATTATTATTAGTTTTGAATACGATTGACAACAGTTTGGTAACTCATTTGACGATAAAATTGTTTGGCGGGAATGATCACCGAGATAAGTAAATGACATATAGAATTCTGTTTCTAAATACTATTTTGTATACGGATTAATATTTCCGCCTTTTTTGGAGGGTGGGGGGGGGGAGACAGTGTTTCAGAAGTAGTCTTTAAATGTTTCCCAGAAAAAACAGTTGGTGGGATTTGCACCTGGTTAACAAAAAAAATACCATAGTTTGCCACCACATAAGTTATTAAATTGCATCGTTATACTAATAAGAAACTTAAATACAAAGGAAGCATTACTCACTCGAACTGGAATGCGCATCAAGTTTATAGATCATAATACTATTGATTGCGAAGTTTGAACTGGAGCCGAAGGTAATAAAATAATTTTAATTTCACTTAGAAAATATTCTGGTACTATTTTATCATATCATATTTTATCATTTTTTATTCTGGTACTATTTTATCAAAAAACTCAATTTCCAAATATACATGCATTTGCGATGATAGTAAATAAATCTCAAGGACAATCATTCGAAAAAGGGCAAATTTATTGAGGCAACAAGGTTTCATACATGGTCAATTGTACGCCTCAGCAAGTAAAATTGAATCATTCGACTTTTTAAGATTTTATAACTCCAAACATAATGGGCCTTTAGCCAAGGACATGTCCAGGCTCAATTTTTGGAGGGGAGGGTGGGGGCGCTAGACTTTTTAGATTAGTTTGCATTGTTCAAAATGCAAACTGAATGTGTGAAATCCAAGGTCGGTAGAGGGAGATCAACCTATCACTCACTCGCTGGAGCTGCCTTTGCATTTAGCAAAATATGATAGAGTTTTTACAAAAACACTGTCTTCACAGAAAAGTGTGGTGGTTGTAAAGTGAAATTGTACAAAAGTGGTCACTAAAGACAGATAGTCTTTTAGCCAAGAGGGTCACTTTAGTAGGTTAAAGTGTATATGGAATGGTGAGACATATTCTTTGACAGAAGAACTTTTATTCACACTCAAATTTTAAAAAAAATAGTGCTTTATGGTCTAATTTCGATCACTGGCAGACAACTAGTATTTATAATTTTACGCATGCAATAATGCAGGACATAACAAACCTCAGTCAATTTTGATTTTATCGACAGAAATACGATATTCTTTATTGTTCTGTTTTAGGGTATGTTGCAACCTATTTCTGCTGATGAGAAATTATAAAAAGTAACAAACTATGAGATACTGTGTGGTGATATTAAATAAGCATACTTTGAATAACTGAAAAGAAAAATTGTGCAATACAATTTTCTTTTAAAATAATTTTCATAATGACACTCTTCGTATTCTTTTACTTTTTTCTCCAAAAAGAAAGAAAAACTACATTATTTTATTAATTTATCAAACATCTAGTACTAATTTGTACATTAGTCTATATCGCCATTATTAATATGATTAGTAAATTAATCCCTATCTCATGAGTTTTATGCATTAAAATACTTCTCGAGTTACTGTCATTTGCATATGTTAACTTAAAATATAAATGTGAAGATTTGTTTTTATAATTCGTTAGAACATAAAGTGACAAAAATTACCTATGGGAATTCAGGGGCGTAGCATCCATCCAACCCTGTAGTTTCCTAATCTACGGACAGCGTCTCACTTATTAATTTATTTATTTCGGTAATGCTTCATCTATCTTGTTTTGCTTTTATTAACTCTTAGTGAAAATGGGCGAGAAATGAAGGTTTTTACCTTCTACTTTACTATGGCAAATTTATGGGGAGTGCTATCGTCGCTCAATTGAACATACTTAAACCTAATAACAATAATCTGACAAACTGTTGGGCAGTTTAAACCACCACTGAACCCAGTTCAGACGTGTTCATTTCAAAATTCAGCGTGGAAGACTCCTCTTCTGTGATAAGTGTTGCTTCCAAACATCCGTCTTTGAATGCTTTTGAACCCTGCAATTACAGTTTATCTTTTCAAGGATGAAAACGAATTGGTTAAAACTGGGTTCAAGATTAACAAAGAATGTAGTAAAAATAAAGATAATAATCTATCTCTGATAAAATGGTTCGCTATACTTATCACCCCTCTCTTGAAATTTTTCAGAATCCGTCACTGCCTTCCCGCAGGTTTCGAAACTCATGCATTTTAATCGTATGTACGAGGGTGGTTAAAAAAGTAAGGTAACAAGTACTCTAATGAAAGAAAGTTCATTCATGAAGTCTGAGAGATGCAGAAACACTGCAAGGTGTTAGGTGCAGAGTGTTAGCCTCCATGGGCATCGAAGCATTTGTTACTTTTGTATTCCAATCTATCGAAACTGACGATATGGAAATCAGGGCCCCCTGGTTGCTGATTCACTTTAAAGCGACACCCTGAACTGCAGCATCGGCTTATGAATGTCATTCTGTTTTTCAATGGTCGGAAGAGGCGGAAATCACTGGGTACAAAATTCTGGTTATTGGTAGGATTCCAATACGTTCCGTCGTCAGCTCTGTAGCCAACCTCAGCGTTTATGTATGTCATATGCAGGCGTGTATTTGATTGTTGTGATTATCTGTTATACCTAGACGTGAAATTTTCTTCGCTTGGAGAATATGTACACCCGTGAGTACTAGCGCTACCTTACTGTTCGAGCCATCTACTGTCTGACCATGTTTCCTGTGGAATATCTGCAATCTGCCAGTAAACACGGATCGAAATGAACCAGTTCAGAATGGGAGAAGATCTAGTGGAGAAATACAGGAATGCAGTGAAGGAGATCCGTGTCTTTCAGTGATTTTCCAAGCGCAAGCCTGATTAAAAGCACCACAAATAATGGATGTTGTCGTTTCCGCCTCCGAAACGGATGTTTGCGTTTGTATCTAAAAGGTGGTCAAAGAGTACGTACGTTGAAACAAACAAACAAAAATCCCGTACATAAAATTTTGTTTGACATGAAAATATCACATACCGAGGGTCTCATCCAGGTGATATGACTTGGGCAGGAACGACTGAAGTATATGGAGGAATCAGTAGCGGGGAAATCTGGATCCTCGAAAAGCAGTCCATTTTGGACACAGTGGTCTCGAATCTTCTGGAAGTCTTGAACTTCTCCGCGAGGTCGGAATCCGGAACCGCGTTCACCATACTGTTAAAGAAAGCAACGTAGATGATAGATGACATAGTATTCAAACAGTAACATTTAACGTATCAGTAATAGACATTTAAATAACTCAACGCGTTAACTCCGCAACAGTTTTATAAGTAAACAATTTCAGACTCGAAAAAATTCAGAATGTTGATGATTTACAAACTGAGTTATTCACTCCTACAAAACTAAACTCGTGTGAATTATGGAACATGGGGTTAGTTACAAAAAAATTTTATCGCTAAATTTGTTGACGTGCCACCGATTTAAGAAAATATTGCAAAATGATGTGTGCTTAAATTATTTTCTAGGGTGTTTCATAAGTCTCATACACATTTACCATTTGTGAATGTGCTGCACAGTACAGCGCATTAATGTACCTTTCGTATATTTTCAATAGTTATTTCGTTCTCAGGATTTTCCTACTTTAAAAATCTCCAAAAATTCCATTTTTCAAAAAGGAAAAAAAAATGTCTGTCGTTACGAGAAATAAACTGAAATACCATGCATAATTATCACATAGTTTTTATTTTAAAACATGTAAAGGTTTAATAAAGTTTGTATTATAATAGGAAAACTAAAATATAAATATTTCGATAGATAAAATTTTAAGAAACTAATTCATAGCATACCTTTCTTCCGGTCTGCCCAGAAAACTGGCAAAATTTTCCCATGATATTAATTCATACGTCCATTCTGTTTAATTTTCCTATAAGCTATGAATTGCGACTTTAGCTTAAGAAAGAATGGGAACAATTCTAAACAAGCGAGCCTCACTTTCCAAATGCGTGTGCGTGTGTGAAAGTTTGATAAGGAAAACGGAAAAAGATAATACCGACATATGCTTTCTATTTCCGTACAGATTTATTTCGCATTTTTAACGAGAACGCTACGTGATTATGCAAATAAAACGTAAAAGCTAAAAAAAAAAGAACTTTTTATTTCCTAAGTATATTATTTCAAGATTTCCTAGGTATATTATTTCAAGAATGTGAGAATCGACAATGAATTCATTAGCCTTCGTTCACAAAAGTTAATTATCGAGTAATTTTATGCCAAAGTTCTCAATACATTTTTGCGCTTTTAAATAACCATCCAAAAAAATTGCCAATTAGTAAAATGTGCCCCTATACACTAATGAAGTAATGCAAAAATTTCAGCCTTTCATCATAAAATGTCTAACAGATATTTTTAAACGTAGTTGGTCAGGAGGTCTATAGGCTATACATGAATTTGTAAACGCTTACTGGTACAGTGCAAAAAATTATTTTCTTTCGTAATTTCTGAATGCCCCCTGAAACGCGATCATCGGACATTATTGTTTTTCCCTTTCAGAACCACTGAAAAGTAGTTTAAGTCAGCATACATTTATCTTCATTTCTCTGGCACTTTTTAGAATACATCTCTCAAATTTTGTCCATCATCTCATTAGCGTATTGGGTACGTTTTACTAACGGAGAATTTCTTTGTAAGAGGGTCGTATAAAAATTTAAAAAATATCACTTTTTAAATTTGCCTACGAGCCTTAACCCTTATTTACCGCATTAAGAATCACCAAGAATGTCTCAACTTCAGATAGTTTATGTTCTCTTGTTTTAGTTGACAGTGAATGATCAATATGAAAGAAAATTGAGAAAAAATATATAAACACTATATAGATATACGTCTGGTGACTGTTCCATAAGCTATTAATGAGTATTTTTTAAAAGAGTCGTAGCACTAACCAAACTGAAGAAGTAATACTTTGAATGACACACTTTTGGGAAATCCAGTTCTTTAATCATGAAATCGACGTCTGATTTCACTATTGCTCATATTTTTTTATCTGGCTCGATATGATTAGAAAATGAGCGGTAAGCTATCCACTTAAAGTAATATTTATTAGAACATGCAGTCATGATGTAGGTTGATTAAATGAAGTATTTGAAATTTATTTTTCCAAGAAATGGTTCCGATGAATTAAGATTTTTTTAAAGCAATTTTATTTTTATGGTACTCTTAAGTATCGTCAGTAGATAAATAGCAAAAAAAAAAAAAAAAAAACAAATTCTAAATATTTTAAGTAAGCGACTAACTTTACAGGTTGGAAGCAAAAAGTATAACTCAGTTTTATATAATCCGCGCCCTTTCTTATCAAATCTTTTTGTTTTTCTTTAGTCACTCTTTAAGGAGAACAGTATGAAAATTACATCATAATACATGTGATTTCTAGTAACAAGCTGTCCTTATTAGGACTCATTAACGATATAACAACAATGCCTGGAGTGTGAGAACCGTAGTTCACAGTTCAATCCGTTTAACCCCTTGATGTATTTTCGAGTGCCAAAATCAGTCTCTCAAGCAATTGACTTTTCACCTTTACTAATTCAATCACTCTTTATAGAACCAGTTCCGACCAGGAACAATAACATTTTAAAACGGAAATTTCTCTAGGAAAAATAATAATAACCAATCCTGGTGTTTATTAAGATAGAGGCAAATCTCATTACAGTGAACTTCTATAACAGCAGGCTATACTCAAACTCAAGTTGTCCGAAGCTCAATGCTTGAACTAAATAGAAGAAATTTTACAATACTTTTGTGATGTGCTACAAATGGTTTTTTCCCCTCTCCTCTCTAGTCTTCCAATGTTTCGATACTTTTAGTGTAAAACGATGTTTTAATGCGTATTCATATATTGGAAGGGTTACACCTAGTTTAATTAATCAATACTGCACATGGACTGTAAAATAACATTACAAAAATATTAAATATAACAGTTATTCTAAATTGAAATTTTTAGTGCCTTAAAACTAAAAAATTAAATGTATTTGAATGTAGTAATATCGTTATAATTACGAAAGAAACCTTTCTTGTTGTGATTTATTTTAGGTAGCATAGCACAATAGTAAAAAATAAATAAATAAAAATAAGAGGAAGCGTACTTGTCACCTGTACATTTTTAATTTTACACTGTGAAATTATACGTGGAATTAGTTAAATTAAAAATGATAATTATGATTACTGACATTATTGTACTTAAAACTGTTTTATATGATTAAAATTTCGAATAATATTATTTGTAAGTATCTCTACTAATAAAATAGTTGGATATTTGTAGGAAGATAAAAATCTGCTAAAATTTTTTATTTTGATAGTAACACCAGATTTTTTAAATGTTTTTATTATTTTACATACTTAATCAGTACATGAACACGAAGATAGTGCTTAATTAATAAATTATATTTAAGTATTTATAACATTACAGTCGTAAGGTTTAAAGAGTAGAATGGTGCGCATTTTTAGAAAATATTTCAAGATTTATTTATTTTTTACTTTTTTATGATTTTTTAAACAACTTTGACCATTTTTCCTGACAAAAATACATTTTCATCACCAAAATTATCAACCTTGTAAATAGGTTCTGAATCAAATGTTTAACTGAAGGTTAAACAAGAGTTTCCTAAACAAAGTTAGGAGACGTGTGAAACATACTTCCTTTTTGCATAAAGATAATGCTGCAGATATGAAAAGGAAAGAACTATAAAATGTGATTGGTGTACTTTTGTTTGAATTTAGGTTTTTCGTAAAAAAAGGAATTAAAGAATTAGAAAAGAAGCAAATTAGAGAAAAAAAATATTCGAATGTGGCTACACTAATTTAGAGAATGTCTTATTATGATAGCCTATGAGAATTACACATTCAGAAAAAATGTCCGTCCGAGAAAATTTCGATAAATGTATCATGTTTTCAAAAATCCCCCTATCCCTTCTGAGAGTTTTAATATCAGTATATCGTTTTTATAGAACAAGTTGTGAAGAAGCATTTTTCATTTAGAATTTTATTTTTCAAGAGTGAAGTGACACATTATTTTGGGAAAAAAAAAACTTCAGGAAAAGAATTTTGAATAGTTTTCGGCTTTTAATTTATCTTTAAAATGTTTTTTCAAGTTAAACCTGCTCATATTAAACGACTAAGAAGTTTACTACTATTACAGTAGTAGTAAACCTGAGAAACGCAGTACACTGAATGATTTCTGTTATTTGTTTATTCTCTCTGCAAAAAGCAGCTGTTTAGAAAAATATATTCCTATCATTTATTTTGTCACCGCCATTATCATCTAATTACAACCCGCTTACCAAGGATATCATGGTAATGATATAGCTAATTAAAAATGAGACGACATATACAAATGAGCTCGTATACGCAACTGATTCCATCAATTTAACCAGGGGGAAAAAGCGTATCGGTAATGTATTTTCTGCTTACTACTTTAAATAAGAAAAAGTCAAGTAGCTTTAACTCAAAAGCAACAGCTAGCTCCGACTGTGGCACTGCAGCTCCACTAACACATTAGTTTTTATTAAAAATGCAAAAATATGATCTGTAATACATATTTAGACATTCTTGAAAAGGAATTGATATTTTACAGCCTCCGTGAAGTGAAATATGCTTGTCATGAGAGGGCAGTTTATGCCACGAAAAAGATTTAGAGGTACAATCAAAGTGCTTGGAGATTTCCTCCACAAATTAGATCCTCATCTGGAGGATCATCTTCTGAATAATGACACTGCCTAGAAATTGCCAGAAACCGCCAAAAGTATAATAAGAATTGAGAATTCAGCATATATGTACAGTACATCTTCAGGTTTCTAACCTAATGACCACTGAACCCCCATACCTGTGCGCCAGTATGAGTCGTGTACTATTTTTTTTTAAATGGAGGCTCACTTTGGACTTTCAAGCAGCTTAGTACTAAAGCAATACAAGTGTTTTTAGTATGTTATCCAAATAAACCGCCCGGGCTGTGTAAGCGGATAGAGAAACATTCTATCCCGCGACGGGTCTGGGTTCGATTCCCCGCATGAGCTTAAGTGTCATTTCATTCGTCCCTTCATAGCAGGCAACGCTGGTCCACCTAAGGTGACTCCCTAGTAAAGTGACCAGTACTTCCGGCCTAGCAGTGGGCAATTCCTTTAAACAGCTATTGTCGCCATTAGATGGAAGAAAATAAGTTATAAAAAGATTTACATAATACCGATTTCTAGGAAAGGAGGTTCTAGCCCCCACCTCTTCCCCCCTATATGCGCGCCTATGGTACTCATTTCTCTAAAACGAGGGCTTGTATTATATATTTGTAAATTTTAGTCGCGAAATTTAATCAAGCAGTGCGAAATCGTCTCTTAACTCTCTCCCTTCCCCACTTCACTCACTAATTTAACAGAAATATTCCTGCCCAAATACTTGGAATGTGCGGTTTTCCTGAGTCACAGAGATAAACATATTCGTGTTATCAGATTTTGAAAAAAGGAAAAAAAAAATTTTTTTCGGAAACTTTCAGATTCTTTCCCTCTTCAGTAACGCGTAAACTTTAGAAACCTTACCTTTTTCACAACACGAAAGGACTTCCTGCTGCTACTGAAGTAAGTGACGTACTCCGTGGGCATTATGCCGGTTTACATGTCCGTCAAAACATGGCCCTAAATCCCATCTTTCGCCAGCTTGCTTTCCGTATGTCTTTTCGTGACGCAATCTACCAAACAACTAACTGCTAAAGAAACCTTGCTCGCAGAGAGGCGGCAGGGTTTTCCTCCGAAAGCGAAGCATCTTCGCGGTAACAACTGGTTTTCGATCGTGTCTCTGTGTTTTGGTGTTCTTTTTTTAATTTATCACATAATAAAAGAAGTTGATAGTACAATCGTGCTTTGAGAGCATCTTGCCGATAAGAATTTGAAAAGGAAAATTAAACAGCACCTGGATATGAAGAAGTGAAAATTACTGGCTGGTGTGTATCATTCATTTTTCCTCATTCCCTCAGAGACTGCACGAGCAATTTTGAATCAATTAATAATTCATTAATCAGTAAGCTAGCAAAAAAAAAGTCTTTTTATGGTAATTTACAAGCTGTAAACGAAATTTTTTTTTGATTACTGATTATTTAAAAATTAAGTTAGGAGATTTTTAAAAACTTTTTACAGCATGAATGTAGCAACATGGAGGAACAAGCTTATTTTGGAATATTTAATTAAATAAAAGTAGTCGTAAATAAAGTAACAATTCGACAGTTCATTAGTCACATCTATTAAATAACCGAAAATGATCAGTATGGTACTAAATTTCAAAACTAAACTATTATAATCCTTATTAATGATCCCATAATACATGCTGTATAGCTTAAAATAAGTTTTCTTAATTTTTTTTAAGTAATCAGTAATTAAAATCCTTTTTGTCATCATTCATAAATATTAAAGATTACATTAGTTACAATGGAGTGACTCAAAATTAGTTCATAAATATTTACCACGTTTTTCTTTTAGAACTTATATACAAAAAATGCTTGTTTTAAACACTGTGTTATCAATACATCATTTTTACATTTTTTTAATAGTAATTTGACTCATGACAATTATAAGAACAGATATGCATATCTTGTGGTTTGAACCGTGTTTCATATAATCGATATTTTCAGTAGTTTGAACGCACGCACACTCATACACACATTTTATACAGCATTTTCAAAGGATAAACATAAAATTGCCCCAGTGCATTGTGTTTATAAGGCAAACCTACATGAGAGGTATCTGCATAGAGAGGGTTCGTAAGGTGAAGAGCATTTTTCTAACAGGTAATTACTTTATTGCGCATTGTTCTAACATGTAATCACGTTAATCTGGAGAAAACTGCCCAAACCTTACACCGTTAGATCGACAACCGCACGGTAGATCAGAACTCTGAACTTTCACACTACAAACATCTACCATGTTCAGTGTTTTATCCATTCGGCTATGGTGAGGCGGAGGCCTTAAAACCGCCCCAAAAAGGTATTTTTTGACTGTTTGTGACCCTGACAACAGATGTTTGTCAACAGTGTAGACTTAATATAAATTTCTATTAAACCAATACTTATTTTTATAGATTTGTTTTCTTTCCCCATAAAAATATTAAACTTAAAACATAAATAAATTAATAAAATGTATCAACAATTTTTAAAATTATTTTTCTCCATTATTAGCTTATTTCGTTCTCTAAGAGCCATCATGATGATGCATTCCTTTTCATTCGTTTCTACAGAGGTAAAATAAAAATAGCTCAAGAAGCAAGAAGGAAAATGAACAGTTTCTACTAAATTCTTCTGTGGAACATAGAAAATTCAGTAAAAAGTAGTACCAAGAGAGAAGAAGGGAGAGGGGGAATGCTCAGAAATCATCGCAAGAGAATCCTTTTTTATTTTTATTTATTTATTTATTTATTATTATTCAAACACAATTTTGCACTTAACCAATCAATCGATGTATCATACACCTATCATATCTACGAAAGGAGTTTCCGCGTAATTTTATGTTCATATTTTTCTGTTCGAAGTTATGAACGTTATCGCTTGCGCTGAAAAAGTACTTCATATCTAAAGTAAGTGTTGAAAGAAGATAATATGTCCCATTCATTGCTTATTTATATAATTTGTTATCGCAGATATACCAATCATGTAATACACTGCAACTTTCAAGAAGTGACTTTTTTATTTAAGTTTTTAAGCCTTGTAATCAATTTTTCAGTTTATGTAAATCATTAAAACATTAATTTAATTTATACACTTAGGTTAAAACAGATTTCTTATTCCCCCCTCTCCTATTTTTCCAAAGAATTCATTCGTGAAAAAATACACACTATGAGTATGTATATAAGGAAACCCATTAATAATACCTTATTATAAACCAGAGTTGCAATTAAACTAAAACTTTAACTTTTCAAAAATTAAATCTCGACTTATGACCTATAACTAAATTTTGCAAATCTCGCTGAAAGAAATAAAAGTGATCTTTCAGATTTAGCGTTATAAATCACGAACACAACTGACCCAAAATTTTAATAATAAGAAGAAAAATTTTTCCTCCAACAAAAATTTCTGCGTTAGTTTAGCATATATTTCCCACCCTCAACCCCCCCCCTTCCCCAAAACAAAACGAAATGTATTTGTCAGTACTCCCTTCTTCGTTGAGTCTGAAATACTTCTTTAAAAATGCCTTAAGTGTATTTCATAATAATTTCATAATAATCCTGCCTTATATTAATTGTGCAATACATTGTTCACTTATCTCTGGAAAGCTAGTTAGCCAGAGTACTTTCAGCTGATGGTGTTTTACCGTAACTTCAATTTTGAGTTTCGGAAGTATTTCACTGTAATATTATTGCAGAACAGGCCCGTAGCCAAACGACTCGGCTTGGGGGAAGGCAGTAGCCCCAGAATGGCTACGTATTTCAAATTGTTTTCTTCTCTTCGTCGACAAAAGATATAAATTTTTATAAAATTATATTCAGGGTAATTTCGAAACCCTGGATAAAACAGAGGCGGATGATATCTGATAAAAGTAGAACACTAATGCGGATAGACGAATTCAATTTTGTTGTTGTAATGTAACTGCCATTCGACTGTCATACAAAAGAGATCTGACTAATTTACTTGAACAGTCAATGTGCTATGACAACTAACACAAAGCAAGACCGACTTTTTAAAGAATGCAACTCCAAGCTTCAGAATTAAATCTAAGTAGTCCATTAATCTTACCCTTTTGGGAGGCCAGTGGCATCTATCGTATCTGTGGGATGTGCTTATCTGCCTGTGTCTTATGTAGAAAGCCTGCCTTCGAGATTCGTTGTAGTAGTAACTCATAACGAGGTTTATCGCACAAGAAAAACTGTCAAACCAAAGACAAGAAAAGTGCAAGCGGCAAAGAGGGGATTGTGGGTTCCCGAAGCTAAAAATAAAATGATTTTTTAGCATACACACGTTTCCGACACTCCAGAGGGGGACATTTGTTTTTGGCTGAATGGGATGAAGAATAAGATAAGTGATGATATATAAACCTGGCGAAAGAGAAACCTAGAAATCTACGTCCTGTATCATTCACAGAATAAGAAGGCAGTTTAAGACATCAAGAAATTTAAGTTGACTGACCCTGTGAGTTTCGTTTTGATATAGCATTGATTTCTTTCCCTTTACATTATTATTTCTAAAGAGGTACTTCCGTGCAGTGAAATTATTTCATGTGTTATTCTGTTTTCTGTTTAGTTTTTAAATTAATTACATTTTTCTATTTTCAAAGTAATTTTACAGTTTTTAAAGAAGCTAAAAATAAAATGCTACAGTATACAATCGTACAATTACCCTATTTTGTTTCTGTTTAGTTTTAAATTAATTACATTTTGATATTTTCAAAGTAATTTCACAGTTTTTGACATTGTCTTCATGGATGCGCTAAGCATTAAGGGAAAGTAATAACAATTTCATCTTATGTCCAGAGTTCAAGTGGGTAAGACGCTGATCATTAGTAGATGGCTGAAGTAAGAAGGGTAGGGGTTCTGGTTAACTACGTGATTGTCGATCTGACAATCTGGAGTTTTGCGCGGTTTTCCCCAGATGTAATGTGGTTACGCATTGTTCTAATGCGTAACCACAAACCCTTAAAAAGTCCTCCACCCAAGACTCTCCCCTCCCCCCCTCTTCTTTACGCAGATAGCCTCCGTGTATCTCTTTGATAACAACAAAAACACTAACTAACAGATTTATCGTACGTCAATATTTCGCCTAGCCAAAAATATTGAACTTAATAATACGAAATTTAACATTTATCTGAAATTTGGAACAAAAGTGTCCAATAAGAGAATTTTATAAAATTCGTAGCCTATGGGATTCGGGAGCCAACACGTTCTTTTTACAAACGCCTCTCTGTCTTGAAAACTATAAATGGTCATAAATTTCTTCCTTTAAAATGTAACACGGACGAATATCTTTATTTCAATGAGCTAAAAAGTATACAAATTTCTGCATACATAAATTAATTCTAAGTTAGTCGTCCAAGAGCAGAATAATATAGATCTAGAATTTTTTTAAAGAGCTTTAGAAACAGTTATTAAGCTAATTAAATCGTAGAGTTCTGTGCTTCGCCTTATTTCTTTCACACACAAAATATTAAGTTTTTCTTTTTAATTCTGTGAAAAGAGAATTTAAAAAATACTTTAATAATTTACATTTCTATTCATTTTAATAGAGTCACAATCATAATAAACTCCAAGACCTAAATGACCTAAAAACAAATCATGAGAATATTATCACAAGAAAAATAAGAGTGAGTGATTAGAAAGACCGGGGCCTCACCATGGCACAGTGGTTATGTCACTGGAAATGGTAGACGGGCGAAGTGTGAAGGTCCCGGGTTCGGGTCCCATCGCGCGTCCGTCGACCTAACCGTTTGGAATTTTCCGTGGTTTTCTCCGAAACTTAGCGTAAATACGGGTTAGGACCCCTTAGAAAGACCCCCACGGAGGGCACCCCACCCATCGGCCTAGAGCCCTCGAGTAGCTAATCGGCCGTAATCCCACAAACAAACAGACAAACAAAGACCGGGGCTTGTAGCTGAGTCTGGGCTCCCTTTCTAAAGCCCGAGCCCAAGCGATATTATTTGAGTCGGGGCTTGAGCCCGAAACTTTAGCTAATGCATAAATAAAAGTCAATTACTTCAATGATAGAATATCATAAATTTCGCCGTTTGTGCAAATTAAAAAAAATAAAATAATAGAAAACTCTTAATGCACTTTCTAATTCTTTTTATTCAATAAGTTTATCAAATAATAATAATTAGTTTATTTCTCCCATGAATCACTTATTTAAAATCTGTTTACAAGGAGCATGCTCAATAAAGGAGAAATTTTTCACGAGACAGACCCCGGCCACAATCGGTAATTACAGAGCCCGAACCCGGTTCGGGCTCAGGCTGAGTCCGTCTGATCTCTATCAGATAGTACTCTGACAGAATTGATAGCCCAGCATATGTGAGGTTATACTGACAAATCACAGACCTTTAAAATAAATATTAGTACTTATATCATCACTGTAGTTTCAGGTTTATCCTCTCGGTATACTTTGAGAGTTAGAAGATATGCTACCGCTATAAGGTAACTTAGAATTCAAAAATAAACTATATAATTTACAATCATAAAATAAAACTAAAAAATCTATTAGTATATATATATTAGTAGATATTTTAAGCATTATAAAAGAAATGTGTCGATTGTGTTGTTTACTGTGTGTGCTGATATTTTTAAATGTATGCTTTTATTCACCAGTAGATATTTTAAATGAGAGTAAACTTGTCATAAAATACTTAACTTTGCAAAAAATGTAAAAGACATCTAATCGAAACAGATTAAATTGAGGCAAGAATTATTCCTGTACATATTTGAATGTTTGTACGATTATGTAATATATTAAAAAAAGTTTTGTATGTTTAATGAGTGTCTAGCCATCGAAAGAAGAAAAGCAAGATTCTTAGAGCAGTTTTATTGGTAACATGCAGAACAAAATATTGGTCAAGGACAAGGAGAAAAATCTCAAACACAAAAAGAAAATGAGAAAACAATGAAAGGCCCTAAGATCTTCCAAGTGATTTTCTTTTGAGGGAACACTAGGAGGGAAAAAAATACTAAGGAACAAGAAAATATTGTCTCACTGAATGGTATACAAGGTTAAAGGAAATGAAAGAAGAAAACTTGATCGATTTCACAATGAAATTATCCGAGCACATTCACTAAATTAAAAAGAAATAGCTTTTTTTTCTAGCAGTAGTTCTTTCTATGAGTTATTTTGGGAGGTTACAAATAGATAACGCGAAATTTGATAAGCAGTACCAACAAAAATTAGGTTTGAAATTACTAATGGCTTCGTATATAACATTATGAAAAAAATCATTAACTTCATTTCATAAAAATTTGTATTTTTGTTTAATATGAATAAGATCAGCTTTGGATAGTCTCCTTACACAGCTGTAATAGTTTAGAAGAAAATTATTGAAAATAAACGAATCCATCTTCTTATTTATCACTAAATGTAGCATTTCGCAATTATAATAGAATTCACACGTAATGTCATAATACTTGAATACGTGAATTATTTAACTCTACTGTGTATATTTTAGCTAATTGGCTGCGCTCATTTTTCCGTAATACAAAGAAAATTTTGTAGTTTTTGTCTGAAAGTATGCATTTAAAATAAATATAAGACCCTTATGGAAACAATATTTAGTTTTTAAAATGTTTGGCAGCATTAATTTTTCAGCAAAAGAGCAAGAATTCATAGCGTGTGCATCCATTTTCGCTAAAGAAATTTTTGTCCGAATTTTCATTTGCTTCTAATTTAAATAGTAGTATTAGGACTAAAGTAGAATTAGGCTATATTACTATTTTGTTTTATGAGAACTGTAGGGTGGACATTCTAATTTTTTGAACATGTTTCGTGATTTTTCTGGGAAACTACATGGTGAAATTTTTTTTAGATATTTTTTCTTAGCACAAGTAAGCCTAAATGAAGTTAAAATTTTATTTTCAGCCAATTTTTAAAAATCATACATTTTAGGGTTAATTATTTCAGCAATATAGTGCTAAAACATAAATTTCCTTGTAATGCTCTATTTATTTATTTATCAACCAATATTTGAAGTATGTATTTCAATGTTTGGGCGTCAATCAGGGAATTTTTAAATACTAATACCCACAAAATATCAATCATGCTTGAACTTTTGCATAAAATTATTAATGTATTTTCAAAAATAATGTTTAATTATTTTTTCTTTATCTTATTTATTTATTTTGTAGCTGACACGTTACCTTAATTTTCTGAAAATTTGCAGAAAATTCGAAAATTTTCATTCATTTTATAAAGAGAGCTATATAAAGGGTCAAAGCAAAATAAATCATGGTAAATCTATTCTATACATTTTAAAGTGTACTGTAAAGCGTACTGTATTTTTGTCAATATTCTGGGCCAGAAGAAGGAAGAACCTTTATGTCTCTTCAAACGAAGAGTTTATTTTACTCTTATGTGTGTTTATATAAAGCTATTTTACCTGAAATACTTCAAATATAAGTAATGAAATTTAACTACACAGCTTCGATATCAAACTCTCTATAAAGACTTGATAGACTTGAAAGACTCTCTTATAACAGACCTGAAAAAAGAATTAACGATAGACACGCTAAAAAAAAAAAAAAAAAAAAAAAAGCTAATTTATTAAATGAAACGAAACATAACGAGCTCAAAATCTAACTAAATTAAACATTAAATAACTGATTGGAGAGAGCGCTGCACGTCATGTTATACATACATCAATTTTGAAATATACAGAGATTTTATAATTTCGTATAATTATTAAAAATTACTCTTAAGAAATTACGATATTTCTAGTTAATCTGAAAAAGTCTTAGGAAACCGGGTAAGCTCTAATGAGCTTATTTTTTTTATTCACTTTTCGCTCATTACTTTATTTGATTTGGACTCATTCCAATTTTGCTGCTACTCTACTGTACGACTAGATATTGGATGCGGAAGCTAAACATTTCAATGCTGCCATTCATTTCGATTGAGATTGCCAGACGAAGACGTTTGTTCCTGGAAGATGAAATACTAAACCCATCGTTATTCATCATGTTAGTTAAAACCAGTGATGTGTGTGAAAGTTTGTTTAAAAGGTTCACGGACGAGAATGTGAAAAGGAAACGGATCACGCTTTTTCGTAGATCCTCGAATATGGATATTGCAATGAGTGTATAATTTTGAAGTATAAAGCTACTTTTTAAACTGAGTTGTATGCTAGGTGCAATATTCAGCCTTAATGAAATCGTGCGTGCCGTTTCATATTGTGAAAACGCAAAAAAAGGGGGCCAATACAAATAAATATCATCACAACCAAAGGAAATATGAATGATTTATAATAATAGTTAAGTTTGTATATAAATGAAATAACGATTTGAAATCGTGTCTTTCACCCATTTACAAAATGAAAAACTACAAAAAAATTCAGTTTTAATTTTCTAAGCTATTCGATTAATTACATTCAATGAAAAGTAAATAGAATTCTTCTCTAAAACAAAATTTCTCATTTGATAGAAAGATAAATTGAAGTTATAGAGGTAGATTAGCACAGTTTTCCCGAGACTTCGGGAGGTAAGCATACTGCCCAAGTTTTACTGGCCACCTGATGAAAGAAAATTAGATGTTATCAATGTTTGCAGTATTTCTTGCTGCCCATCCAGATAACAATAGTTTACAGGAAGAACACTGAGTGTCAGGGCTGTATCCAGGAAAAAAGCTCGGAGGAGGAGGGAGCTCAAGTTTTATGCTTCAGTGTGGTAGTTTTTAGACTAACTACTCTTTTAGGGATAGAATAAATTATGTGCCTGAAAGTTTCGGAAGGGTTTAAACACCGAAATCATCCCCCACCCATCTCTCGTTATAAACGGTGTCATTAAAATTTATTTCTGTTTTATATATCGTGTTAATTGAAAAGCTTTTGATGAAAAGGCAAGTCGTTTTTATCAAAAATTTTTAGATGAACTAACTACGTATAAAATTTGAAGACAACTAAATGGTTTTTAGCAAAAACCCAATTTTAACAAAAACTCAGAAGGTTTAGTGGGCCCATCCTGATAAAAACATTTATTAAAACTTCAATTAATTATAGAAAAGTATTTAACATTTTATTAACTATCACAAATAACTTTCATTTAATTTTTAATTCTTTAAAAATATATATATGTTCGGAAAAACACTTCATTCCGAATGGGAAAACTTTAATAATGACATAAATTTAAATAGAAAAAACTTGCAAAAGCTGTGACATTATAGTGGATTTTTAAAGAGTTCGTTTTTTAGAGGTGGCTACTCGTGGAACTTTTGTCTACAGTATACGTAATACCTATAAATAGGTAAACGTGGAAGAAAGAATTTTTCACTGAAAGTTCATGGAAATCAAAAGTCATCTTTATTTATATCTACTATAAGTTTTGGACAAGTTATAGTTGCTTTCCTCCATAAGTTTGAAAGCAACTATAGGAGTTGTTCTAAGTTGGTTCTAGGATGGTTCTTTTGTTCTAAGTTGGGGTAAGGCCGATTGTAGCTTGATCAGCCACCTTTCACGGTAAATCCGAAGAGTGCTTAAATGCTAATTTGTGGAAACGTTCTCTCTCCAAAAAACAAATTTTTGCTTCTTATGACGTTTGGTAACGAGCGGCAGAAGACTCCTCTAGTACAGTTCCTATAGCCAGAATTGTTTCAGACTAGAGGTTTCCATACTAAGCCTGGGAGAGCTTGTAAAACTGAAATTTTAACAAAGAGAACAACTTGAATTTTAACAAAGAGAGCCTAAAAATTCAACCAAATGTTTGTTCAGTAAGCACAAACACAGACTCAGCCTATGAGCAGACTCGCTGCTGTTTTAGAATTATTCATGTAATTATCCTCTTGTAAATATTTCTATACGCATTAATGACATATTCAAACTTGAAATTCTAACTTTTGTTTTAAGTAAAAAGCACGCACTGCATGTGCTATGAATTTAGTTGGGGGCGGGGGGTGGGGGAAAGAGTTTTAATTTTAATATGATAGAAAAATTTATAATTATTAAAGACATAACTTCTGAAAACGCCAGTTATTGGCTGCTGTATCAAAAGTGGAAGAAACAGAAACTATTGCAAGAAAGATTTGATTTTCGTTTTATTCAAGAAAAGAAAAACTTTGTAAGGAGACTGACAAGGCCGAACCCAGAGGATGATCTAGAGCAGTGGTCTCCAACCCCTAATCAGTGGATCAAATGGTTCCGGGAACCAATGGTACCAACCAAAGGAACATTAAATTATTTCTATTTTATTTATTGTTGTGTATTTCTCTCGGGTTTGTGCTAATTTATACCTTTGTAAGAGAAGAAATCTTGTAAATATTTAAAATTAGTTTATTGTCTGTTAAACATTTCAAGATTATCAATTAAAATTGCAGTCATAAAATTCAGGATTCTCATCGATTTAGCTTTCTAGCGAGTAAAAATGATAAATCACTTTATATTCATTTTTTGGTGTAACTGCATTTTATTTTGAAGGCGTATTTATATACAATTAAGTTAAAATTATTGAATCAGAACAATCTAAAATAAAAACAATCAACGTGTGCCTCCCCCTCCTCCCGCGTCGGTAAAAAGGTTGGGGAGCAGATACCTAGTTGGGAAGCTTGGTAAAAAAAATTCAACGAAAACTATGATTTACTTTCTACTTCTGGTACATTTGGCAAAATTACGCAATACCAGTTGGCAAAAGTAAAAAGTTGGTAATATTGTTGATTAAAAAACAAATAAGTCGGTAAAAACCAGTACTTGGCAGTTTATCGACATCTCCCCCCCACCCCCCAAAAAAGTCCTTGCAATGGCTCTGTAGGTAGGGGAGCATTGGTCTTGCTGATCCAAACCCCCACCGAAATTTCGATTTTTGTTAACAAAATGGTAATGATGAATCTTTTTGCGAAAAATTTAGCTTTTTCTACAATTGGACCCTCTCCAAAATTTTTTCATTGAACGACCCTGGAGATAGGTACACCTGATAGCAGGGGAACGAAAAGAGACAGTTTTCTGTGAAAATTATTGATATATCAAATACAATATCTTTCTATTTATAGCTTACACCAAAAGATGGCAGCACCATAAGAATTTGCCCGTTTTCACAGAGTAACCTATTTAGATGAACAATACCACCACGACCGTTGAAGTTCATCTGGTTTGACATGTCATTATCAGGCAGAAGTTTGGTCAAGGTTTCTGGGATACAAAACAACCACGCAGAGTGAGTTTTTTAAAATCCTTGATTCTCAACTACTAATACATATCAGGGGGTGTAGCTCAGTGGTAGAGCGTTCGCTTTGCATGTGAAAGGCCCGGGGTTCGATCCCCCGCACCTCCAAAATTTTATTTTTTTAGTTTATAGAATAACAGGCTTTTTCTTTTCTTTTCTTTCGGGTTCGCAGTCATCTTTTATCTGTCCAACACTCACTTATCATTTTGTATGCTGTAAAAGGATTAATTAAATAACAACTGTACCATAAATTTAAATTCTTTGTTACATTTGTGTTCTTCTCTTCCTTAAATTTTTTTTCAAAATAAAGCTCCCAATGTTAAAAATCGTATGTCTTACATTTACGATGATTAGTATGCTATTCCCAATCAGCTTGAATAACTTTAAATCGAAAATGGTATGTGGGATTGAATGACCAAGAGTTCTTCGATGGCTAGCAAGACGACATCAAAGGACGAACCAGGTATTAATCTTGAGCACAAGATGAATGATCCGTTTGAGATGATAATAAAGCGAAATATATATCCTGAAAATTCAATTTTTGTGAACTTTAGTTTCTTATTTTTTGTATCTAATTAAGTTTTTGTTTCATATGTAATTATTGGGAGGTGAGGATAATCCTATTCGTATCTCTTTAAAAAAAAATTCTCGGTATATAAACTTAATGGACATTTAATTCATCACCGCTACATTACACAGTGCTGCAACTACAGTTTACGTCACCCGTGGCCAGGGGCGTAGCCAGAAATTTTTTATGGGGGGGGGGGGGGTTACGACTACTACAACTCATATATATGTGTACGTGCGTGTGATAATATAGTGAACTTATATACATTTTGTATGGCAAAAATTTTCTCATGGGGGGGGGGGTTATGACCCCCCGTGGCTACGCCCCTGCTCGTGGCAAACCTTAGTTTTGGTGCTCCCTTAGCATGACGCCGGGGAGAAACTTTAAATTAGCATCCCCTTTGGAACTATAACTGATTTTGATGCCCCTTCAGCACAGCACCCGGGGCACGTGCCACATTTGCCCCTTCTAGCTACGGCTCAGATAATACATACACAAAAAAGACCTGTTTCCCATCGCATTTCTTTAAACTATGGTGCAGTAGCCTTCCATTATACTCTTGCCATGCTTTATTTATCTTCCATTTACTCATACTTGTGCATGTAAACACATTTTTTTAAAGTTATGTTTTTTAATTCCGTCACGTTTTTGTCATTTATTTTAAATCGTATATTAAATCATTATTTTTACCAATACCATACTTTTAAAATTTCTTATTAAGCGTTGTCTTTTCTTTTCTTTTTTTTTTTTTTCTTTCTAATGACCAAGTCGACAGCTAGAAACATTTTATAGCATGTTTAAACGTCATACGAATGTATTTTTTTTTAAATCTTCTCATTTTTTTAAACCAAGCTTTTTAAAACTTAAAATGCTTTAAACCAGTGTTTCACCAATTACTGGTCTGCAAGACTTTACTGCCGGCCCACGTATATCAAATTTATTGAAAAATAATCATCAAGTGTCGTTCTAACTAAAAATTGCATTTGATTAACCCTACATTTATTAAATAAATACATATTTATGTATTACTCTATGTATACGCTCAGGGCCTTATTATCGCATGGGCAAATCGGGACTTTGCCCAGGGCCCCCGGCTCGAAAGGGCCCCCAAATTTCAAATATAGTTCTGAAATATATTTTTTATGTCAAAATGTTATGAAAAACAAAATAAATTTCGTTGATGGGGGCCCCCAAATTCATCACTGCCCGGGGCCCCCGTTGGTCATAATCAGGCTCTGTATACGCTCTATGTATACATATATTTTATCGATTTGAACTCGCTACTTTTTCGGATCCACGATTGAAACAGGTCACGAGCTGCCACTGTCTGATATCCAAGTAAGAGATGCTAATTCTCAATCATTCCTCTGAAAATCTATTTAAATGCCAATTATTTGGGAAACACCTAATCCAGCGTGTAAGTTAAAATGCAGTGACGGCAAACTTAGAATCTTGACTAGCAAGAAAAGAAAAATACAGAAAGTGAAGATAGGTGTATTCCTTACGACCCAAATGCATCTTCGGGAATGTTGTGACACCTGTTGGGCATAATTAGCCACGTCTTTGGTAATGGCATATTACCTATGCAGCAAATTAAGACCCGTGCTTATCTTAACTTTTAAGATTAGGCTTTTTCTGTAGTAAATTTTTTTGTGTGAGCAATTTACTCTTTTTTTCCTCCAGTTTCTTTTTTTTCTCCCTATCAATCGGGATTTTAACATTAGAAAATTTATAAAATGCTCATTTAAAAAATTCTTCAATGATGAAATTCAGTTTTATGAATTTTGAAAACTTGAAAACCACACTATCAATACTTTGCCTGTGGAATATATTCGAGAACAACTTATAATTGCCCGAACTGAGTTCGGGCGTCACAGGCAAGGGGTAATAAACTACTTCCATTTTCTTGCGCTCATTTGTACATTCTACTCCCTTTATATCACTATACTTCAGTTAACTGAGCATAAAAAAGACAATGTTAAAAAATGTATTTTTTACCAAAAAATGACGTGAAAATAGGATTACTTTTCAATATAAACGCTGAGAAAATTTAGGAATTCTGTTAACAGCAAGCAAGACTTTCGATGTCTTTGATGAGTGTTAAAATGGTGTGAAAAGGTAATGTTGTTTTGAAGTTCCATATTGATCTGCAAGCTTAGGCATCTTATAAAGCTCTTTGATTCATGGAAGATACGAAAATCATTCGTTGTTAGTCAATCATCAATAAAGACAATAAGAGTTTCCAAAATATGTTTAGGTCTATTTCACATCACCGTTCTTCGAATAGAGTCTTTACTGGAAAGGTCATCTGCCGATGACGAATGCGTAGACCTTCATGGAGATTATGCGGAAAGTAACAAAGTTCGTATCTAGCTTTTGGTGACAAATTCATCTTTTCTTTATATATATATATATATATATATTCTTGACCTTTTTTATTCTTTTATTAAATGTCACCAGAGGTCGAGGAGAAAGAACAGATTAAGTTCAAAGAGTGGTATAAACTTAGCACAATTTTAACAAATTTTTCTTACGGTACGTTGGCACAAGATTCAGATCGAGGAAAGACATTTTTCGCGTTTCTCTGATATAGAACTGAAAATAAAATGATGAAAATAATAGAAACAGGCTAGAAAGACAAATTACAAAGTTGTTATTTAAGTCGGGAGAGTCATATTAAATCGTCCCCTCTATGGGGAAAAAAAAAATGTAACCACTAATCTGCTCTCTATATAATAGTCATTTCAGACCAATATACTCTTTGCACCTGCCAGTGTATACCCTCACCATTCCATTCTAAAGCACTACTTTTCTTCCCCCAGCCGTGTTGACACACACAGCATTTATTTTCGTATTTTGGCAGAACATCAAAATGTACGGTGGGAGTTTTCCGTATCTGCAAGGTCTTTCTTTCATTTGAGTCATTTTATGCGCGGAAGCCACGAACAGAAGCAGTTTTGACAGCAGAATTACCCAAAGAGATCTTTTGGAATTAGTTCCCTGACAGAATGAATGGTTAATCTTGGAGTCGATTCGACAACGGCTCGGTTCTCGAAAGATACAAGTTAACGCTTTAAAAGCTGAATCCCTTAAGAATGTAGTACAAATTGAAATCATCCAATCTGTTCTTACCCAAACTCTCGAGCCAGCCTTGGATAAAAAAATTAAAATAAAATCTTTATGTATAGCTGTGATTAGGAGTCAAAGGTACCCTCTTCTCCTGTTCTAAAATTGAGGTTTCTTTGATTAAGAGAAAAATCCTCCGGGGATCTTTTCAGCCGGGATATTCCGAGAAAAGTTCCTAAAGGTTTCTAGCTAGTATTTCACGACATATGGAAAAATCTTCATAAGTTAATCAAAGTATATGCACTATGTATCACTTAATCCTTGTACACATCTTTTATCAAGACAAGAGTTTAACATCACTTATCTTCGGTAGTATATTTAATATGAAAAATGACTTCATGTGTGTGTGTGTGTAATATTAATCAAAATGAACAATACTATCTGTATCAGGGACACAACCAGGTGGTGGGTCACACGGGTCTTCCCCCACCCCTGGAAATTTGGATTTTCGTTAACTTGATGTAAGTAATCACGACTTTCTGTGACAAAGTCTAACTTTTCCAATTTTGTGTCCTCCACGAAATTTTGTTCTGGCTACGTGCCTGATTTGTATGAATAAATTTGTTTACTTAATTTGGAACACCAAACTGGACTACGTAGTTTATTAGTTATAAAATTATCAAAAAGCTCTATTTTTTTATGTGGCTTTAAATTATGCACATCTTTTTTATTTTAGTCTAAAATACAGGGTGATCAATTTAAAAGAGTGCCTGATCTTTTTTCTTATTACCCTTAAATCTGACCGATGTGGTAATTATTCTAACAGTGAAACGTATTTATTTGAACCTTTTTTAAGTGTGGTAGACCATTTCCAATTCTGTTGAACTGTTACAACTTTATTTGTGAGGTAAAACAGAAATGGAGACTCGCAATGCTACTTAATCCAGTGATAATTTAATTTCTGAAAAATAAAATTTAATTCAAACTTTTTACATTATCATTCCTCACAGCAAATGCTGAAAATCCTTGGCACTGTTTTGAATGCAAACAGGAAAATAATTAGGTTTTCCTGAGAAGTCCTGCAAACATCAATGAATTAAAACAAATCATAACTGCAGAAATTTCGTCAATAACACCAGCAATATTGAGAAGAGTGTCAGAAAACTTGGTTCGACGTGTTCACGTTTGCATTCAGAATGGTGGGCTGGGCGAACATTTTCAATATTTGCTGTGAGGAATGATAATGTAAAAAATTTGAATTAAATTATGTTTTACAAAAATAAAACTATCACATGATTACACAACATTGTGCGTCTCCAAATCTGTTTTACCTCACAAATAAAATTGTAACAGTCCAACATTGTTGAAAAGTATCTCCCACAACACTTCAGCGTTAGAATAATCGCCACATCCGTCAGATTTATAAGAAAAACCGTCGAGTACTCTTAACCCTTTGAGGCGCAACCCTTTCCCCAACGCTGAAAAAAGGGCAGCCGTTGCCATCGCTCGACTTAACTACCAGCAAGATGGCTGTGCGGCACAGCCAGCTGCGTCAAAAAAGGGTCTCTAGATCTGTGGCACGCGATGAACGTTTCGATCGTCCGCCATCTTGATGGTAGTTAAGTCGAGCGATGGCAACGGCTGCCCTTTTTTCAGCATTGGGCAATCTATCCAGCTGTTCTCGCATTCTTCCACTTTTCAGCAGATGTCAGTGCTGTTAAAAATAACCGTGACAATTTTTTTACGGGAAATAACGTGCTAAAAAGTAAAGGATTCTCGTGGAGTTATGTCACCCGCAACTATTTTTATAGAAATAAAATCTATTCTTCGTGACTGGCAACAGTCAAAACGTCAGAGTTGGGTGTTCCCAGAGCGAGAACACTGCGCGTTAAAGGGTTAAATTGATCATGATCACCCTGTAAGACGGTGCCAATTACTAAATAAATAAACAACTTTCCTGCGTTACTTGCATTAGGCAATCACTGTGACACTGTGTGTGGTTCTGTCTAATTCGTTCGGGTTACTGGCTATCCGGAATTTTTCGTAAGATTCCTAGACTATAAGAAAAAGAAAAAAAAGAAAATGGGTCTGTTGTTCTTTGAAAATATGTTACCCGTCTTCAAGTCTAAACTCGTACACACTTAACTGACCTGAAATCGCTAAGATATTAAATATTAAGTTCCCGTTGTTTTTTGTTGTTTTTTTTTTTGAAACAGTTTAAAAGTATATTTTGCATTTTAAAAAATATTTTACAAAAAGCTGAAAATTTTTAATTTCGGTAGTACTTTATTATTATTATTATTATCGTTATTAAAATGCATTTCAGTATAGTTGTACGAGTTAGGTTACTTTTCTAATTATTTTTTCAACAATTCGAGGAAACTTATCTGCTATAAGGCTGATGATGGAGCAGTTTGTGGAAAAGATTTTGTCAGTAAAAAGCAAAGAAAGAAATAAAGTTTAATGGTACATAAAACTTCTTGGAACGACTGGTTTTGAAGGCATGTTTTTTGTAACTATAACTTTAACAAATCTCGGTAAACTCACATCTAAACGATTTCAGGGAATTCCAAATTAACTAAAAATGAGAAAATACAAAACACATTTTCAGAATTGCCAGATTGTTTTTCTTCGTCCCATCCTTACGCTTTTTTGTAAGTAATGCCCTTCTATTAGAATTAAATTATTTCAAATCAAGAAAATTTTTGAAATCAACAATGTATTCTATAGCAATATAAACAAAATAAAAGCACATATAAGGGAGGTATGGACCCTCCAAGATTCTTCTCTAGTGTACAATGCAGTTCTAATCAGATAAACTCTGTAATCGCAGCTAAAATTAGCATACTGTTCTTTTCCTCCCAAGTAAAATTTTTCACCCCTACTTTTTGCTAACTCTTTTCTCTTGCAAGGACAAGAAAAGTCATATGTTTCTCTTTTTTATTGTTAGAATAGAGATATCAAGCCTCGGAAGAAAGAGCTTAATTTTTCGGGCCTTTGACCTACATGAAACCATACAATTTGATATTAGATAAACAAGTCAGTATAATGTTGATCTGGCATTGCAACTACATTAAACCTGCCTTGCACAGTATTGCAAGGTACCGAAACATCCCCCCCCCCCTCAAAACGAATTTTGTTCGACAATGAAAAAGAGGTTTATGAGATAATGCTAAACTTAATACTAACTTTTCGATTATATTTTATTTATTATTTATTATTTTTTTTTTTTTTTTTTTTGGGGGGGGGGGGGTGGAAGCTGCAAAAAAATAGTTAAAATATAGATCTGTCTCACAAAGCAACACATAACTGTACCGTAGATCGTGAATTTCCGTGAATAAATCTTTAAAAATATTCAGCTTTTACGAGGGGCAAAAAGTAAGGTTACAAAGCCTGCAGTGAAAATCTACATTTTATTCCGCATAAACAATACTCCAACTCGTAGTACACAGGAGGGTTGTTTGTTATGATTTTGCCCAACTCGAAAAAAACTGGGTGGGATTTTTTGAAAAAGTCCACTTGAAAAAACCCAGACGTGCTTTTTCTTGGTTTTTTTCAAGTTAATTAGTAAAATTTCAATTTTTATGCCTATAATTTGAATTAAAATGAATAAGTATTTTTTAGCCATAAAAAAAAAAATATTAGTCATAAGTTCTAATCTAGCACTAGTATAGTATACTAATTTCATTATTAAAATTATTAGTAATAATTAATTTATCTAAAAGTAAATCATTATTGGTTATTATTATTATTATTGACTTATACCTTTTTTTCATGTATTAATTGATTAATTATTATTTTTATTAATTTAACTTTTTTACTTTCCGAACATGTACCATGTAAGGAAAGTATTGTAATCATGAAAAAATTCGACTTCGAGATTTTGGTGTTTTTACACGTTTTGAGGGCTTCTGAATCCATTTATGCTATTTTTACGAGATGTGTGTGTGTGTGTGTGTGTGTGTGTGTGTGTGTGTGTGAGTGAACACGATAGCTTCTGAACGGAGCATTCGATTTAGCTCAAATTGGATAGATATGTCATAAACCACCGTCGCAAGACCGGTATTGATTTGGGTGTGTATAGGACTTATAGTTTTTCTACAGGGCTTCTACAAAGATTTCTTTTACATTATGGCCTATGGGGGGAATTTCTTGAAAGTGCGCTAGCGTTTAAACGGTACATTCGATTGAGCTCAAATTGGGTATATATGTTATAAACCACCATTCTAAGACCGGTATTGATTTTGGTGTGTATAGGACTTTTAGTTTTTCTACAGGACTACGACAAAGATTTCTCTTACATTATGGCCTATGGGGGGAAATTCTTGAAAGTGCGCTAGCGGTTAAACGGTATATTCGATTGAGCTCAAATTGGGTATATATGTTATAAACCGCTATCTTACGACCGATATTAATTTGGATGTGTATAGGACTTATAGTTTTTCTACAGGGCTACGACAAAGATTTCTCTTACATTATGGCCTATGGGGGGAATTTCTTGAAAGTGCGCTAGCGTTTAAAAGGTAGATTCAATTGAGCTCAAATTGGGTATATATGTTATAAACCACCATCCTAAGGCCGGTATTGATTTTGGTGTGTATAGGACTTATAGTTTTTCTACAGGGCTACGACAAAGATTTCTCTTACATTATGGCCTATGGGGGGAAATTCTTGAAAGTGCCCTAGCGTTTAAACGATACATTCGATTGAGCTCAAATTGGGTATATATGTTATAAACCACCATCCTAAGACCGGTATTGATTTTGGTGTGTATAGGACTTATAGTTCTCCTACAGGGTACGACAAAGATTTCTTTACATTCTGGCCTATGGGGGAAATTCTTGAAAGTGCGCTAGCGTTTAACGGTACCTTCGATTGAGCTGAAATTGGGTATATATGTTATAAATCACCATCTTAAGACCGGTATTGATTTTGGTGTGTATAAGACTTATAGTTTTTCTACAGGGCTACGACAAAAATTTCTTTTATATTATGGCATAATGGCATATGGGGAGAAATTCTTGAAAGTGCGCAAGCGTTTAAACGGTGCATTCGATTGAGTTCAAATTTGGTATATATGTTTGAATTATTCATCGATTAAAATTTATTTAAATGCTTGGTAATGATTTTAATCGTAAGTGTTCGGAAAGTCGAGTGGAGTCACTCCAGATTTTTTTCATTTATAACTGATTTTTTATCTGTTTGTTGCTTTAAGTTGTATTTAATAATTAGAAAAAAATTTCAAACATTCTGAACCTCCATTCCTTCCCTTGAAAAATAGATAAAACCCCAAGGAATCTGAAAAAACCCAGTGGGCTGTGTTTTTCTGAAAAATAAAAGAGAAAAAAACGGGTTTTAAACAACCCGGGTACACACATTAGGTCATTTTCTCTCACAGTCTCCGTTCAGGCATTGTCACTTCGTGGGATGAGTTTGAATATTCCCTCTTGGTAAAAATCCTGTCCTTGCGTGTTTAGCCACATTGTCGTGAAGTGTGTCACCTCTTCGTCTGAAGCTAATTGCCGCCCACCTGCCTTCCTCCCTCAGCAATGCGATACCTTATAAAGCCCAGACGATCACCATGCTGCTGGAAGCAATTTCGCTTGGACATCAGCGATCATGACCTTCCCTACAGTCTCAGCATCGCTCCAAGAGACTTTCACCCCGTTTCTTACTTTAATACCAGTTGACTGTATCAGTTATATGAAATAAAATATACGTTTCACTGCAGGCTTTGTAAGCTTACTTTTAGATCAACCCTCCGACTTTGCTGGCGATACCTACTGTTCATTTATACCCGCTACATACATTTACTGTTAAACATTCTTAAAAAGATTACAGTAGATTATTTTTCGCTCAAAATTTAACATTTTATTTTTATTTCGCCAAAGTATATTTAAATATTGTTTAATTACATAATGATTATTGATGCAAAATATCAAGCAGCTGCAGATAAGCTGGACACAATTTTAAAACGTGCGTGTTGATAACAGGGCAGCTCGCCGAACCAGATAAAATACCTCATATCACCTTTGGAAAAGGAAGGAAGAAATTTGATTTTATCTCTGTATTTTTTTTTTCTTACTATAGAATTATTTTTTCGTATTTTAATCCAGTAAAAACCTTAATTTAAATTACTAATAGTGGAAATGCTGGAGAAGTTGAGAGGTCACGAACATAATCTTTATTTTTTAAATCATTTACTTCCTTTACACAAACAATAATTGGCGTACATATCATATAAACGTTTTTGGTCTTACAAAATTATACGTTAAAGTTACAACTCATAAGTGTCAAGGACTGTAAAGACAAATATGTGACTCTTTAACAATAGATTTAATTGCGAGTGAAAGTCAAAATGATTATTGAAGGTAGTGAAGGTAATGCCGTTTCATATTTCGTTTACATCATACATCCGGTTATTTATAAGAATATTTATTTTGACAGGTACAAATTATTAATTTTTTTTTTTATCTGTTCTACTCTCAGTTTCGAAAACAGTATATCATTTACAACATAAAAAACTGATGAAATTATTTATGCTTTTCATTATTTCTAATTTAAAAACATAATCAAATCCGGAATACTGAACTTTCAGCTATAATGAACACAAATCCTTAATCCCGATTCACATGCACAAGAAATGTGCATAGCATTTTTCGGTTTAGTAAATCATGACTTCGGTTATCCCTTTAACACGTTACAATTTTTACCTCGATATAGATGAACAACTTTATGTAGTGCCCAAAGCTGAAAAAGTACACCCAATTTTTCGGCTTTGGGACCATTCAACCATATTTTTTTGCGACTAGCAGTTGAAAGCGTTGGAAAGAGGTGGTTTCAAGACGCGACCAACGCCCATCAAAGGGTTAAAGTCAAATTAGAAACTGAAGTTTGAAAAATCCAGAAACGGCAGAGAGTGATATTTGTCGATACCTAACCTCATGAAGGCTGCCTCTTTTGTGTTCGAATAGAGAGAAAGAGATTATCAGCACCTGTTACGAAATGCAGGTGAATTTCTAGAGTTTAACACACTTGTGCTGAAAGGAAGGGCTAGGGGTGCCCGGAATTTTTTCCATTGTAGTGATGAATACTAGTTTTTAGAAAGCATTTGTAAGACTAACAAAAGCAGGGTACTTTAAAAAAATGGGTAAAAACGGTAATTTCGCTCTTGACTTTAGATGTTTCCATATTCCCTTACCATTGCAATATCAAAGGTTAAAAGCTACAGCACCTTTCGCCAACTAAATGGAAAGCCCATTATTTTCATAAACGAGACTAATTAAGTTTGGTTTTGCTTAATGCAAATTTTCTATAACTATGTGTTGTCACGGCAACGCTGCGCATGGGCGATCTGCTTAGGATGCGGGTGCCTTGGTCGGAAGACTTTCAAGGGGGTTCTAAAGCATATTCACGTTACATTTGGAGAAAACCAATCAAAATTCCAGACGATTAGATTGACAGCCGCGCAATGGGACCCGAACCCGGGACCTTCACACTTTAGCTGTCTACCATTTTACGGGTCTTATCCACCTGGCCATGGTGGGGTATATTTTCTATAACCATAAATGCGATTAATTATGTTTATTTACCCAATAAGTATTTAGTATGGGCAAAAAGAACTATTTTTTATTATGTGTTAAATTTCCTTGTTCATCATGGGGAAACTTCGGTTTTAGTGATTTCGGATATAGTGTACGAAATTCGCTGGTTCCCAGACATTCACTAGCCAGAATCACCAGAGATTCGCTGTCACTCTGGTTCCCAGAGATTTCACTAGCGTTGACTGTACAGTGTCAATGTTAAAGATATGTCTGCAGATCATATTTCAACAGTCATTCATTATAAGTTTTTTTAAAGAATGCTTTTCGAAAGAAAGCAAATAATGTATTGCTTTTTAATTAATTTAATTTACCCTTTGAGATTTGCCCTCCTGTAAAAATTTCTCTGAATAAATGCTTCTATAACTCAAATTATATCTAGTAAACATCTACTCAGACTCAGACATATGCTTGTTTCTCATTACTATTTATGAGATAATTGTAATTGTACCTTTTAAATAAATTGCTGTGTCATGGACAATGTAGGCGCTATTAAAATATGGCCAGTAGTAGACACCATCTATCATTTTTATGTTTTTCATCCCTATGCATTGAGGGATCCCCAGAGATTGTGTATTTGATATTCTTTGTCAGTTCACTTTTCAAAGAGAAGAGCAGACAGCTCTTTATCATTTCGTCCGACATTTTGTGAGATGATGCAGAACAGGGATGGTCAAGTTGTTTGTTGTATATAATGGTCTGGGTGTTCAATATATCATAACGTTGTTTGGTTGGTTAAGAATATCATTGGTAACATCCCAAATAATGGACAGCGCTTTAATAGGACGGTAACGAAATTCCGCATCCCAATTCTAAGAATCAAAATTGTGCACTAAACACGTTTGAAAGTTTAACAGAAAATAATGAATTAATTAAGAAAATGGAAGTAACGAATTTATAAATAATGATAATGATAGTAATAAAGATCTCTAGCACATATGTAGGAGAAGTGAGAAAATGTTCATAGTTCAAAAGGGCACAGTAATGCAATAGAAATACCAAGAAAAAGCAATTTTCAGAATGAAAAGAATTCAATAAGATTTTTAAAAAGCTTTTGTAACCAAGCTTTTTATTCAAAGATAGACTTATCTAAGGTACAAGATAATTTTAGAGAAAAATTTCAATCTCAAACACTTATTGCAACACACAAAATTATTAGGAAGTATCGATCATCAGCAGTGGTACTTAGAAAATTCATTAACTGGGTCATACCACAGTATTCCTGTGTTACGTACGGGACATTTCACAGCAAAATTTTAACATACTTGTACATTTTTCAATATGAAAATATAAATGAGGAAGTTTGCAACTATTTTTAATCTTTTATTTACCACTTCAACTACATTCCATGAAGTTTCCTTTTGTTGGACAAATAGTTTTGTTGGACCAAATAGTCTTGACCAAAAAGTTTTGTTTGACCAAATTAATGAAGTTTTGTTACGTACGGGACTGTACTTCAGCAGTTTGGATTTTGCTCTGAATTTATGAGGTATTTTCACAAATAAATTTAATTAGCAAAAGGAGAAATATACATTTATTAATTAACTTTAAAATTATTTTTAAAACTGTATCATTAAATAATGAAAGCTAATTACTTGTGTTACGTACGGGACATGTGATTTGAAGTAATACTACTATAAGAAATTATGAACTAAAATTAACACAGATGTTAATTTAATGAATTTACTAGCTCTATTAATGTATTCAAACTTAAGTTTAATTATATAATTAAAAATAATTAATGATTTCTTAAAAAATTTAATTGATATTACATAAATTAGGATTTTTCATACATAGCGCTCTCCATGTGAAAAAATAGTAAACATTTAAAATTAAAATACTATATGTTTAATACAAGTCACAGAACATCTATGATGTCTTCAATTTCTTTCACTTCCGCCATTGGTACCGGAAAATGTCCCTAACTATTAATTGGACTTCATGTTTTTTTCGAGCTTGATCAGTCTTTTTTTAAGGATTTCATCCTTTTCTGAGATGTGTGGAAAGGAAAACATGTTTTTGCCTAAAGGTTTCATAAATGATGGATAAAGATATTTATCATTAATGTCCTACACAAATACTGGCTACAAATAATTATCATACATACTCAGATTTATGCACTTACGATCGATACAGTTTCATTTTTTCAGTAACTCAATCCATGCATCTGAGGTAGGCTATTTATCTTGTTTGTACGATAGGGTATAAAATCATTATATCTTTATAAGGAAAGTAAAAATGCCTCCAAAGACCCAGACAGCCCATAGCGTGATGGTAGGGCAAAATGCATGTTGATGACCTGCTTCAGAGAAGCACCTTGTTTATCAAAATCAGCCACTTCCAATTTTTGGATTTTCTGAAAATGCATTTAATCTTTTCATCTGAGCTTCCTTTTCTACATTTACAACATTAAAATATTTTACATTAATTTTCCTAGGAAGAACTTAAAATTTGTTAAAACATTTATAACATGCTTTACAGCATTTCCTAAAATGTGCGAGTCACTGAAATTGAGACTTCAGTTGAGAATCAGAAACTTTTCCAAAAGTTAATAATATTCTAGTGCATAAATCGTCAGATATATCACGACACATTTTTCAATTTCTTTTTTTCTTAATTGTTCGGGCTTTTCTTTTTCACAGTTTCATACTTTCTATGCTGATCTAACCCTTTTTTAGGCATAGTTGACTTTATCAGCCGTCAAGGAGTCTTTATTTTTCTTTTTCAGCTTAATGTTTTCTTACTCTTTCTGTAAAAGTAGGAGCCATAGTGCTTCTACTCGAATACGGATTTTTTAAAATTAATTTAAATATGTTTTAGTTAAATATGTATTTAAAATGCTATTGTACAATTTATGATCACAGTTTTATCTAGTATGAGTTTATGATGAAAATCACCGATTACTTAAAATGATGTTTCAATATTTCAAGCAATCTATGATACTTCATCAATAGTAGCTAATAGCAATATTTAACCATCATATCTGTTTACTTGTATACAAATTTTTGTACTTAGTGCAGCTAATTGTGCAGAAAAGCCATAAACATAATCTGAAATTTAAAATTTTTCCAAGTTTTAAATAAAAATTTTGCATTTTGTCCCATACGTAACATATTTGTCCCGCACATAACACACTTTTGTTTGCCATGCCCAGCTTCTAAATGAAAAGTTATAATGTTTTAATTGAATAATTTAGGAAACTAGTTCACTAGTTGAAGGGAGTGAAAAAACAATTGGTCAGTTGTCATCAATATTATTGGTTAAACAATAAAAAATAATCTCAAAATTGTTTCGTACGGGACAAAAAGAAATTTATCATTGGAAGTTGGTGATAAAATATTATTTTATTATTTTTCTTTTTATTTCGCATAATACTATACTATTGAAAATGCTTTATGAAACATAGGAACTTTGAAATAAAATAAAATATTTTTTGAGTAATAGTTAAAGATATAATGCCTGGTACGTAATACATTTTTCTGTATAACTGCAAACAAAATGCTCTAATTTCTGTTTAGTTGAAAATAAAGATTTTTTGTTGATAAACTTTAATAGAAGAGATTCCAAGCTTTAAAATGATGTATTGCACTTAATTTTTTATTTATTTATTTATTTATTTATTTATTTATTTTTTTTTTTTTCAAACTCGTGAAGCCAAATACTGAGGAATGACCCAATTACCGTGTTCAATGTAAAAATAGACAATTATTATTATTATTTCTTTTATAAACCTAGCAATAAATTTTTTAAAATGCACAATCGAATATTCATTAAGTTTTAAAAACTTTCAAGCTAATGGAAATGTAAAAGTAATCAGATGATGAATGAATGAATGACATGTGACCTAGCTTTTATTGACAAGGCTATAAATAATTGAAATAACATATTATCAGCTTGAGTCTTTAAAAAACGGTCCGTTAAAATAGGTTAAAGATCATAATTTCATTGGGCTTTAATAACACTCCGAATATTCGATTGGTATTCGGTATACTGCCTGTTCGACAGACAAACCGAATATTCGGTTCGGCCGAATACTTTAATATTCGGAAACCGAATAGTAAACAAATTTAAATTAAATTCGACAATTTTTAAACAAATACGTATTCAATACCATGAATGAAAGATATAGTATGGTACCATAGTACTAAATTAATTCAAATTTCTACTTACTAATCCACAAAGGAATTTGAATGTAAGTGAAAACACACAGGTATTTTTTCAGTAAACTTTTTCTGATGTTGTTCAGTAAATTTTTTCTTAGTAGATTTTGTTTGTACATCGTTCTTACCAGGCGCGTATCCAGAGGGAAGGCTGAGGAAGGTGTAGTCGCCCCCCTCATTCCGAAATCTGACCCTTTTGTTCGCTTACAATTGATATTTAGCTTTCAAGTGAAATTTAGCTAACAATTTGATACACAGATCCCCCAACCTCCGAAAATCCTAGCTACGCCACTGGTTCTTATTGTAATTTGTAATAAATATTAAAAATTCGATTTAGCACTCAGCAAAATATAAAGATTTTTCTGGTTTTTCAAAAGCTACAGCTGTTTTTTCCTGGCCTCGGAAAAGAACGGGATAATTCACATTTCAGGTCTTCTAAAATCCTCAAATGGTCGCATCAGTGAACTGGAAAAAAGTACAAATATGTAAAAATTTTGAAACATCCTCGGAATGCGGTTGTACTTAAAAAGAAGAACGTAATTGCAAATGAATCAATAAACGCAAACGTTCAAAAGATAGTTTTGCGAGAACATTGCATAAAGAGTACTCCATACAGAAATAATAAAAATTAAGTAAATAAACATAACATTTGTCGTAAGCAAGTGAAAAAGAAATGACGAATTGAGAACAAAAAATAAATTAAACATCGGTCAAAAGTAACCGAGATTTGGCCAAATAAACTACTTTGTAGGAAATTCACATAAATTATAAAAACTGTATTATTAATTGTATACTAATATTAGTTCTTATTACTCTTACGCGTGTTTTAAACAAAGGAATATTCCGATTATTTAACCCTTCAATGACATTCTTTTACATTTGTAGCAAACAATTTTCTCTCTTCGTGGTCATGGCTTTAATACATATGGAAAAATATTTAACATTTTTATTAATCATTTTTCTAACTTTTAGGTTTGATACATATATGAATCACCATTTATCATTTATCCTTAAAGTGTGAACAACATTAAAAAGTTATTTACTATCATGTAATGAATAAATGTCGGAGACTTAATTATAATGAGGTATGTCAGCTTTCGTAAAAATTAAAATTATTATAAAAATAAAAACTACCCATTCATGTTTTAAAACAATGATCAGGTTTAATTCAAATTTCTGAAATTCTATCATACCAATTTAGTAATATGAGTTAGAAAATTCGAGTTTAAACTGTTGGCGAAAGTTGTGTAATTCCCCCCCCCCCCAGAGCTTTACGGTTGCTATCTGTCTAAGTGAGATGCCTCGGACGGAGAACTTATAAAGGATTCTAAAGCGTATTCACTTTACATCTAGAAAAAATCCTCTAAAACTCCTGATATTTAGATGTATGGTACCGCGAGAACCCAGAACCCTGGACGTGCACACTTCAGTTATCTACTAATGTTCACTGCCTTATCCACTCGCACCCTGATCGACGTAAATGCTTTACAAGATTCAACACCTTTGAAATGTTATGATGTTTACTCGGTTTTATTTTTGATGATAATGGTGATAATATTAGAATTTTAAAGTACGTACTTATTAGGTAACTTTACTCATGGAAACAGCTATTAACTACTTACTATGAACATAAATATAAAAGCCATGTAAAATTATTTTTAGTTTATGCTCTACGGAAATACATCTGAAATGCTATGTTGCTACATCCTTTTTATATATAAGTAGATAAATGATTGTAAAGCATTAAAAAGCAATAAAATAGTACTCCTTAGCTTATGGAAACAGTTATTTTCTAAATAAACATAAATACGAAAAAAAGGAATTTTTAATACATCCAAACAACAAACATTTCATTTTATTAATATTTTAGTCCTCTAATTAACAACAGCCCATGTGAATATTAAATGTGTATTGCTGATATAAAAACTATCATGAAAAAATTCAGTATTCAGTTGAAGTCTTATAAATTTATCCAAAAGATATTAAACGGATTCATATGTGCATCAAACTGCACTCTTAAAGTAATGCCTCCTAATCATAAATTGTCGTGTATAAATGAATAAAACAGAAAAATTTGAATATTTCATTTTAAAATAAATAATTTTTTGGTCAAATCGAAAAGTATAAACGAAAAATTACACAACTTCATCTACATAAAATAAAACTTTTAAGTCTCTAAAATCTTATTTATGAACAACACCCCTTTATCACTGAAAAAACAGAATTGAATTTTGAGCTCTTGTCATTAATGAAATAACAAGTGCAGCTAAATGCAGCCACCTGATGGGGTAAAAAAAACAGTTATATATTAATATGCATTTATGGAGATAAAAATAAGCCAAGAATACTGTCTGTTTTATGCAGGGTGTCAATAGTTTAAATCAGTGATTTTAATCATGATTTAAATCATCTAATTTTTTTTTAATCTTTGATTTAAATCAGGAATGTTTAAACTCTGGCCCACAGGCCATTATTGGCCCATGATAGCTGTTCCATTAACCCAGTTGCACGTTGAAACACAAATCGAAATCCATCAATTCAGTTTTTAAGGACAAAGAATTAATTGTGAAAATTTACTTATTTCAAATATTTTCTTAATTGCCTGAACATGACACCATAAAATGTTAATAATGGACTTTTATGAGTATGTGCTATTAATGAGTATACCATTTCATCTCTCACCCTTTTTATTGAAAATTGTCCGAAAAAATGTGTCCCAAAAAAGCGACATAAAAATGCGATATAATTTTTAATATATTTAAATACTATTAGTTCACAACAGCTTTAATCTATTGTTACAATATTTCGTAAGCTGTAGAATATGCATCACGTGTATTTTTCTATAAATAGGTTACAATCATAAAAATTTCAACATTGGGTTACCAGGCGAAATACACGAAAGATGAGAGATAAAGTGACATAGTCAATTAATATAGTTTTAATATGGCAATAATGAAACTAAAAAAATAGGGGAGTTCAGGGGGTCTCCCCCTGACGAGGCTGGAACAGCAGAGTTTTATATTTTTAAGAACTTTTATTTGATAATGGAATGCTTACACAGTGTTGTGAGCATTTTAGTCCATAATAAGTTTGATTGGTCTTAACTGCACAAAAATTGAGTTAGGTGAACAGCTTTTCTTTTGTGTAAACAATGTAACATACTATTATAAAAAAAGAAAGAAAAAGAAAAAACATTCATCTAACTCCATTTTTTGTTCAGTTAAGATCAATATATCAGTTATTGTGGACATGGCATAAATGCTCACAATATTGTATAATCACCCTGTTGCATTTCCTATGTGTGCCACCATATTATCTAGAACTTTAATTTGCAAAGAAACCTATATCAGTACATACTTGGAATCGTGTCTTAACATTAATAAATAGTCTTTAAGATTAAATGATGGCCTACAAGCAGAAAGAGGTCGTACATGATACTATTATTGTTACTGCATTTGATTAACATTTCAGAAAAGTTTTATTTCTGAAATCTTCACTTTTAAATTTTTAAAGTAAGTCCGTATATAATGTGAATTGTACTATGCTTCCAAAATCATCCACATTTCATTTACAGATTTGTACCATTAGCAACTAGAAATTTATCAGTTGTTAATACACTTTATATACAGTTAAACTCACTTTTAAAAAATACAATCTAATAAATGTAACTTCATAAAAAAATCTGATTTAAGTCAAATAAGTCAGATTTAAATTTAGAAAAATCTGATTAATTTGACTTTTTTGAAAAAATCCTTTTTTTATACCCTGTTTTTGTGATTTTTCAATGCTAAATTCATTAAAAATTGATATGATTTATATATGTTTCATCATGTATTAGGTGAAAGAGCTTAACCTGAACTTAAGATAAACGAGAAGTAAATTGCACTAGCTTCCACACACACATTTAAGCATAATGCTGACTTCATCGAATAACTTATGAATAGAGAACACCTGAACATAGCTACGATAAAACAATTTGCTATGATGACAATGAAATAAATAAATAACTATCCAGTAGAGTTTTTGAATTCTTTGACTATTAGTGGCTTGTTTTTTTTTGTTTGTTTGTTTGTTTCCTTCGGTTAGCCGGGAGCAAGTGAAAAATCGTCCAAATAATTGTGATCTGCGCCAAATGCTTACAAACCTAAAGCGATTTCCAGTACATAGTTGTTTATCCCTATTTTGGAAGTTTAATTTAATTTCGTATTTTAATTTAATTCCACACATTTTCCCCATTCTACATTATGTAACCCATAAGCATACAAATTTCTTTTTAGTGCATTTATATTTTTATAGATATTGAATTCTGTATCTAAATATTGTTTTGAATACGGATTAAAATTTCCGGCTTTGTTTTGGAGAACGATAGTGTTTCAGAAGCAGTCTTTAAACGTTTCCCAGAAAAAACAGTTGGCAGGATTTGCGCCTGGCTAACCGAAAAATACCATAGTTTGCTACCACACAAATTAGCATTGAAAGTTAATTGCATCGTTATACTAATAAGAAACTTAAATACGAAGGAAAGATTAGTCAATGAAACAGGGATGCGCATCACGTTTATGTATATTGCAATGCTATTGATTGTGATGTTTTAATTGGAATCGCAGACAATAAAAGAATTTTAATTCCACTTATAAAATATTCTGGTACTATTTTACTATAGCCTTTCAAAAAACTCAATTTCCAAATATGCCTGCATTTGCGATGACAGTAAATAAATCTCAAGGGCAATCTTTTGAAAAAAAGTGTAAATTTTTTGAGGCAACAAGTTTTTATACATGGTCAGTGGTACGCCTCAGCAAGTAGAGTTCAATCATTCGGCGGTTTAAGATTATTTTATAACTACGAACATAATCAGCCTTTATCCGCGGACGGCTCCAGGCTGAATTTTCGGATGGGGCCACTGGACTTTTTAGATTAGCCTAAATTGTTCAAAACGCAAACTGAATGTGTGATATCCAAGGTCGGTAGAGGGAGATGACCCCTGTGACCCACTCGCTGGAGCTGCCTATGCATTTAGCAAAGTATGATATAGTTTTTACAAAAACACCGTTTTCACAGAAAAGTTCTGTGGTTGTAAAGTAAAATTGTGCAAAAGTGGTCAAAATTAGTGATACAACGGATATCAGTTTGGTCAGATCCCGGATACCAAATATCCGACTTTCAATCGGATATCCGGTAATCCGGCAGCAGTATGTTTTCTTTTTTATTCAGTTTTATTTTCCTAGATTTTTTCAGATTATTCAGCTCTTACTTTATTATATATTTTTTCTCATTAATTTCGAATCATTTAATTAAAAAAGCAGAAATCTTTTTGGCATTGTTTCCATGAAATTAGTACCAATTCTATTGCAAGTAAAGTTGCTACAAATAGCAATGTCATTGAATCAGCTCTCCTTCAAGAGTTGTATAAAAATCTTACAAAATCAGTTACCCATTGAAAGAAAAACACCTCCATTCAATTGTTGTAAAATCAAAATAACAAATTTCGATACTTTAATCAAAATTAGGTGGTGGAAATTTTTTCCCCAACTACCAGTATTACAGAAAGTAGACTTTTCTTATGAGCAGGGTCAATTTATGTGGGAAAAAGGGTAACCGAATTCTAACAAAGATTACAAAACAATTAGCGGTTTTGCACCATGAATTTACCGATTTTAAAAAACCATACAAATGCTTCATTTTTTTCAGCTTTCTATACATGATAAAAAAAATTCTAAAAAGTATGTAAAACGAAATATTTTCGCAAAACTTTGTTTTTTCTCATTTTTTATTATTGCAGTTTTTAGAATTTATTCTGTTTATTAATGTTATTTCTCAGTATATAATTTTAGGCCGGATATACTGCCGGATATTTTTAATATCCAGCTAATGCCAATTATCCAGCATATAGACCGGATGCAGTATGTGTGCCGGATATCCGTTGCATCCCTAGTCACAATGGATGATGGTCTCTTAGCCAAGGTGGTCACTTAGTAGGTTCCACTGTATATGGAATGGTAAGACATACTCTTTGACGGAAGAACTTTATTCAAGCTCAAATTAAATAATTTAATGTTTTATGGGCGAATTTGGACCACTGGCAGATAACTCGTTCTTATAAATAATATAAAGTTATTTTAAGGATGATTTAGTTTTGTAAAAATACACATCAGTCATCGGTAATAGCTTAGCATTTATTTCATTTATCTACATCTTGTTTTAGGAACAAACTCCCAATTCTACATGAATTTCATTTGAAGTGATTCCAAAAAAGATTATTGATCAATTTTGACACCTGGTTTCGCATAAGTGGTGCCAAGAAAACGTTCTTGGCAGAGAACAGCAATTCTTCATCACTTCACAGAGATATTCTCGGTTTGCTAAACGCATTATGCATCTCAGAAACGAAATGAATCATAAGACAAATTGTTGCACGATAACTGTTTCATGTTTGTCTGGGGGTGATTTCGGCTGTCAGCACTAAATGCAAATCAAAACTGACATACGCCTGTATTCTATCACTTAAAGCAAACTTAACAGCTGAAAAAGATTTAGTGCATTGAAGTCGATTAAGAAAAAAAGATTTATAGTTAATCGTATTTGAGATCATTGAATGACCGCAAGAAAATAAATACTCGGGGTTTAAAAATAAATAAATAAACATTTACTTTGTTTAGCAACGTTCTCGACTATTAAGATAAAGGTGATCTACAATCAGTAGTGTAGCAAGGGGGAGGAGTCATAAGTGCCCCGCTAAGATTTTTTCATGAGGATGGGCAAAATATCAGAGCATGTTGCTAGCACTCATACACACAAACACACACACATACACATACACGTATATATACAGGATATCCCAAAAACACTGATCCAGAATTTTTATTTCTTAAATATTGATCATAAACATCTATCTATCTATCTATCTATCTATATAAATAAAACAGTGTGTAAACTGTCCGTTTGTCTGTCTGTGTCTCGCGTAGCTCCGAAACGGCTGATCGTAGACCTACCAAATTTTGTACGGAAATTCTCCAAGACGGGTCTCGACACACCTCGAAGCGATTTTTTCGAAATTCGAATTAGAAAATGTTTTATTTTATGTTTTGTCCGATTTTTAGCGATTTTTCTTGCGTAATACATAATAACGCCGGTAATTGCACTCGCAAGAAAACGATAGTTACATCATCGTATAGAGGAGAAAATTTTCTTTTAAAAACTGTTTGTTCGGACTGTGTAACATAATTTGCAGATTTTGGGGAATTTTTCAAATAAAATAAAATTTGACGCTGACTTTCGTAAAATATTTTTAAAACTGCTGCATCTTGAATTCTATCTGTCATAACTTTTTTATATTTCGGCAAAAGACGGAGCACACAATTCGCCCACTTTTAAAAGAAGAACGGAGGAAAAATATAAATTAGGAGAATTTTTACGAATTTTTAAGTAAAGAAGGATTTTCATTTGAGTAGAACCTCTTAAAATTTTCGGTTTGATATCTTGCGGTTTGGTTGTCATGGATACAGTAACAATGATTAAAATTGCCAGTTGAAAAAAAAAAATAAAAACGGGTCCCGAGAGCAGACGATTTCTTTGCTTGGCTCGATTTCCTTTTATAAATACTGGATTTATTTGTGAGAAGAGAAATTAAACTGCATAATCTAGAAAAACAATTTTAAAGCCTTTATAAATAACGCAGTCGTATCTCTTATCTCTTTTCTTTTTGTAAAGGGTTGCAAGAGAGGGTGACGTATTAAAAAAAAAAAAATGTCCATTTCATGTAGTGTCTGAGGTACTTAACGCTAAAACGTGAACCTAAAAGACAGCATGTCTGAGGAAATAAGACATTTTAAAAGTGAGAAGTTCACTGCAAACGGTCCATTTTTACTTTTTTGATACCGAATGACGCTGACATAGGTTTTTTTTTTTTTTTTTTTTTTTTTTTTTGTGTGTGTGTGTGTGTGTGTGTGTGTGTGTGTGTGTGTGTGTCATTATATTGCAATGATCTCAGGTTATTACATATATGACGCAAATTTTAAGTCAAGAGTGAAATAATTTTGCTTTTTCTAGATTCCACATCACTGGAATTAATTCGAATTACACATGTGAGGAAATTTTTCGTTTCCTACCGTGCGAAGAACGGGCACGCAGCTAGTATACAATAAATTACAAAGTTATGTAAAAAATATACAGAATTTTATGGAATTGATTACAATATTCAGGAGATTAAATCTAAATAAATATAAATTTAAATTGTCATACGGCTCCATACAAAACAGTTCCCAATTAGTAAAATGTTATCATACATTAATTAATTGACATTTCAATGGTTATCGAAAGATCGCGTTACAGTGGCTGTACGCACATATTATGTAAGAAAACAATGAATGCATAAACATACACTAATACCATTGATATTGTTGGTATTGTAATTCTTACGAACTTTGTTTAAACATATCAATAGCCTTTTTATAATGAAAGACTGAAATTTCGTCCATCAACTAACTAATGTACAGGGAACATTTTACAAAAACTATTTTTACTTATTTTATTTTATTTTATTTATTTTGTAAAAGAGCTGTTTTAAAACTTTAATTTTGTATTCATTTAGATAGATTTTATCTCCAGAAAATTAACCATAACCTCGATACCATAGAATTCTGTACCTTGTTTTAAGTAACTTCGTAATTTATTGCATATTTTCTAGAATTTCAAATCTTTTTATTTTAAAAGTGTTTCATCGCGTTCAAACTGAATTTACTGGTGTGTAAGTATTGGTAGTTGCATTAAATAATTATACTTAAATGACGTCAAGCAAGCGCCAATATATAGGATACAAAAATACACCAGAGCAGTGCTTGCTCACTAACGTGGACCTTATATTACACTGACAAAAAACTTTTTGTTGAATCCAGAAAAAAAATTGTTAAATCAACAAAATTTACAAGTTGTAAATTTTTGTTAAATTAACAAAATCAGTTTGTTAAGATTTTTTTGGTTATTTCAACAAACATTTTGTTAATTTAACCATAGAATTTGTTTAAATTGTTTATTCGGAAAAAATCAGCCAAATTATTTGTTTGAATTAACAAAATGCCTGTGTTAAGGGGCGTGTTCATGGTTCGTTCAACAAAATAATTTAGATGAGGTAACAAAATTATTTTGTTGTTTTTTCTATGTTATGTCGTTGAACCAACGAAAAAGTGGGTTGAAAGTTTCAGGGATAGGTCTAATTAATTTATCTAATCATAAAAATGTACTCAAATCTAATAATAAAAATCTGGAGTGACACCACTCGACTTTCCGAACACTTACGATTAAGATCATTACCAAGCATTTAAATCAATTTTAATCGATGAATAATTCAAACATATATACCAAACTGAAGCTCAATCAAAAGCGCCGTTTAAACGCTAGTGCACTTTCAAGAATTTCCTCCCACAGGCCATAATGTAAAAGAAATCTTTGTCGTAGCCCTGTAGAAAAACTATAAGTCCTATACACACCAAAATCAATACCGGTCTTGCGACGGTGGTTTATAACATATATACCCAATTTGAGCTCAATCGAATGCCCCGTTTAGGAGATACCGTGTTCACTCACATTCACACAAACGCACATTCCAGACAGCACATAAGCTTAAATCAAGCTTGACATTTCTTTGAATTTGACGTATTAATACAAGCTGACAGTTCAATTCATTTTAAGCTTGCAGCAAGCTTGGAGAAGTCATTTGAACTGTCAAGCTTGAATACAACTTTATTACTGCTTGATTTGGAAAGCCACATCCACATAACAAATAATTTATCACCAGTCATAAATGCACTTGAACATAGAATTTTAAAAAAAAATTCTATATTTCCAAATCTGGAAATTCTTCAAAATAAAATACAATTATACTACGAAATTGATTTCAAAATCAGTCGTTTGTCTCGATTTTGGCCAGTATTGCCCAACATGAGTTTCGCGGTATTGAAAGTTTTAAAACGTGTGTTGCTTTTAAGTTTATATTATGCTTATTTCCCTATTAGTAGAGTCTATAAATCACACATAACATTATTTTAATTATGATTCATCCCATGGAAAAATAAAAGAAACAGATCGGCATCGGCGAATACTGATCAATCTCGCCAAAAAACGGCGTGACAACCGTAACAGTCACTTCAAATTTTAGTCATTTTTGCCCGAGGCATATTGGCCGTATGGTTTGAACGCTGGCTTCCCAACCCGTATGTTCCGAGTTCGATTCCAGCCTCGGACGCTTGATGGAAACAGATTAAATTAAATTGAAATTTCAGCGTAGAGGGGGAAAATGCGTGGCAAAGTAAAATATATGGGGCGAGTTCGCCGCCCCGTGTATTTAGGAAAATTTTTTAAGCTTGCTATGTCAAGCTTGATTCAAGCTTGGTATGTCAAGCTTAATGCAATCTGGGCAAGTGTAAACTTGAACACTTGATTCAAGCTTGCATTAAGCTTACACGCTTGAAATTTTCAAGCTTAATTCAAGTTTATTGACTTGATAAATCAAGCTTGCTGCAAGTTTGATGTGCTGTCTGGGATACACACACACATACATACATACATCTCTTAAAAATAGCATAAATGAATTAAGAAGACCTCAAAACGTGTAAATACACCAAAATCTCGAAGTCGAATTTTTTCATCATTACAATACTTTCCTTACATGGTACATGTTCGGAAAGTAAAAATAATGATTTTAATTTAAAGAAATTCAATGCCAGTTTTTCTTTGTTTTGTTTTGTCCATGAAACAAACTTAGCAAGGCAATCGCAATCGCTTTTGTGTTCGTAAAACAATAAAATTTTAAGTAAAAAATTTAGCAGTATAAGCTTTTTATTTTGGAGCTCTAAAGACCATGAAAAAATTACTATCAAATGCATACTATAAAGATATCACATGTATGATTAGTATTCAAAGAATAAAAGTTTAGATCAGTGCTTTTGGTACTGTGGGAGTCCGGACCCTCCCCAAAATAAAATCCTGGATACGTCCTTGTGTAGAAAAATATTTCAGTATTTTAAGTACAAGTCTACAGTTAAGTTGTGGGTAAAATAAGTTATGCTGAGATATTATTAGAACTTTGCATGCTAAGTGTTCATCGTGCTCATATTGCCGCTAAGCCGTAAACTAATATTTTAAATATCAATCATCAAAATATGGTTTTATTTTTAAACTTTCTGTTCTCAAAATAAAATATTTTTAAAATAGCAAGTTTTTAAAAATCATTTTCAAAATAAATTTTATTTAAATTTATTTATTATTGATATTTATTTCTCTAAAAATTTTCTGTTCTGATTTAGCGATAACAGAATCATGAAAAACTTAATACAGAAAACCCCACTTAGCCATAAACATATGACGAACGTACTTACCAGAAAGACTTCTATGGCCCGGCTGTATTCTGTGCGTTGGAAAGTGTACGGCATCCTTTAAAGTTTGCACTGTTTTGAAGACCTATCCACACGTGTATGCAGGAAAAGATAACACCTTACGGTAAAGCTGCCCTCATGTCGCGACCGCTTTCTCCTACACTAACACCAGAGGACAGGGGCTGGTCGAGTATATCTCTATGCACGCGAACGATCACGATCAATATGAAAAGGGATGTGACGTCACTGACGGTCGCGGCCACTTGCATGCACTTCGAGCAGATCTCAGTGGCGAGAAAGATAGGTTAAAGAAAAGAGTTTTTATTTTTTTTTTTTTACCCACCCGTTAATGACCGCCCGCACTTAATGAGAAGTTGAGTAAGCTGCAAAAAACGGAATATGACTATAATACACCGTGATTTCAGACTCGTTCTTGCAAGGTCATGCATGAATGGTGTAGAACAGAATGCGGTAAATAAAGAACATAATATCAATGTAATTCAGTGTTGACTCCCCTGGAATACTTTGTTCTGAATAACATGAGTTGCGGCTTATATTATTAGATAGATAACTTATATTTTTGTGAGGGAGTAAAAGAAGCTTCCTCCCGAATTCAATTTGATTGTTTCTATGTTAACTGTTTTATTTTATTTTATTTTATTTATTTATTATTCGTAATGAAACTTATATGTATTTCTTTGCACATAATATTTTTTTTAATTTAACTCAATTTTAAAATTGCTCATACATTTATTTCAAATGACAATTAACGCAACCACTGGAATGAAAATCTAACACACATCAAGGAATAATACATGCTAAACTATGAAATAAAATAGCACGCATGGGCTTCTGTGGTTTTGGTCAATAGTTCTCTTAGTATTAATACTAATCTAATTGCTCACTTTTCTTTCGAAGTCTGTTAATATATCAGATGCTGCAGTATCTCTCTATTCTAAAAAAAAAGTAACGGCCGCTGATGTCGGCGCCGCCGCCGCCGCTGTCAGAAGCTTGTTCTGCTATCTCCTCTGAAACCGTGGGGATTTGAGTTTCGACGAAGGTTTCCACGGATTCGAGGATGTCCACGGATTCCGGGGAACCTGATAAGCTGACTTAAATTTCGAAAACTGAATTATTTTAGAAGATACTAATAAAAAACTGAAAAAAAATAAACATAATGGTTGCCAGGTTTGGCAATTTTCGGCAGCATAAAATTATTCATGCCTTTGCAAGAAAGCAATTTCAAGTATGCAGAATCGCGGGGAATTGACAAGCATAAAGTAGAATTACACCAATTTTACGCCACATTAATAAGTATATGAAATAAGTAACTCAAAGTGTGTTACACAAAGTTGACGATTTTAAAACAGTAAGTTCTCTTAGACAACAGGAGTTTCGAATTAGCGATTATTCGTTTTTCCTAAACATAATAACTAATTGTAACTCATTTAAACAGCGCCATCTTGGCATTATGTACGATCTGGCAAAATGGTATCTCTCCAAGCAAGATGAATCTAAACCCCGAGTTCGAAAATGTTAGAACCCAGAATCTTGAAAATGAAAAATACTTGAAATGCAGATTATTTTAAAGCCGATTAGGTTCATCTTGGATATTTCCTACCAGTAGAAATATTTCGCAGCGTTAACTATGCCATTATAGCAGTTATAGTGCAGATTGGATATTTGCCAGCGCGACGAGATGATATATTTCGTGGTGCTAAATACGCCAATTTTCAAAGGATTATGTGTTTGAATATATGGATAACGGTTTTCCCGGTAACCTTACATGAGCAGTAATTATTGGTTATGAGCATGTGTAAATCGCCAAATAACGAAAAGTCGCCATTGGTGGCGAACTATTCTATCTAAACTGTAGTTTTTATCAAAGAAAACATATGAAGTACTGTTTTCTTAAAACAAATTATTAAGTATACATATACGTAAGTCGCCAAATTATTAAAAATCGCCATGGATGGCAAATATGCAAGGTGTCCCATAGGTTTTACATAATTAAAAGTACAGTTGAGACAGATGTTCTGATTTTATTACGCTTTAGCTCCTAATTAATGTAACTTTTGAATGCCAACATTAAATATTATTGTGTTTCTAAGGAGTGCAAATAATTTTTTCAGCGAATATACGTAGAGTCCGCACTCCAGGTGGAGTATAGCTCAAGACCCGTACAATACGGATTCCTATAACACGGTAAGTATCGACCGTCTGCTGTATGTGAAACTTAAATTTTTATGTACCAATGAACATGCACGAAACAAGCAATGTTCAGTTCAGTAACATTAGAACTGATCCAATCTTTCGGTTTTGTCTGTTAAAAGTAAGCCTTTTTTACGAATAAGTCTAGGGGCCGAATGCCTCATACGAAAAGCGAGAGTAGCGAGTCTAGGGGCCTTGGCCCCTAGTTACAAACAAAAAATTTTCCAAAATGGAACATTTACAGTGAAGCTAAAATTTGAATTGCGCATATTGAGCTGTGAATAAAGTAGTTTCAGCAAGATAATTCAATATGGGTAATTATTGTAACAATGGTAGTTTCTGTATAGAGTGCACGCAATTTTAGTCCATTTATTATTTTTCACTATTCTCACATATTCCCTATTCATGTAATTGTAATGATAAAAAATACAAAATTTCATTATAAAGCTTTAGTTATTATTATGAAATTTGACACTTTATCAGAGCAAGTAGTACTCTATGGAGCTTTCCGAAAATGTTTAATAATTGGAATTTAAAAGAAGAAAAAATTTCTTGCCACGAAAAAGCGCACAAAAGTTAAAGTACACTGCTGGCCATCGTAAATGCAACACCCTGAAGGAAGCATGCAAATAATATGAAATTTACAACATGCATTAGCTGAGGTGAGATATGCAAATGATTAGAATTTCAGCGCAGACGCACATCAAGCGCGCCTGTGGCGCCACCTCAAAGCGCTATTTAAGGCTTGGAGATTTCGACGGTTTCAAGTACAGCAATTGTGTTTTTCTTGCTTTTTTTTCAAAAAAACGATAAATTATGCCTCGTAGGAAACAACGATCATCTTTTGATCAAGTATCCGAGTTTGACAGAGGAAGGATAGTGGCATACCGAGATTGTGGGTTATCTTTCAGGGAAATCGGTCGTCGTATTGGACGAAACCAAACAACTGTGATGCGGATATGTGATTGTTGGGTGCAGGAGGGTACGACGGACAGACGTGATCGACCGCATCGACCTCAGTGCACCACGTCACGTGATGACAGGCAGATTGTACGCATGGCAGTGACGGACCGCTCAGTCACATCACGAACCATATCACAGCAGATTCAGTCTGTAACGCATCATCCAGTGTCTGCGCGTACCATTCGACGTCGTTTACAGCAGAATGGTCTGTCCGCAAGACGTCCGTTGCTTTGTCTACCTCTGACGCGGAACCACAGACGTCTCCGCCGCCAATGGTGCGATGAAAGAAGGATGTGGACGACAGAATGGAATGAAATTCTCTTTACTGACGAGTCACGCTTCTGTATGCAACACCACGACGGTCGGATTCGAGTCTGGAGACACCGTGGAGAGAGGATGCTGAACAGCTGCATTATGCACCGTCACACTGGTCCTGCACCGGGTATTATGGTATGGGGCGGTATCGGATATCTCTCTCGCACTCCTCTAGTACGCATTGCCGGTACTTTAACCAGCCAGCGCTACATCTCCGAGGTGTTGGAGCCAGTTGTCCTTTCTTACCTTCAGGGCTTGCCAACAGCCATATTTCAGCAGGATAATGCACGGCCACACGTGGCACGCATTGTCCAAGGGTTCTTCGTCAATCACCAGATTGAATTGCTTCCCTGGCCGGCGCGCTCTCCGGATCTTTCGCCGATAGAAAACATGTGGTCCATGGTTGCTCAACGACTGACCCAGAGTTCATCCCCAGCTGTCACACCAGATCAACTTTGGCAACGTGTGGAAGCTGCTTGGTCTGCTGTACCCCAAGAACACATTCAAAGTCTCTTTGAATCAATGCCGAGGCGTGTGGCAGCTGTGATCTCCAACAACGGCGGCTACTCTGGGTACTGATTTTGGCAGGAACCACGCTTCATAGAATGCTGTAAATTTAATCATTTGTTACTTGGTCAACATGTTATCTACACAATAAATTTTGTTGTGATATCTCTTGTTTTTCTTGGTGTTGCAATTTGGGTGGCCAGCAGTGTATTTAGAATACGATTTGCAAAGTATATCATAAAAAGAACGTGGAATACCTTTTCTTTAACAAAAAAATTTAGAAATTTATGATATAACTATTGGAAAGAGAAAAAACAAGGAATAGAAAATAAGGCAATATTGGCTTGGACGTTGTTTTAAAGCTCGTTATCGGTCAGCATTTGTCACTGATTTATTGCAAAGGGACTTCCTCTTATTTGTGAACTGTCTCGGAAGCCAAAGCTTGGAAACTAATGTGGAACTTCTCAACAAATTACAGACCCAACTCGTACTATTGGTGGCAACACTCTTCAAAAAAGCTATCGGAAAGCTCCTCCACAAATATGACAAAGGCTGGAACATTTTTTTTTCCTTTACTATTCTCTTTTCTTTCTTTCATTTTTTTTATCATTTTTTATTTTATTAATTTATTTTTGACCTATAAGAAGTTAAAAATAAAAACATTCGTGTATTCTAAACTGGGCACTTTTATTAACATCTTGTTAGCTTTCAAGATTACTTTTAACTTCAGCTTCTTGCGTACATTCTAGAAAATTCTTCTGTTTCGCCTACTCTACAATTTAAAAATTATTATCCCACCACTCCTTATAAAGCACCAGATAAACTCACGCGAATTCGGACATATTTATTTACGTATTTTAAAATATTTAAAATTGAGCATGCTAATAAAACGCCAATGAAAAGAAGGGAGGCTGGAGCAATTTATCCGTTCGCCAGAGAATTTTTTTTATCTTTATACCTTTTATTCAGATTAGGTGGACCGGCGAACAGGGCTTCTGAATGCACTCAGGGCTGTTCCCTTACACCACCAGTTTATGTATGTAGACACCTGTTTACAGGGTAGCACTTTAAACATTCGTAAAAGTTTTTAACGTGAAAAAGCAGACATGGCTTGCTCTTTTGTAAAAGAAAAAAAACTTAAATCATTGTACCGTAAAATTCTTCGCTTCGCTGATTCAAGATTTAACAAAATGATTATCTCCTGAAAAAAACATGTTTAACAAACACACACACAAAAAAATATTGCAATGACACTTCCAATCTTCAGAGCTGAATCAGAACGAGTCATGTCATCTAGCTCATAAATACTTAAAGAAACTGTCATTAATGACTTGATAACTTTAAATAGGAATTGCCTGATTGTTTTCTTTTAAACTTAATATAAAACTATTGCAAACTGAATAAAATATAAGTGAGACAGCACACATCGAACATTCTTTGTGTGTGTGTGCCTGTGCATTATTTCTAATAATAATCTACTAATCTTATTTCTCCTGCCAATTTATTTATTCTTAATATAATTTATAATAACACATATGCGATTCTTGGATTATTCTTGTGAAGATGTATGTGTGTAAGTGATATTTAGTATAAACTTTCTTTTCTATTTTAAACATGATCCCACCATGGCCAAGCGGATAGGACACTCAAAATGGTAGACGGCAAAAGCGTGAAGGTCCCGGGTTCAGGCCCCATCGAGCAACTGTCAATCTAACGGTCTGGAGTTTTGGTCGGTTTTCTTCAGATGTAACGTGAATATGCGTAAGAACCCTTTAGAAAGTCCTTCGTCCAAGACAACCCCCATCCAAGGCAGATCACCCGTGCGTAGCTTTGCAATAACAACACAAACTATTTTTAACTTGCAAGTACATATTTAAATTACTTATGTGAATAGTTTTTTTTTCCTTATAGCGTAGACGTACATGTCTATCAGGTATTCACAACTATTAAGACCCCAAGTATTGACCATTTCATTATGAGGGCACACAGTAGGAGGCCAAAACATGAAACAACTTAATCAATAATTCCCTATATAAAACTGAAATACATTTATTATAAGGATACCTGATATTGTTGTTGTCGTGTCTATAGATAGACCATTGAAAGAGGGGTGCCAGTGCCCCCAAGGGGGTTGGACTTCTACTTGTTGGTCCCTAATTTTGAGTCGATTCCAGATGAAGGACCAACCACCACCTGAAATCGGCACCCCCAGAGATATCGTTTAACAAGTTGGAGGACTTTGGAGCCATGACGGATTTTACGTGCACCAGCTCCCATTAGCGTACACGGTTCCACAGCGGACGAGCCGAGAGGGAGATGACCCTCCGAAGCACTGGTCAAACCGGATGCTGCTTCACTTGCCGTGTTCTTATGGGAACGGAGTTTAGTGCCCAAACCACTGCGGGACACCTTATATTGTAAAGCTAATGATTGACTAAAATACTTTTTTTTAACCACTTCTGAAAGTTACAGGCGAAAGACTGTACTTTACCTGTTTGGTAGGTAAGTAGTAAACTAAATGTTTGCACAATTCCATAGTTCAAATCAGATTACTACAGTTTTTCGAAACAAAGTAATTAATTCTTAGTTCAAAAATCGCCGGTTAAATTCTTAGTATTCATTCAGCGCATGTATGCTTGCCGAATGCTTGAAACATAAACAATGTCCAGGGAAGAAAAACACACAAAGAAAGATGATGAAATATAAACCAATGAAAATCCATGAAAAGGTCGCTTTTTTTTATCTCCTTTGTTTCATAACTTTAGTCATCCAATGGAACTATTGTGAAACGAATTCAAGTAGTCGATCATAAATATTTTATTCAATAAACAAAGAAAATTAATGCTGTTAAATCTCAGTAATATGTATATCTAGCAGGGTTGTTATGAATTTACCAAACCCGGAAAAAAACTGGGAGGATTTTTTTAGAAAACCTCACTTGAAAAAATCCAACTGGGTTTTTACAAAATTTCAACTTTAATTACATACCTACTAAATACATCTTTTAATATCAGTACACCACTTGTAAAGTTTATAAACAGCAACCCACCCCCTCACTCCCTTCTTCCACCACTACCCAGGAAAAAATATTCAGAAAAACTTTTCGTAGAGAAAAATTTTTGTCTATATAGTTTTGTTTATTTTATATTTTTGTTTATAAGGATTTTACAACTGAAAAACATTAGTTATATGTTCTAATTTAGCACTAATATGGTACTTCATTGTTAAAATTATTACTAATAATCAATTTATCTAAAAGCAAACTATGATCGGTTATTATTAATATTAATTTATACATTTTTCCACCTAAAACTGATTTTTGCAATCGCTTAGTTGCTTTAAGTTGAATTTAGTAATTATCAAAATTTTTCAAACATTCTTGATCCTTATCTCTTTCGTAAAAAAAAAAAAAAAAATCCTGAAAAAACCCCAGTGGATGTGTTTTCTCTGAAAAAAACCTGGGCTTTTAACTACCCTGATATCTAGCAATCGCTCTTTAAGAATATCAAGCGACTTTTTTCAACAAAAATATTTACTGTCCATTAATACTCAGATTTGGTGGATATTCAACTATAAAATATCTTTCTGAGCAAATTCTTTGCTAAATAAATATGGAGACGAGCTCTCTTGAGAACTAAACATATATCCCGCAATAGTTCCAACAGAAGAGACTATTGGAATGTTTTTATATATATTACTAGCTGAAGTATCAGTTTTCCGCCCGGAATTGATATTGCAAACCAACTAGTACAAATCGAAAATAAGTAAATAAATGTTAAACATATTTTGATTATAGATTTAATCGCTTACAAAAACTGTTTTACAAGATTCATTAGGCATATTCTAACGATACTTGATTTTTAAAACTACTGGTTGGAATGTGCATCAGAATCTGAGAGTGTGCCGTATTTGTCTTCCTTCTTCGATAAAATACTTCTTCAAAATTGAAATCTATACTGAAATCGCCGACTAAAACTTTTTTTTTAAACTACGGCAAGTATATTCATGGGCGCCGCCAGCTATGGGCAATGCCCATCCTTGCATCAGGAAACCACACAAAATTATAAGTAGATTAAAAAAAAAAAAAATCTGAAATTTGGTCAATTTTTTTATTTCATGCTAAACCAGTAATTGTACTTAAATACGTAGAATAAATAAGTAAGAAATTGTTTGTTCAGATAACTGAAAGATACCTTAAGAAAATGAATTTAAAACGAATAAAATAGAAAAAGTGAAGTGTACCTAGTGGAATAAAAACTGTGGCTTACGAGGTTGCCCTAAAAACTGGTCCAAAAACTTTCGTTTTCGGACCAGTTTTAGGGTAACCTCGTTAGTTTTGTGGTAATTTCCCCAGTTTTGGGGTAACCTTTCGTTTTTCATATCACCATTTAATTTTTTTCCTTCGAAGAACATTTAGCATGTAAAGTTCTAATAATATCTCATCACAGTTGATTTTACCCGCTACTTCAGTGATCCTCAACCCCCGGTCCGTGGATCAAATGGTACCAGGCCGCCCAAAAATATCAAATTATTTCCATTTTATGGACTTCGGTGTATTTCTTCGACTTTGTCGGGTTTGTGCCAATTTATATCTTTGCGACAGAAGAAATCTTGTAACTATTTCAAATTCGTCTATTAAACCTTTCAAGATTATATGAATTAAAATTGTAGTCACTTAAATCCCTATTGCCATTTCAACCTAATTGTGTGAAGCGGGATTTTCACTTCTGACAGCAACCAAAACAAAGCAACGGAATGCTGGACATAAGAAACACACTTCGGATGTCATGGTCTCCTATAACCCCCAGATAAAACAGCCATGCAGAGAACCAAGCTCAGGATTCTCACTGATTGAGCGTTCTAGTGAGTTATTATGCTAAACCACTTTATATTCATTTTTAGTGTAACTGTATTTTATTTCGAAGGCATATTTAAATACAATTAACTCAAAATTATTAAATCGAAGCAATGCCCCCCCCCCCTTAGCGGGCCTTGGTAAAATCCTCAAATGTTGACCGGTCCTCGGCGATAAAAAGATTAGGGAGCACTGCGCAACTTAACTCAACGTAGAGTACCGAGACATTTTTCTGCAGTACTTATGGACGTATCGAGGACTTTATTTCGTGGAGGGAAATAAAGAGAAGAAATTTCAAAGGTATTAGTCTTTAGTCAGGGCCGGATGCAGAGGAGGGTAACTGGGGCTGTAGCTTCGGTGCTTCCAGAAGAGAGCGCCCCCCCCACACACACACACGACCTCATTTTTAGTTAAAGTTTTCTACCGAATAATTGAAAAAGTCAAGTCATGACTTTTATCTATAAAGAGGTCAGATACGACGCAACTGCTCCGTTGCGTACGTTTCTCGTACACTAGCACTCATGTGCTCGGTTAAAGGGTAGCTCCAGCGAAGGGGCCATTACCAATCCTAAATTTGGTTTTACAACTTTCGATTCGTATGCCTTCACGATTTTGCACGTTCAGTTTGCATTTTGAGCAATTTATAAACCTATGTAAAATTTTCAATGGATCCCTCCGAAAATTCAGTCTGGAGCCGCCCTTGGCTCGGTTGCGAGCAATATCCACGTTATATTCGAGTGCAACACCAGACAAGAGTGTAACACCAGACAAGTGCAACACCAGACAAGAAGTAGACATTATCTTCTGTGTAAATAAGAGCTTCCTCCACTGGGAATCGAACGCGGGACCAATAGACTGTGAGTTAATGCTGAACCCGCTTTGCGTCATGGGTCAAAGAAAGCTCTGCTAAATTTGAAAATAATTTGGGCCCTCCTATCCTTTTTTGTTCCAGAGCCTCCACATCTATATAGTCCGATAGATTTTAGTTGTTTTTTTTTCTTTAGTATTACACATTAGTTTTTGAAGACATTTTATATTGAACCATCTACGTACTTCCAAACTTAAAATGTTAGAGACTAATGTATACTCTATCAGTCATGAAATGAAAAACTTAATGTTTGCTTAATATATATATATATATATATATTCATTCTTGAAAAGAAATTTTAGCTACGAAGCTGAAAACTATCCGTTTATTAAGTTTTATTTTAGCTACATAGCTGAAAACTATCATTTTATTAAATTTTAATTTTCGAGTCCGGACCGTAAAAAGAAGGTATAGAATTTTATGGTATCGATTGAAATTTTATGGAGATTAAACCTTAAAAAAAATGCAAATTTGAAATTTTTATAAGGCACCTCCTCAATAAAAGTCCCTGTTAGTATATAATGTGCCCCATACATTAATTAGTTGATGGACAAAAGTTCAGCTTTTCACCATAAAAAGTCTCAGGGATATGTTTAACCAAAGTGGGTAAGGGCCTATACAATACCAGCAATAGCAGAAGTATTAAGTACTTACGCAATCATTGTCTTCTTTCGTCATTTGTGTATAACTTCTGAAACGTGATCATCTGATGTGATGTTTTCGCTTCAAAAGCCATTCAAATGGGAACTAAATAATGAATGGGAACAATTTACTAATCAAGATTTCTTTTTTAGAGGAGTATAAAATTTAAATTTTGTATTTAGTTAGATTTAATCTCCTTAAAATTTTAATCGGCGATTCTAATTTAAATTCTCTAGCTTTTTTTTTTTTTTTTTTTTTTTTTTACGTAAGTTTGTAATTTATTAGTATGTATGAGTATGATCAATATTTAAGAAATAAAAGTCTAGGTGAGTGTTTTGGGGACACCCTGTATATGTGTGTGTGTGCGTGTGTGCGTATGTGGATATGTATGTATATACTATGAAGCGTGTGTATGTGCGCATGAGACTTGCTCTGCATTTTGCCCTCCCTTATAAATAATCCTGGCGGCATGCATGGGCATATTCTAACTAATACTTCACCTTTATTTATACGAATATAGACACTAATATTCCAATTAAATAAACAATAGGGTTGTGCAATTTCTCAACAAATATGGAAGTGCTCGTCAAACTAAGTCCAATTTTGTGTTTCTTTTTTTCATGTCAAACTTAGCGATAAATCACCGAAAACGGCAAACTTTGGCGCCTTTTCACATTTAATCTGGCAACCCTTGAAAAGTGATTCACCTTTTCACCAGGTGGACAAAAATCTTTGAAATTTACAGCACTCAAGTGCTACCTGAAAAATATTTTTATGAATTTGCGTTCCTTACATTTTAATGCAAGGTTTTTATGACTATCTTGCCATAAGAACCCTTAAAATGATTTTTAGTAGTGATAATTACATTTTAAAGCAAGAATTTTACGGCTGCTTTTTTTTTCACTCTGAGATATGAAGGGAAATATGAGAATAATGTTTTAGCCTGTTAAGCACGTTTGTTTCCGAATTTTTAATAACCCTGCAAATACATTTTAGGTATTTCTGCTGGTTATGGTTTCAAGCAAGAATTTTACGGCTATTTCCTTTTCTCTCTGAGCTATGTAGGAAAATGTGAAAAGAACGTTAAAGAACATTTTGGACCCTTAGCCCCATTTGGGTGCGAATTCTAAAAAATCCTGGAAATGATTTTTAACTTTTAAAGTAAAAATTATACGGCTATTTCTTTTTTCATCTGTGATATGAAGTGAAACATGAAAACAACGTTTTAGGCGGCCAACCCTGTCTGATACCAATTTTTAAAAATCGCTTCTTAAATGACACCTTGGCCACTAAAGCTATAAACTCCTAAAATTTCATATCTATATCTCCAGTAAATTTGGCTGGGCGATGATCGTCAGTCTGTCAGTCAGCACATCTTCCTTTATATATAGAGATATTTGTAAAATTCAGTAAAAAACGTTTAACATGAAACTGAAGTTCGTCGATACGAAAATATTTTTTGTGTTAAAAAATTCGTAAAAAAGGGAACTAAAGAGAACTCGCAAATATTTTCGATGTTGTTATATTTTATTTCGACTTCCTGTTAACTACCAGTAGGCTGCATCCATTGGGATGTAAAGCAAATAATAAAAAATTAAAAAAATCTTTTTTTTTTTGGGGGGGGGAGGAAGAATCACTTATATATATATATATAACTAATAAGTAAAACACAAAACATACTACAAATAAGACATACCTCACATAAAAATATAACAGCTATTGGCAAGTATTAGAAACCATATTTTGAAGCCAATTTATATATATATATATATATGTATATATATATATAAATCAAGTGTTCAAAAAATCCAGTGGAGTAACTCCAGCTATTTTATCTGATGGATTAGCGAAACAAAAAATGCAATGCTGGCTTCGTGCCGACTAAGTGGGTAGATGTTAAAAGCTTTTTAATTTCAGTTTCAGTTTTCCTTTAATGTTGGATTGCTTTAGATGTTACTTCAAATAATTGTAAAACGTTAATATTCATTGTATTTTTTAAAAACTTCAGAAACCACCTTAAATTCCCATTACAGGAGAGATATATATTTAAATGAATTTAGAGAAAGTGATATATTTAAATTTAAAGATAACAACCAATTTCATTCGTAAAATTCTTTATGTAAATGTTGATGTTATTAAAAATCTGTTTATGTAACGCTCTGTTGTCTTGAGCTAAACTTACATATAGATCATAACAGACCTCCCAATTTGCATTCAAATTTTTGTATAAAAATAATGTACCTTAGAAATTATACATTAATAATAATAAATGTTTCAGATATTAAGAAAAGCAGTTTTCTTTAGACTTGCTAGGAAATATTTCTAATTTTCTAAATGATGTTCATTAAGCTGATTCGAAAAATTGTTGATAAAGAATTCTTTCATTAACAAATGAAATGTTGAAACTTATCAATATTTGTAACTATCTGAGTGAGTTTTGAATAATTTGGCAGAAATCTTACATTTTTAAATACTGACATTCAGTACTTCATATGCGGTTAATAACCATGAAATGCATTTATCTGCTATCAATTTAAATTATGATAGACATTGCTTAAGTATATTTAAACTGTAAGTTAATAATATCTCATACGTTTATCGGAATTACAAATTTCTTTGGAAAGATCAGTTAAATTGTATAAATAGAATAAAAATACGATACATTGCTCAAAAGTGCTTATGGTATGTGTTTATTTTTTATAAAAATACTATAAAGTAATATAAAAATAACTTTTATATAAAATTCAAAGCTAAATGTAGAATATGTACAGCTGCGGAAAAAAAGGCCCACTTGCTCTTTATTTCGCTGCCGTTCGTCGTACAGCAAAGTTACATATACCATTCGTTTGCAAATAACGCATACTTTAATTTACTATTAATTTAATTTGCATAGGGGGCCGTCTTCATATTTAATTCTGCATCATCTTCGTTTTTTAAATAGCAGCACTGTATTTTGATTTTATTAAATGAAAGAAAACATTCAAATTACCCTAAATATAAATTTTCACCAATTTTCTACGATAAAGTGACTTTCTACAAATTGAAATACGCTATTTGTAGGCTTCGAACTTTTCACCTTTCATTAATTTCGCTCGCGAGAATTAAAAGAAATAAATATTATTTTCAAGAAAAATATTGTTTCCATCTCTCTAATGTTTTTTGCGCTGAGAATGTCAAGGGTAGAAATTAAAATATTTAGTGCGTGGTCCAAATGACAAGTGAGTTCATAGCTTCCTTGGTTCGTACACATGATTTAAAGGAAAAATGCAAAACTAATGCTCACGATTTTGAAAATGTTTCTAATTTTAAAATTATTATTGAGTATTTCCCTTGATGGTTCTCTTAGACAGGTGACATGTTGGCAGGAGTGAGAGGCTGCTCTCTGCTCTTCTGACTACAAGCATAAATGTTACTCAGCTACGGTCGAACTTGAAGAATGATTTCCTGATAGAAAATTTATTTGTTTGAATTTCATGTAAAATTTTTGCCTACCCAATATTATCACTGTGTTTGCTATTTCACTTTCTTCATTTAATATTATCGTCTGCAGTGTGCAATATTCTTACAAGACTTTTGGCGATATTTTAATTTATAGTCAGAGGAAAATTTCGACACAAAAACGCGATTTTGAATGTTTTTTGAATGTTTGATAAAGTACGGGGAAATCCAAAGACTTAATGTTACCAATATTAAAAAAGGTCAAATTCATGCCTGGAATGTTGAGGATGTTACTTTTTCAGACATAGGACGTTGTATTAGAAGACATACATCTACTGAATCTAATTCTATACCTGGAAAATATTTTATTTCGGGGGATATGGTAGCGGACGCAACAATAGACGCTTTATAAAATCACCATCAAACTGTAAAAATTTATTTGCTTCAAAATTTGATATTTTTTAATACCGCTATCTTTTACAGTGTTTTTGCACAAAACAAACCTAATTTACGTTTATTTTAAGCAATTTTCAAAAAATTGTTACATAATAAATTTATATATGGTCCCTTAACTCATAAAAATAACATTATTTTATTTAATATAAATTAAACTACTGAACGTAAAAATTTGAAATTTTGCACAGCCATGTAATATTACTTTCTCCATTTATTCCCATAGAAATTTGGCTAGGTCGCTATTCATAATTTTTCTTAATATTAATTTAATAATTCATAATTAATATTAATATTTTATTAAAAATCATAATAACGGTGAATTATGTTTGGGTCGTTAAGTTCTAATAGTACGAATGATAATCAGACTCTTATTATCAATATTATATGAGACATGAATCAAAGTATGAAAAAATATTTTAACATATGGGGAGGGGATTTTGGAAGCTCATAACTCGCCCATTTTCAGTTCAAATTTATTGAAAATTGGTATCCGGGGTAAAAATGAGCTACATTTTTGAAATACGAAGTGAAATCTAGGAGTTGCTATTGGGGGGAAAAAAGTTGGTGCCAATTTTAATACGTAGGTGGCCCCTTATGCAATTTTTATGCCTAGCAAATTAAAGTGTACGTCAATCCTAAACGATTGATATCTGTAACTTTGCTCTACGATGAACGACGGCCGAAAAAAGTACGAGTGGGCCTTTCTTTTTCCGCAGCTGTACATACATTATTAAAATTATTCTAAAAAACCATGTGATTAACATAAATTTAAAAAAAAACTGACCTTTTATATGCATTCTGTTGCTATTGTTGTTTACCGGATGATTTTATAAATTAATTTGATTAGATCAACAGTTCCCAACGTGTAGGGCCCCCCCCCCCCCCCTGGGGGAAGCAGAGCGTTTGAAGGTGAGGTGCGAGAAAAATAGGCCAAGATCAAGTGATAATCCGTGTTTTAAAAAATCATCTTTATTCCTATTTTTATACTCCAAGCAAAAATGCTTTCCCAAAACAAAATATTGAGCGTTGCACAGCTTAGATTGAATTGGTGAATAAAGAAAAGTTTTAATTACATTATCTTTTCTTTCATTTTTAACAAAATAATTTGCTTTCAGTAAAAACTTTTATCAATTAAACAAAAATTTATATTGACAAAATATTTCGTTTCTTTATAAATGTATACGCAAGTAAACCATATTTTAGAGTAACTGAGAAATGAATATAGTAATGATTTTAATCAATAAACTTAACCAGAAATTTTTTTATGTGAAAAATGTTATGAAAAGTATATTTTTCCCTTCGAGGATTTTGAATTCTTTAACTAACTATTAAAAATGACGAAATAAATATGCACACACATACACCCATACAAAAAAGTATTCAAGTGCAAGTCAAATTTTCTATTTTAGTTAAGTGAATAACTGATTAGTTTCCACTTGTTGTTAGTGATTAGTGTTTTGAGAAACACACAACTCTATATATGAAAAGTTATTACTATATAATTCATAATTCATTTCTTATGAATTATAAATTATAAATTCATAGTTCATAATTCATAATATAAAGGAAATATTCTATATATAAAGGAAGAACAATCCTTTATATATTGAACAGACATGGGGTGCATGACTGATACACTTCATTGTAAAGGCTTAAGTGTTGCTAAATATTATAAGTAAAAATATCGTGAGCGTTGCTTGAATTACATAAATTACCCAAAGTTAAATAAATATACTCACCCCAAAACTCTGGCTGAACAGTTTACACTCGCCCGTGCCAGTTTCACCTCCGCATACCGGCCTAGAACTCGGTCTGTAAACTCCGATTTCGCCGGGTGCTCTTGGGGGTAAGTGAGGTTGAACACCCTTGATACCGTAAAAACTGTCATCCAGCTCAAAGAGATGAAGTCTGCCCGGAAATATCTTGTGCGGACTGATGAAAGTCTTAGAATACTTGTGCGGAACAATTGGTGGACCTGGCGGGGGTTTGTACATTTTGCTCACTGCTGTAAATTGACCGTCGGTGCGAATGGAGACGAATAACTTTGCGGAATCAACTAATTACAATTTTATCCGATATCCGGAGAACTGACGCCAGACTGTATGTCCAAACTTAGCATAATATATGTACTGATAAAAATGGCCGTTTTGTTGTGTATTCAAAATTATTATTTATTCTTTTCGTGTAATATACAGATCGATCAGATTTTTTCAAAATTTGCCAAGAGAAAATATTGCATATAATAATTGAAATTCACTTTCGTTTAAGCTGAGCTTTTGACTTCAGCGTGAAATAGTGGTACAAGCCAAATTTTAAAAAAGCATAAGATGTATTTGAGGATATAATTATCCTTAACTGAAACAAACTTTTTCTTGATATTAAGCTATTAAAAAACTTTCTTAGCATAATAACAGTGAAGCAATATCAATTTTAAAATTGACTTAAAAAATTTTCCTACCGCCAATTTCTTTGTTATAAGCTGTAAATAAACAAACTGTAAATTTGCGATGAGTTTCAACTGCCAATGCAACTGTCAAGCACTGTAAGAAATCTATTTTTAATAGAAGAACGCTCGTCAACACTAATTGTCTCCGCATAAATTTTGGAAGTTAAGAACCCTTTAGTTGACTATGCAACGAAAAGCGTGATCGCACTGTGTGTTGGGCTAGGAATGCGAACTGAGCGCCAAACGTGGATAAGATATTTTAACCTTTGGAGACCAAATTAGAGACAGGGGATGATGGGTTGAGTTGCAGTGGATTGTGTCACCGAATTGTTCTATCGTCTCGTAACTCCTTTTGTTAAGCGATTCTGCATACAAAAACAATTTGGAAAATAAAGTTTAGCTCTGAAAAAGTCGAAAATTATTCGTAGCAACAAACAGTTAGTTTTTGTAATACTGTAACTACTTGCCATAACTTAACACAAACTTAAGTTCAAAAAATTAATTTTAAATAATCAGTAAGTAAATATTGAGCTAAGCGTTTCTATTTTAAATTCAAGAAATACTCTGAATAAATTTCTCAAAATCAACATAGAAATTTTAAAATGAATGAGAATATCATCTATCTGCATTACTGCTAAAAATTAAGTGTGTTCATGGATATATAAAGTACCTTTCTAGTTTGTTTGCCTGTATGACCACTATAGGCACCACGACCCAAGGACGTACCCATGGGGGGTGGTCCAGAGGGTCCGCCCTCCCCCCGAAATTTCAGTTTTTGTTAACAAAATAATAATGATGGTCTTTTCATGAAAATAAGTCTTTTCATGAAAATTCTACCTGTTTCACCGTTTGGACTCAGGGCGCGAAATTAGCGGTCGTTAGTCGTATTTTGCAACTGTATTTTGCAATTGTATTTTGCAACCGTATTTTGCAATTTTTGTTTTGACGACCGAGATTTCAGAACCAGTCCTCATTTTTGACGCCTAACATTTTGCCCGACACAGGCGACTAAAAAACGACTATTTTGGCATCGGCCGACTCCGGCGCCTCTTTTGATCAAAAATACCGCGAAAAACAAATATTTTGCGAATTCTGGGGACTTTTTGACTCTGGGGACTTCTGGGGAAAAAATATAGATGTAAATTTCCGTAAAAAAACTTTTTCTTTCGTAAGCACCGCTCCGTGGCAGAAAGAGAACGATCCTCTGCAGTTTTCTGTGGTTGAAAAACGCGAAGAAGACCACTTTCTTGTCTTGCGCGGATGTGTAATCATTTAAATCACATTTTTTGTAATGTAAACAAATAGAGAAACTTAAAGAAATTTAGCCATAGTTTTTTAACTCCATGTATATTGATGAAGTTGATCGGAGGAAACTACGAGCTCGCGTTCGCCATATTGGATTCTTTCTGCAAATGTGTGTTTTAGCGGTAGCTCGGCGGTGTGGGAAGATGCGATGATAATACTTGATATCAATATTGATGGACGCGCGGGATCCTTTTAAATAAGGCAGTGTGTGTAAAAGTTATTTGGATTAGTTAATATTCATTAATTAAATATAATTATTTACCGCGGGAGAGTACAGGTTTACGGTCCGGACGGCATCTTAAATTTTATTTGCCGCGTCGCGTTGCAGCACCGCAATAACAGCTGATTAAGTGCAGCAGTTCGTGACTGAAAACAATACATGGATTGACTGCAATTAATTAAGGCAATTTCGTGAAAAAACGAAAGATTTATTTATTTGTGTGTGTGCTTGGGGGGAGCGGGTTGACATTAGAAAAACGTCTGGATTTTGGGAAAATCTAAATTTCGGACTTCCGGCCTAAATTACGAAAATTCAAATAAAAATATTATTTGAATAAAAATGTTATTTGATGGTTTAAACTTAATAAAATTTATCCTTTTTAAATAAAACTCCTTTATGAGATAATGTAAGTTTAAAAAAAAACTTAAATTGAATTAGTATTTGAAAATATTTATAAAAAAAACTTTTTATTTAAATATAAAAATTTTAACATTTAAGATACAGTTTGTATTATAATATGTTTTAAGTAATTTAATTAAAAATAATTTTTAGTAAGATAAAATAGCTATGTAAAATAATAAATCCTTCTTGGTGACATTGAAAGCTTTCATAGACCCTCTCCCAAATTCAGTTCAACCCACTGAGAATACAAATACATATTTCCACAATTTTAACATGTACTACCTGTTTGCTTACAGTGGTGGTTGATTGGGTGACATTTTGAAGCTAGTACACGTATACTGCATAAGTTTATCTACCATAGGCATTGTAGTTATATAGCAACAATTTATAAAATACTTCTACACTAAAACTAAAGACCATGTTCTTATAAAATGTATCATAATACTTTATTCTGGATGCATAACTGGAAAGCTATAAAAATTTATTTTATATTTACCTACTATTTATTACTATCTTAATTTTAATAGTCCTGTTATTATTACTGTACATAATCATTAAGCCTACCTGTTTATAGTTTATGCATATAAACAAAACAAAAGTTTTCGAAACTGCACCTGAACGAGACAGTTTTGGCAACCAGGAAAAAAAAGTTAGGTGCCATTGACGCCTAGATTTTTGCTCCCAATTTCTCACCCTGTATTGGACCCCCTCCAAAATTTTTGGACCCTCCCCGAAATTTTTTTCTGAGTAGGTCCCTGCCAAGACCGTTTGTCGAATTTGGACCAAATTTGTGAGGGACAGAGATAGATAGATAAATTCCTGTATATACATACTAGCTTCTTTCTACCCACGACTTTGTCGGCGTTATCTTTAGAATGGGGTCTAGAGAGAAATGAAAGTGAATAACAAAAAAGAAAAAAAAAGAAAAGAAAGAAAGAAATAGTCTGATGACACTTGCGCTATATACAAAAATGACTGTATTTAAATATGGGTCATTCCGCAGTATTCATGTATTACGTACGGGGCATTTCACAGCAAAATTTTAACATCCTTGTACATTTTTCAATATCAAAATATAAATGAGGAAGTTTGCAACTATTTTTAACGTTTTATATACCACCTTAACTAGGTTCCTATTAAGTTCCTTTTTGTTCGACCAAATAGTTTTTTTAAAATAATTAATAAAGTTTTGTTACGTACGGGACATGATAAAAAGCTTTTTTTTTAAATACCTTCAGCAGTTTGGATTTTGCTCTGAATTTATGAGGTATTTTCACAAATAAATTTAATGTTTAAATGGAGAAATATGTACATTTTTAATTAACTGTAAAATTATTTATTAAAACTGTATCATTATTTAATGAAAGCTAATTACTTGTGCTATGTACGGGACACGTGATTTTAAGTAACACTACTATCAGAAATTATCGGCTAAAATTAACACAGATGTTAATTTAATGAATTTATTAGCTCTATTAATGTATTTAAACTTAAGTTTAATTATATAATTAAAAATAATTAATGATTTCTTAAATTTTAATTGCTATTCTATAAATTAGGATTTTTCATATATAGCTCCATTTGAAAAAACAGTAAACATTTAAAATTAAAATATATGTTTTATACATCTTGCAGAACATGTATGATGTCTTCAATTTCTTTCACATCCTCCAGTAGTACCGGAAACTAAAGGTTTCATAATAGATAGATAAATTTTTCATTCCGCATTTATCATCAATGTCCTACACAACTACTGGCTACAAATAATTATCGTACATACTCATGACTTTTGATTAATATAGTTTCATTTTTTCAGTAACTCAGTGCATGAATCTGAGGCAGGCTCTTTATTTTGTACTACAGGGCATAAAATTATTATATTTTCATAAGCAAAAATGCTTCCAAAGTCCCAGACAGTCCAAGCCAGTTCGGGCAAAATGCATCCTTATTAAATCTCGTTTGTTAAAAATCGACCACTTCCTTTTTCCAGATTTTCAGAAAATGAATCTAATCTTCTCATCTGAGCTTCCTTTCCTACATTTACTACATTAAAAGATTTTATACTAATTTTCTTAGGAAGAACTTAAAATTTGTGAAAACATTTATAAGATGCTTGTCACTGACTAAATCTAACTGTCACAAAACTAAAATATGCGGTGTCACTGAAATTGAGAATAATAGTTCTTCAGATATTTCTTGATATTTCTTTCATTTTACAATTTCTTTTGTTTTCTTAGTTGTTTGGGCTTTCTCATTTTCCCAGTTTCAACTTTTCTATGCTGATCTAACTCTTTTTTTATGCACAGTTGACTTTACCAGCCATCAAGGTGTCTTATTTTTTCTTTTCAGCCAAATGTTTTCTCACACTTTTTGTAAGGGGACCAGACGTCTCAAATAAGGAGTTTTATAAATTTACATATTTTTTAACTATATATATATTTAAAATGCTACCATTCTATAAATTATCACAGTTTTGTCTTTGTTTTCTGGTGAAAATCAACTGATTACTTAAAATGATGCTTCAATATTTCAAACAAGCTACGACTCCACCAATGATAGCTATAATTAAACCATATGTTTTCTTGTATATATATATTTTTTTGTAGTTAGTGCAGTTAATTGTGCAGAAAACCTATAAACATAGTCTAAAAATTAAATGTTTTTTTAAAGTTTTAAATCAAACTTATGCATTTTGCCCCGTACGTAATACATTTTTATTTATCATGTCCCGCTTCTAAGTGAAGAGCTATAATATTTTAATTGAATAATTTAGGAAGCTAGTTCACTAGTTGAAAAGCGAGAAAAAATTATTCAGTTGTCATCAATATTATTAGTTAAAAAATAAAAAATAAGTTCAAAAAATGTTTCGTACGGGACAAAAAGAAATTTATCATTGAAAGTTTATAGTAAAATATTATTTTATTATTTTTATTTTTATTTCACATAATACTACTATTGAAGAGGTTTTATGAAGCATAAGAACTTTGAAATAAAATAAAACATTGAGTAATAGTTAAAAATATAATGTCCAGTACGTAACATATTTTTCTTTATGACTGAAAACAAATTGTCTAATTTCTGTTTAGTTAAAAAATAAAGATTTTTTATTGATAAGTTTTAATAGAAGAGACTTCAAGCTTTACAATGATGTATTGCACTTTTTTCTAACGCATTTGGCGAATGGAGAGAGTTACGACAATATGCTAATGCAAGCAGGAGGTTAAAAGGTAGATACTCGCTTGATCTGGTAATGTTTAATGACCGTTTAAACTACGAAATAAAAAATCTTATGCATTTTTATTTTTATTTATTTATTTATTTATTTTTGCAATCATGAAGGTAGATTCCACATGTATGGGTAAGGGCTCTCCCCTGTAAAGCTGTTTTTCCAGCAGTACTAAACTTGTCTGTAGGTGTAGTGTTGTCTGTTTCTTGTAGCGCAGTGTCGCGATTTGGACTAGTAACAACCTCCTAAATTACTTACCAAAATAGCCTTGGTACCCATACACCCGTCCATAGAGCGTAATATATAAGATTTATTTTGAATGTTCCTGTCAAAAAGCTATTTATGCTACATGCAGGAATTTTAGCTTATGTTTCTCAGGAATTTTGTAGTTTCCTATCAGTGAAAAGATCTGTCGGTGCAAAAGAACTATTTGTGATACATGCATCAAAAGTAGCCTTTATTATTCAGGAATAGTGTAGCTTTCTATCCATTAAAACAGTTTTAGAATCGGTTCGTAGTTACAGAGGTGCCTATAGAGCATATTGTATTGGAGTTCTTTTGAGTGTCCCAGTAAAAGAAATATTTTTGCTATATCTATAAATTACAGTCTATGTTCCTCAGGCACAGTGTACATTTCTATCGGTGAAAAAATCTTTAGAATCGGTTCAGTAGTTTAGATGTCCATATAGCGAAATATATTAAAATTCTTTTGAGTATTCCTGTAAAAGAACTATTAGTGTTGTTTTCACGTAAGGTTAGCAATAATACTCCGGAACTGCGTAGCTTCCTATCAGTGGAAAAAGTTCTAGAATCGGTTCGGTAGTTACAGAGAGTATTGCATTAGAATTATTTTGAGTGTTTCTGTAAAAGAACTTTTTATGCTACAGGCTTGAATTTTAGCTTATGTTATTCAGGAATACTATTTCTGAATAACATAAGCTAAAAATAGTATAGCTTTCTATCACTGAAAAAAGTTTTAGAATCGATTCATCAGTTACAGAGATACCCATAGAGCATATTGTATTAGAATTATTTTGAGTGTTTCCGTAAAAGAACTATTTATATTATATGCATGAAAGGTAGCCTATAATACTCAGGAATAATGTAGCTTTCTATCAATGAAACCAGTTTTAGAATCGGTTCGGTAGTTACAGAGATGCTTATAGAGCATTTTGTTTTGGAATTCTTTTGAGTGTCCATGTAAAAGAAATATTTATAAGTATGAATTATAGCCTATGTTAATCATGAATAGAGTACATTTTTAGCAGTGAAAAAGTTTTAGAATCGGTTCGGTAGTTACAGAGATACCCATAGAGAGTAATGCATTAGAATTATTTTGAGTGTTTCTGTAAAAGAACTTTTTATGCTATAGGCATGAATTTTAGCTTATGTTATTCAGGAATACTATTCCTGAATAACATAAGCTAAGAATAGTATAGCTTTCTATCACAAAAAAGTTTTAGAATCGGTTCATCAGTTACAGAGATGCCCATAGAGCATATTAGAATTATTTTGAGTGTTTCTGTAAAAGATCTATTTATATTATATGCATGAAAGGTAGCCTATAATACTCAGGAATAATGTAGCTTTCTATCAATGATACCAGTTTTAGAATCGGTTCGGTAGTTACAGAGATGCCTATAGAGCATATTGTTTTGGAATTCTTTTGAGTGTCCCCGTAAAAGAAATATTTATGAGTATGAATTATAGCCTATGTTAATCATGAATAGTGTATATTTTTAGCAGTGAAAAAGTCGATACTTACCTACTATCCCGGCGGTCATTCCCGCCATACTATTTTTTCGTCAAATATGCTGGCAAACTGTTGCCAATCATATTCCGAACCATCAATAATTTCATGTGTCCGGCATTTATCTTGGCGAAAAGTCGCTCGTCTTGGCGGACCGCCGGGATAATACGTAAGTACCAAAAATTAAATTTTGATTTGAATAATTTTCTGCTTAAAAATTACCTGTACATTTACAATTGTTCTCTCATGATCTCCAGACTCAGCATTAAAAGAATTTCCCATCATGAAAGATAAAATCTTCCGACAAAATCTTATTCAAAGACAAATCTGATTCAAGCAATTCATCATAAAAATAAAATCTTCCTTATTCACACTCAATCCAGTAGAATTTTAATTACGCACTAATAGTGTTGCCAACTTTGCCGGAGAAAAAGAAGTGAAATCAAAGTTAAGTGGCCAAAAATGGTTTAAAATGTTTTCAAGCTGAGAAAACAAGAAGTTAAATTTATAGGTGTAGACACTTCTCTTGAAAGTGGGATAACGCCGCATAAGCGTAAGGTTTTCAAAATTATAGGGGGGGGGCTGGGCCCCACAACCAAACATGTTCACGTCAGTGGCTTAGCCAAGGGCAGGGCCCGTTTATCGGCAGGGCAACCGGGGCTTTTGCCCTGGGCCCACCAATTTCAAGGGCCCAAAAATGTTGTATTTTTCAACAAATTTATGTTTGATAAAAAATGTTCATTTGTTAAAAAATTTATATTCTTTAAAAAGTTAACTTAAAAATATCGATATTATCCTGCAAATGCACATTTAAAAATTTCTGTTTATGCAAGCATGCTCTGTAATATCTGGTGACATTTAACATTAACCTTACCGTGAATGTAACTGGGTTGCTTTAACTCCCTATTAACTTCAGCTAGGCAATGATAACTCGTCTATACAAATATTGATACGCAGAAGTGACAGTATTTTGAAGCCCCCTATAACGTTACGCAAGTTTTGCATTTCCTTTCATAAATGCATGCTATTTATGTATACCTAAATCCTTTAATATTTATTGCTATGTACAATAGACACCGGTTATAACGTACTCTCACGAGACCTAAAAAAGTAGTACGTTATAGCCGAAGTACGTTATAAAAAGTACCGCGGTAAGATTTAATATTACATTTAAAAAAAAGTCGGCTCATAATTTCATTCTAAAATGTGTTTTAAACAGGTCTAATTTTTTAAAATTTAAATTAAACAGAGAAAATTCTTTATTACTTACAATTTTTATTGAGATAAATAATCTGTAATTTTCTTTTGATTTAAATGGGCAGATGCTACTTTAAAAATACTGTTTTGGATATCCATAATAGACCTTTGTAGAGTCTCAGCATCATCACTGCGGCATTCAAAAAATAGTGATAATGTTTTTGCAGCATTTAATGCGTCGGGTATGCGTGGTATAGTCTCCTCTGTTTCTTCTTCACTATTATCAGAATCATAACAGATAGGGCTTTTCAGGAGGCATTTACATTGATGAATGACAAATAAAAAACATGGTCTTGTTCTTAGCCCTACCTAGCAGGCGAAAAAGATAAGATCGCTCCCTTCATTCATACACTATTCATCTCGCTAGAGAATCTGAAAACTGGCATTGAGCGTTTTTGAAGGTACTGAAATTTCCGAGAACAAGGAAATAAAATTCTTAAGAAAAGCAAAATTTTATTTTTGGCATTGGTATAAAAAGTATGTTATAGCCGTAGTATGTACTTTTGTTAAGTACGTTTTATGCGAAGTTAAATAACATTATAAATATAGGACTTCAATCGGGACCTAGCTTCTAGGTACGTTATAACCGATAGTACGTTATATCCCAGGTCCGTCATAACCGGTGCGCACTGTATTTATATTTACTGTTTAAACAAACAGTACATTTAAGTAGCTATATGTATCAAAAATAACTTAGATGCATAATACTGTTTTCGTGCAATTTCCCGTAAAATATTTATGGTCCGGTGCAAAGCCCCAAAAATTTGTGTTTGCCCTGGAACCAATATTGTGATGATCGGGCCCTGGCCAAGGGGGTGGGGGGTTAGGGGGTCATAACCACACCCATGAGGAATTTTTTGCCACACAAAATGTATATTCTTCACTCCCTTATCATACACCCGTATACATATATGTGAGTTGCAGAAGTCGTAACCCCCCTTCACATGAAAAATTTCTGGCTACGTCACTGATTCACGTACATATAACTTACTCATAGCTGCCAACTACTACGGAATAAACCTCTTTTTCTACACGATTTTTCGGCTTAAAATATAGCAAAATTTTTGTGCTGCGCGCGCGAGCTGGTTACTATTTTGAAAAAAATAAGTAAAAAATATACTGTTAACAAAAAGTGGTTAATTATATTCCGTAGTAGTTGGCAGCTATGACTTACTATATATAAGTGTAAATTATTGGAGGCGCTCGAGCTCTGTCGGTCCATAGAATTCTGCACCTATGTAAGGTAAGTATCCATGTTAGTATCTTCCTACCATGTTGTAAGTTAAAAATAGTAGCAAAGTAAAAAATCCAAAGGAGGAAAAAAACATTTTCGATGAGATAGTGCATTTTAGACACATCTGAACTTTTCTTCATTTCATACTTTACATTGCATAATCTGATTTTAATTAACCAGACCCTGGCGAGGGTAGCTTATAGTAACATCGCGTGTTACGTGGCGTCACAATGAATACTAAATCATGATTGAAATCAAAAGAAGAAAATTTTTTTAAAGTACAAGTAAAGGATTTTTTAAACGTTTTTAAATGACGTGAATACTTTTTTTTATGTTAGTATAGATTAGTTTTCTGTATTTAGTGGTAAATTATTGGGTGGGCTCAGCCCCTATTCACAATTTATTGGGGGGGGGCTCGAGCACCACGGGCCCATATAACTCTACGCCTATGTAACGCCGTTGTCCAGAGTAATGCGTCGCAGAGTAATGCATCGAACTCAATTAGCGTTCGAATATAACTATCTCTGGTGGCCTGCCCTGCCTCTTATTTATAGGTGTCGCAGAAGCTAAGCGAAAATTCTGATAGGAGTTATTTCTCGAAGAACCCTTATAAAGCTGCAATTTGGATTATGCCATGGAAATGGAAATTAGTAATACTAAGCTACAGCGCAATATTAATGCAGGAAAACAAGCATTACTGGCTCCATTGGTAAAAACGCATCAAATGACCGAAATGTCGCCAATCTTGGCGACTTTTTGGCGAAATATGGCCAAATTTGGCGTCAAAAATAAGTTCCCATAAGTGAAATCACCAAAGCTCTAGCATCAATATTTCTCGAGATTTCTAGAAAACCCTATGTTAATCAATGGGCAAACCCAAAACTCCGTACGTCGCGTTCTAGTTAATTGATTTTGATACAACAAAATGCAAAATTTAATTTTTTGACGCGTAGGGTACGAATTTTAGAATAATTTTAATGTCTGGGAGGCAGAACAAACGAAAATTTTTAACAATATATATATATAACCGTTTACTATTTAGAAGTGCCTTCAGAGCGTAATGTAATTCTTATGAGTGTCGCTGCAAAAGAACTATGTGATATAATGGATAAAGGTAGCTTATAATACACGGGAATATTGTAGCTTTCTGTCTATGAAAAATGTTTGAGAATCGGTTCAATATTTACCGAGATACCATAGAGTGTAATCCAATTCTTATGAGTCTCCCCGTAAAAGAACTATTTGTGAAATATGCATAAAAGGGAGTCTATAAAACTCAGGTATGGTGTAGCTTTCTATTACGGGAGAAAGTTTTAGAACTTGTATAGTACTTACAGTGATGTACATAGAACGCAATGTATTAGAATTATTTGGAGCGTACCTGTCAAAGAACTATTTATGCTATATGCATAAAAGGTAGACGGCATATTAATCCAGGGTGTAAGCTATTTTCACTCCAAATTTTACGCAAATCCGTTCCGCGTTTTTGCGTGATTGAGTCAAAAACACTCAAACACACAAAAATGCGAACTTTTACATTTATCATATAAGTAGAATAACTTTCAATAAAGAGACATAATTTTTAAAATCAATGCTATAAAATACGGTATAATACTGCTTTTTAAAAATGTGGCTATAGTATACTTTGGAGCAATAGACTATACCTTTATTAAAAAATGCTTTCAACTAAGCGGCGTAACCGTTAGAATCAAATAAAATATATACGGTATAACAATGCTCTTTAAGAATATTTGTCAGTAAAGATGCTTTGAAACAGTCCACTAAACCTTTATTTAAAATGACTTTCAACAAAGGGACGTAATTGTTGGAGATAATGCTAAAATACACGGTATAACAATGCTCTTTAAAAATGTGCGTCGATAATATGCTTTGAAACAGTGGACTAAAACTTTATTTAAAATGCCTTTCAACAAAGGGGCGTAATTGTTGGAAAGAAAAAAAAAAAAAAAAAAAAAAAAAAAACACGATATAACAATGCTCTTTAAAAATGTGCGTCAATAACATGCTTTAAAACTGTGGACTAAACCTTTATTTAAAATGACTTTCAACAAAGGGACGCTAATTGTTGGAAATAATGCAGAAATACACGGTATAACAATGGTCTTTAAGAATCTGTGTCAATAATATACTTTAAAGCAGTGGACTAAACTTTTATTTAAAATGACTTTTAACAAAAGGACGTAATTGTTGGAGATATGCAAAAATACTCAGTATAACAATGCTCCAGTGGCGGTTCCAGGGGGGGGGGTCACGGGGGTCATGACCCCCCCCCCAAATGGTCTTCGACTAAGGGGCCTAGATTAACCATCCCCCTTAAAAAAAGAGGGCCCAAGTCGAGCTCGGACAGGCCCAAATAGGGCCTAGATTAACCATCTCCCGCCCCCCCCCCAAAAAAAGAGGGCCCAAGTCGAGCTTGGACAAGGGACCAAAATTCAGAAAGGCCTTGATCATGTGCATACATACCACATTGTGCTGCTGAAAGAGAACTTCTCTTTAGAAGACCATTGGTCTTACTAGTTTATTTTATAATAATACTAAAGTATGCACACAATATTCTATGTGCTCAGACGTTCCTATTTGGCAGAAAAATATGCAGCCGTTTTGTAAATATGTGTGCTAATCCATATCCATGGAGAGCAAGGGAAGGGGGAGTCACAACGAGCCTGATTAAGGTAAAGGTGGAAGGGGTAGTTGTCCCAAACCCATAATAAAAGAAAACTCAAAATGAAAAAATGGTTTATAGGAAAATGTGTGAATTGTGTGTGCGTAATTTATTACTTTCGTATTCGAACCCCCCCCCCTTTCAAAAAGCCTTCCTCGTCTTGAAAAGCAGTCTAAGGGGAGCACCTATGTTTGTAAATAATTAATTTATGGAATCCAAATCTACCGTAACTGCTACAGAGGCGGCCCGAGGGGCGTGCGGGGCCCTAGACGAAGCGCAAGAGCGGGGCCTCTTCTCTATCATGTCTTATGAGATAGCAATAAAATGGCCCAGGAGCGGGGCCTCTATAAGCGCGGAGCCTTAAGCGATCGCCTACATTCGCACCCCCCCTTGGGCCGGCCCTGACTGCTACAAGATCATAAAAATTATAGAGAAGGGAAGGGATCATACCTAAACAGGGCCGGATTACCCATTGAGTATGCTTCCGCGTATGGGCTATGGGCTCCTACGCGGCCTGCGTTACAATTTAGAAGAATAAAATTATAATCAAACGTCATTAAAGCTACTTTAGTGTTAATATTTTTACAGCATTTGTAACTCCGAGAAAATAATTCTGATTAATTAGCTACTTTGTACAGAATAAAAAATTTCCGGCATTGTTAGCCACTACACTTCTTAATTGAAATTTCAATGAATATGTGCTAGAAAGTTTGAAGCTGACTAATTAGCTTGAAGTTTTATGTGCACGTTTCATTGATGTCCTGCATTAGACAGATCATTGTGATATATTTTGAAATTCAATAAAGTAATGACAATTTTTAGCACTACGTCTACTCGAAACTCGAAAGGGCTATGGTAATCATAAGAAGGCTTTTAAATAAAAAAACCTTCGTAACCCTGTCATCACACTCCATGATTATAAGCTTTTAATTATGAAATTTGTTCCATAGAAGAAATTGTTTTTCCCTTTGAAAATATCTGGAAGCAAGCAGCTCTGTAAAATTTAAATATGGGATGATACACTACACATTAGCGGCAAAAACCCTGTGTTCTGTAAAACATTTTTCTCTCCGAAAACTTATGCTTCCTTTCAGTGTCCAAAAAAATTCTAAGGGAAATCGCATTTTCAACTAAGCGGTATAAGCAGGTGTTTTCCATTAACGAAACACCAATCCATTAATTAGTAGTGGCATATCTTTTTAAGTTTAAAGATGGGTATAGTGAGGGGGTCAAGAACCATTATAAATTCTTAGTGATGCCTGTTCCTGTCATGAAAGCTATTAGTTTACCAGGGTCCAGGGAGTTGCCGACAGCCCCAAAAGCCATTTTTCAGTTCCATTATGTGTTTCACAAATGAACAGCATGTGGATTTGTTTTGGAAAAGCAAACACTTCTTGCATCTGCTTTCTGGTGAAGAACTCTCGTTGGGACTCCAGAGGTAGCAGACATAAACTATTGTTCCATTTTAAACCCAGACAAAGTAAAAGGTTTAGTGTCGCCAATTTCGGTATTTCGGATACAAGGAACTAAACTTGAAACATATGCGAAGATTGATTGGAAATATGAGTAGTCGCCGGAATTTTCTTATGTGTCGGAGACAAAGCACAAACGGGACAAACAAGTCTGCATCTGCAAGACTCGAAAGTTGTAAGAAAACGCCAATCCGATGATTTAAAGCGAGCAGCTCCACCCGCAGTGGACAAGGAGAAAAGCGAAAAGGGAAAAAAACAATATACCCTCCCCCCCCTGCCCTGAAGATCCTAAGAACTCCACACAGGTCTGTGGAGTGGAATATCCGGATGAGCAAATATTTAAAAAACCAGAAACATAGTGGACTATACTATAGAAGTGAAATAACTGATCGCTTACCTAACGAGATTACACAGTAAAGACTAAATGGAGAAAGATACGGTAAATACATATTTACAAATATTATATTTTTATTTATTAAACAGATAAAATTTCCTGCTTTGATTAATTTTTTTAAAATAAAAAATGTATATTTTATATTATAGTAATTTTTCAATGGCACAGAAAAACAAATGTTTTTAAAGTATTAATACGAGTCTGCTCCATATACAAGACAATAGTTTATTATTAACTTAATTAAAAATAAAAATAATTTGATGAATATTTTAATTACATGAAGATAAATTATATTATGTGTAACTTTACAGTTTTAATTTTTTGAATAACTTTAAGATTTTTGAAAAGTAATTTTAAAGTAGGAGTTTCTAATTTTTAAATTAAGAATTTTAAAATGACTGTAAAATAACGTTAATTGTCACTATCATTTGTGAGCTTGGATATGAAATAACGTTTAAAAGTCTAATAAGTAAATCAATTAAATTAAATGGATTTTATCTGATAATACTTGATCAACAAATGTCATTTGTCCTAAATGTATTCCAAAACATTCTCAATGGAATTAAAATGTTAACGCGTACTTGGAGCTTAATTACTTATTTTTCAATATTTATCTTTCTTCTGAAACGATTTTTTTTCCTCTGTGATGCGTGTTTATAAAAAAAAAAATAATAATAATTCCTCACAAAGTTTCTTAAAGAAATATTCATGTTAAATATTTCTATATAGTTTAATGTTGGATATATCTTTGATACCAGTAATCAATTTTATTTATTTGCGGCTTTGTGCGTGTTGGTGTGGAAGGATGGTCGATTAATATGCTTCATGATTTGGAATAATAACAATTACTGAAATAAATTTTACGAGAAATTTTTCCTCTGGAAAAATATTTTCAAAAGTTTCGTTCAAGATTAAAAGTACTGCCGACAATTTGAAAAAAGTAATATAAAAAAAATACTGGATAAAATTAATAAAATTAGGTTGTTTTGAGTGGTTACGGAAAAATCTATTTTGAGAAAAATTCATTTAGTAGCATGGTATCTAGTTGAAACAGGTGTCATTGTCTTCTTTTTAAAATGCTTATTTAAAAAATTATCTAACTTTCAGATTTATGCTTATTCCCCTTGGGTGATTTAATTAACTTTTTATAATATTAGTTTTTTTTATTATGGGGTGTCCAACTTGTGATTTTCCACAGTCATGGTAATTTATCACTATTCAATTTTTAATCTTTTACCTTTATTTTTTTTTATGTGTACAACATTTTTACTCTTTCCTATTTCAAACAATTTTTTTTATGTATATTCTCCAACTGATTTGAAACAATAACAGTGGCCGGGTGCTTAAGACCACTGAAAGTAGTAGATGGCTAAAGTGTAGAGATCTAGGGTTCTGGGCTACCACGTTGCTGTCGATCTAACGGTCTAGAGTTTTGGGTGATTTTCTCCAGTTGTAACGTGATTATGCTCTAGAACGCCTTCAAAAGTCCACACCTAAAGCATAATTCCCTTTAGATATATAACTCTTGTGTAGCTTTGCCTTAATCAATAACCTAATCTTGTAGCAATAACCATTATTGTAACAATAAACTCTAATTTTACTCTGAAAAGGTATTTGCAAAGACTTAGATACCGGGAGACCGGAATAGGCCAAAGCTGGGCCCGGATCCAGGCTCTTTGTCTTAAGGGAAGCCTAGTCTCATTCCCCACTCAATCTGAATAAGTGATGATCCGAATAATTTTTATCGTCAAATGTTATTTCCAGACACATTCTCAGAAAATTATCTGAAATGAAAAGACCAAATTTCGATTAAAAATTAATTTTATTATGAATTGTGTTTTTTTTAATACATGTATCTGCAATGAATTCAATTCAATAAAAATCTCGCAGTTGGGGCCAGAGCCGAAGCTTTAAAAAATGTGTGTCGATAATGTACTTGGAAACAGTGGACTAAACTTTTATTTAAAATGACTTTCAACAAAGGGACGTTAATTGTTGGAAATAATGCAGAAATACTCGCTATAAGAATGCTCTTAAAGAAAGTGTGTTTATAATATACTTTGAAACAGTGGACTAAACTTTTATTTAAAATGACTTTTAACAGAAGGACTTAATTGTTGGAGATAGGCAAAAATACACGGTATAACAATGCTCTTTAAAAAAGTGCGTCAATAATAGGCTTTGAAACAATGGACTAAACCTTTATTTAAAATGACTTTCAACAAAGGGTCGTAATTGTTGGTAATGATGCAAAAATACTCAGTATAACAATGTTCTTTAAAAATGTGTGTCAATAATATACTTTGAAACAGTGGACTAAACCTTTATTTAAAATGACTTTCACTAAAGGGACGTAATTGTTGGAAGTAAGGCAAAAATACACAATATAACAATGCTCCTTAAAAAATGTGTCAATAATATAGTTTGAAACAGTGGACTAAAACTGTTTTTAAAATGACTTTCAACAAAGGGGCGTAATTGTTCAAAATAAGGCAAAAATACAGGATATAACAATGCTCTTTAAAAATGAGTGTCAATAATATACTTTGAAAGAGTGGACTAAACCTTTATTTAAAATGACTTTCAACAAGAGAAGTAATCTTTGAAAATAAGGCAAAAATAATGGGTATAACAATGCTCTTTAAAAATATGTGTCAAAGTATACTTTGAAAAGTGGACTGAACCTTTATTTACAATGACTTTCAACAAAGGGCCGTAATTGTTGGAAACAATGCAAAAAATACACTTTATAACAATGTTCTTTAAGAATGTGTGTCAATAATATACGTTAAAACAGTGGACTAAACCTTTATTTAAATGACTTTCAACAAAGGAGCGTAATTGTTAAAAATGCAAAAATACACGATATACAATGGTCTTTAAAAATGTGTGTCAATAATATATTTTATACAGTGCACTAAACATTTATTAAAATTGACTTTCAACAAAGGGACGTTAATTGTTGGAAATAATGCAGAAAGACACGGTATAACAATGCTTTTTAAGAAAGTGTGTCAATTATATACTTTGAAACAGTGGACTAAACTTTTATTTAAAATGACTTTCAACGAAGGAACGTAATTGTTGGAAATAAGACAAAAATACACGATATAACAGTGCTCTTTAAAAATGTGATTCAGTAATACACTTTGAAACAGTGGACTAAACCTTTATTTAAAATGACTTTCAACAAAAGGACGTAATTGTTGGAAATAATGCAAAAGTACACGGTATAACAATGCTCTTTAAAAATGTGTGTCAGTAATATACTTTGAAACAGTGGACTAAAACTGTATTTTAAATGACTTTCAACAAAGGGACGTCCATTGTTGGAAATAATGCAGAAATACACGGTATAACAACGCTGTTTATAATGTGTTTCAATAATGGACATAGAATCAAAGGGTTATATTAAAAATGCCTTTGAACAAAGGGACATTATCGTTAGACTTAAGGCAGAAATACACGGTATATAACTATGCTTTTTAAAAATCCGTCAATAATATATTTCTAAACAATGGGCTAAATTTTTAACGAATAACATTAAACAAATGGAAGTATTTGTTTCAAATATATGTAAAAGTATGGGCTAAAGTGCTTATACACTGGATTAACAATTTATTTTAAATGACTTTCAACAAAGGGACGTTCATTGTTGGAAATAATGCAGAAATACACGGTTTAACAACGCTGTTTATAATGTGAGTCAATAATGGAGATAGAATCAAAGGGTTATTTTAAAAATGCCTTTGAACAAAGGGACATTATCGTTAGACTTAAGGCAAAAATAGACGGTATAACTATGCTTTTTAAAAATCCGTCAATAATATATTTCTAAACAATGGGCTAAATTTTTAAAGAATAACATTAAACAAATGTAAGTAATTGTTTCAAATATATGTAAAAGTATAGATTAAAGTGCTTATACACTGGATTAACTTACAGAATACCTTTCATGTATTAGCATAAATAGTTCAGTGGTCTTTGTAACCACTGAACTGAATCTGAAATTTTTTTCACTGATAGAGAGCTATGCTACTCCTGAGTAATATGAGTACCTTTCATACATATATCACAATTTTACAGGGGCTCTCATAAGAAATATATAAAATTGACATATCTGTAACCATTGACCAGATTCTAAAAAAATTTCTCAGCTAGAAAGCTGCACTATTCCTGAGTATCATAAGCTAAAGTCCATGCATATAGCATAAATATTTCTTTTACAGAAGTTGTCAAAATAATTCAAATGCAATATCCTCTATGAGTATCTCTCTAACTACTGAACCGATTCACAAACTTTTCTCACCAATAAAAAGCTACACTATTCCTGAAAATTATTCACTGCCTTTCATGCAGGTATATGCAGATATATATATATATAATTTTTTTTTCAGAGACACTCATAAAAATTATATCACGCTTTGTGGGCATCTGTGTAACTACAGAACTGATTCTTAATCTTTTTTACTAATAGAAAGATACAATAGTCTTGATTATTATAGGCTGCATTTAATGTATGCAGCATAAATAATTCTTTTACAGGGACACTCAAAATAATTATTATACATTTACACTCTATGGTTATCTCTCTAACTACTGAACCAATTCTAAATGTTTTCTCACTGATAGAAAGCCACCGAGTATTTTAGACTGCCTTTTTATGAATATATCACAAATAATTATTTTAAAAGGACAGGCAAGTATTGCATTATGCTTTATGGGTATCTCCGTAACTAGAGAACCAAATAGAAACTTTATTTTCAATAATACAAAGCTTCTATTTCTGAGTATTAAAGGCTAAGTTTCATGGATATAGTTTAGATAGTTCTTTTACAGGGACCCACAAAATAATTGTTATACATTAAGCTGTATGGGTACTTCTTTAACTTCTGAACCGATTTTAAAACTTTTTCACTGATAGAAAGCTACACTAGTCCAGAGTATTATGGCTACCTTTCATGCATATATCACAAATAGGTCTTTTACAGGGATACTCATTCGATTTACATTACGATCTCTGGAACTAATGAACCGATTCCAAAACTTTTTACTTCCTTGTACGGAGTATAAGGAAGTAATGTGATCCCGAATAATTTCGGGGGCCAAATTTCGACGAAAAAACAGATTTTGACTACCGCTAAATTTTATTTTAAGAATTTTTTAGATGCATCTCACCGTACGCTAGCATGTACAATCATATAAATATGTCTGCAACCCATTTTAACCAACGGCGAGTCTACTTTCACTAGTTTTTCTATGCCGTCTGTATGTGCATATGCATGTAACTCGCATTTCTCAAAAACTATTAGACGTAGAAAGTTGAAACTTTATATTTAGGATTGTTGTAATATCTAGTTGTACACCTCCCCTTTCAGTCCCATTCGACTGGATAATTTATCTACAAGGCCGCCCAAAAGATTTTAAATACATTACGCTCTACAGGCAGATATTAATTAAAGTGCATTTGAGAGGTATTAGGCTACTTCAAACAACATAGAAGTGATACATGCTGTTAATGGTTACAAAATGAATTTCTCCACCAAAAAAAGTGTCTTTATAATTTATAGTTCTGCTACAGTAACATTCAAAAGATTTCCAATACATTACAGTCAATGGCAATTTTAAGGACTTTTTGATCGATTTCAAGCACAATACCGTCCAACCATATAGTTAGGTAATGGTCCGACCGCGGTCACTTGCCTCCTTCAAGAATTACACCAAAACTCGCCAAGCTTGCCGACGTTTGGTGTACATGTGTATGTATTTAACTCTCGAATCTCAAAAACTATTAGTCGCAGAATGTTGAAATTTCCTATATAAGATTGTTGTAACAGCTAATTTTGAATCTTGATTTTTGGTCTCAATCTACTGGAGAGTTTATTTACAGGACCACCCAAAAGAGTTTTAGTATATTAATGTCAATGGACATCTTCAATATATTAGATCTGTAAACAGTCATTGTTCGGTCCATGCCTAAAATCTCACCATCTGTCGTCGACCTTGGCGAGTTTTGCCCCAAATATCGCCAAATTGGCGATAGTCAGTCATTTGGTCCATGCGCAAAATATCGACATTTGTCAATGTCCTTGGCGAGTTTTGGCAAAATATCGCCAATAGGGACAAAAATTATTACGTATTTTGCATAACTCGAAAACTTTTACCCGTAGAATTTTGAAATTTGTGATGGTTTAAATCTGCATTAGTGGCATTTTAGGAGAGGTTTATTTATGTGAAAACACCAATTAATATACAGGGTGTCCCAAAAAGGTGGTACGGGCATTAATTCTTTATCCATTAGAGATTACTGGGCAGTGTAAATTGAAAAAATGTTCAAAGGTCCGAAATAAGACTCCATTAAGAAAAAAATTCCTTTTGTTAATTTTCAGAGTTACACTTTCTAAATTTGTATATGATCCCCATACTTAACAATTCCCAATTAATAAAATGTGCCCCATACACTCATGAGATGACCGATAAAATTTGTGAATTATACCTTAAAAAGTGTCAGTGATGTGAAGATAAATATAACGTCCTGACTTAAACCACTTTTCCATGGTTCTGGAAGGGAAAAAATTACATCGAATGATCGCATTTCAGGGGTTGTACAGAAATTACGAAAGAAAATCTTTTTCCCACTCTGGCAATAATGTTCACATTCAAATCCACGCATAGCCCCCGATCATCTTTCTGTAAAGATATCTCTGAGGTATTGCATGATGAAAGGCTAAAATTTGGTACATCACCTCATTAGTAATATAGGGCACATTTTGCTCACTGGGAATTTTTGTTTTTGTATGGGGGGTCGTATACAAATTTAAAAAGTGTAACATTTAGTAAATATACAAGAGGAAATTTGTCTTAACATAGTCTTATTTCCCAACCTTATTTTGAACATTTTTTCCAACTTACACTGCCCACTCATCCCTAATAGATAAAGAATTAAAGCTCGTTACCACCTTTTTGGGGCACCTTTTTGGGGCACCCTGTATAAAATAAATAATACTGAGGCTATTTTTTCAAGTACTACATGAGATTGATGGATGATGATGTAGCAATTTGGTGCAGACTGTTCGAGGTGTATGGTACTATATAAGTTGTGTAAGAGTAACATAAAAGACTAAGAAATGCAAGAATATATCAATGGTAGAGAAGCATAAGCCATATACGAACACTTTTATGAATAGCTGTTTGCCATTGTTCACATTACATTTTAAACCAATATCATGCTGCTGCTCCCAAAACATTTGACCTTTGAAGTGTATGAATACTGGTGAGACGTAAAAACAATCAAGTAAACAGAACTCTTAAAATGGTGTAAGTCATTATTTTTGTCATTAAATTTCTCACAAACTATTTCACTTAGAGACATGGGATTCTTTTTTCTTACACAAAAAGCAACATTTTTCCAAGTATGAGGATAAAAATTGAATTTCACATTTTAATATGCATATAGCTCTTAGTAAAAAACTTGATATATTTGACCTTTTGAATCAAATAAACTACTCTTTATTTGACGAACTTTTCTAATTGAAAGCATGCTTCTATCACTTAAGATTTAAAAGATAGTTGCTTTAACATCTACTTTGAAACACTGGGTATAGTTTAATGCTTGAAAACTCTCAGCTAAAATAATGTAAGACAAATAAAAGAAAGACAGTAAAAGAAAAGATTGTGAAAAAATATTTTATTTCAAACAGGAAATTTTCAATACATCTCCATTTTCAGAATATGTCTAAGCTGCAGCAAAATTAAACACTTACATAGACTAAAACATCAAGGTGAAAAAGTTCTGCAATTGTGACACATTTGAATGTAGAAAAAGATAAAATAGTTTTTGAAAAATGTACGAGTTAGAATTTTTTTTTTTTAAACTTTCTTTGTTTAACCCCAATCCATCTGTCAGTTATTAAAAATTAAATTCATATTGAAAAGAGAATATTTCAAAAAACAGCTTCATTTTAATGTCAATAATAAATACTACTTTGAAACCTGAATGGTAATAACACTTAAAAATTGTGAAATAAAAAACTAGCAATATATCTTGAGTATCAAGAATATCCCACATGTAGATTATTGGTTTCAATAAGAAATTTATTTGATATATATTTAAAATAAAATCACTGCCACTTTTCATCACAAATCAGTCTGTTACAATAAAATAAGTTAAAACAAAACAAAAAAACTGGACAAATAGGCCTGCACTAAATTATATGTGGTAAATACACATATAACTGGCTGTAATACCAAACCAAAATGAATAGATAATTTACAATAATAATCGGTACAACTGAGTTCGGGCTAGGTAGGCCAAGCCTATCCCAGGCTAGGGAAGGTGAAATTAAAAAAAAACTTTTATTGCAGGAATAGGAGATGGGGAAAGGGGTGCCAGTTAAGCCAACCCTTACCTTAGAAATGCCTCAGAAGGCTACTCATTTTGCCAATAACCATAAATAATTGATTATTAATAATGTTAGCAATCTATACATTTTAAATTAAGTGTACTACCTACTTTTTAACGCTTATTTATTCATATATTTGTTCATTTCTCCCCTCTCCAACATTTTTTTAAAAACCACAATAGCATTTTATGAGCAAACTATTTTTTTTTTTCAATTTATTAAACAAACGTATTTTGTACATGATATTTTTTCTATTTTAATTACTATTTTCATCGATGCAAAAATTAACAAGTTAAACTTGCCAATCTAGATGCTTCAATCAGCAAAATCATATTATAAAAATTAGAAATATGCTTTATTGAATATTTCTAAAAATTTAGGAAAGTTGTAACATGGAAATAGTGGCCATTTAACTATTTTATAACTACAGTATACATTAACTGAATTGATTAAGATACATATTAATCACCGGTGCTCCATTCAAACATAGAACATCAAATAGGAAAAAGTAAAGAAAGGAAAAGAAAACAACACACAGCTATATATCCTACAGTTTAAAAAATAAATTGAAGAAGAAAAAATCAGAAAAAAGATAGAGAAAAGTTTAATATACATTATTCCAAAAGAAAATTACACTTCTAAAAAATAAAATACATTCTTAAATAATAATACAGATCAAAACAGGGGTTCTTAACCTATACAGTAACTATTTCATGAAACAGCTTTAATAAAATATTCTAAAAGTCTACACTATGAATATTGACATTAATTCACAAACATTTATATAGGACACAAACAGTCACTAATTTGATATATAGATACATATAAATATTGAAAAATCAGATTGAAGCATTAAAGATGCAATTTTATAAGTTAACAGCAGCAGATATAGAATTCAGTAAAGAGGAGTGCTAATACTTCATCAAAACAAATATTAATATATTTTTTTTTAATGATAAATTTTTCATAAGGCAACTTGTCATGATGGAAAAGTAATCCTTTAAAAACTTCAGGAATTATTATTATTATGGCTAAGAAATCAATAGGACTAATACTAGCAACACTAATTGCTAAATTTTTTAAAGCCCTTACTCTACATTTGGTTTTCACTTTAGTCTTAAAATGCAACCCATACAGTTGAAATACATTTATGCTTACTGAAAATTTTGATATAGTAACAAAAAAAACTTATACTATTATTATAAATTTTTACAGACATGTATATTTTGCATTCAACTTAAGCAGAATAATTCATAATGAAAATACTCTATTAAAAAAAAAAAAAAAAAAAAAAAAGAAAGAATTACCTCAATAATTAATCTTCAATAAAGTAAGACCTTAGAATACAGATAATATTTAAAATGCTTCAAATAAAATGTATTAAATAAAATAGAATAATTTTAAGTACAGAACATATTAATTTTAATGTATTTCCATGCAAATCTCATCTTATTCTTCCTCTCCCTCCCCAGAAAATTCAATTATTTATCTATTTCCTTATAATATAACACTATAAGAATATCAATCAAAATTTTAAAAAGGGAAAATAAGTGCATGCAAAGTAACCCAGTCGCATAATTAAAACTTTGAACTCTATTAAAAGGAATCAGATTTATATTACTAAACTAAAGTATTGGTTGTACATAAAGAATGGCATATCTCACAGTTGAATCTCATTAGATATTTGGGCAACTACAACAGTGCTGCATAAAAATTAGCAAGAATCAAATCAAAAACAGAATAATGATAAAGGTTTGATTTACTAATACTAGAAATTTAATAAGTAAATACACTTTTAAGAGCATAAAATACAGCTATGATAGACTGGTTAAGAACCACCCTGGTACAGTAATGCTATAGCTAAAATAATGCATAAACGGCACAAATGATGAAAGGCACATAGACTTCCCATTTGATTATCACTGACAGAATCATACTGTAAGTTTTGGGAAGTGACAGCCAATGTTAATCACCGGTGTTTCATCCCTCTGAAACTGCACCATTTAGGTGCTGAGTCACAGAAACATCAAGACATTTGAACACACGTGGGAGTGACATCACACATGCTATAGGAACTTTATATGAAGATAATGTACAATGGAACAATGCTTGTAAGGCAACAGGCAGAAGCAGATCAATTTCTGATACAAAGCTTGAGTAGTTATGTTAATATTTTAAAAGGAAAATAAAGCACAAAATATCATTAATAAAACTCAGTTCTAAACAAACTAAGAAAATACTTACTTTTTAAAGAAATGCTGACTTAAGAAATTAAAGTGTGCACAATTCATAACCAAATAGAAAAATTATCCTTTCTTCATACTTAATGATGACTCAATGAAATTGTACAAAATATGATTTCTTTATGCAAATACATTCAGTTTAAATTGTAAATATAATTTTTGAAATATGGCCACAAAAAATTCCATGCTACTTACATTTAATAATTTACCATTATAAAAAGAGGAAAAACATTAAAGAAAATTACATTACATGTTTTGCTACATAAAAAAAAAAAAAAATCAACTATTAGTATGTTTTAATTAAAGCTCATAACATACATGTAAGACAATGCAGAAACATTAAACGAGTAACAAAAAGTTAGACATCAAATATAGTATAATTACTGACATACTTAATAGTTTACACATAAGGTAGCGAAGTTTAAAAAATAAATATAACAGCAACTTAGAACTATTGTCAAATGCATCAAGTACTAACAATTCAATTTCATATTTGAATGCTGCTAAAATTTGAAGGAGAGGATCTATATATAACCACTAACTACAACACATAAAGCTGTGTGGAAAATGGCAATGATTTTATATTAAAATTAATTGTAAAGAGAAAGGACGAAAAGAGATGAGCATATATATATATTTTTTTAACTTACAAGGACAACGCACTTTCATCATTCGGGAAAATAAAGCACAAGAAAAAAATGCTTTGATTTATGACAACAGTTATAATGCAAAACCCTTTAAACCAGAAAATCATGTCTTTTACAGAGCATTATTTCAAGATTTTGCTGTTATATAATAATAATATAATTCAAAACCTAAACAACACTAAACATTTTCAAACCAAATTCATGCCCGTCCCTATCAATATGACTTATTTTAACTACAAAATTATTTTCATAAAAAAATTTGTACTTGATTTTCAAATCAAAAATAATAAATTACTTTGAATAACCTATTACAGTTAGTTACTTATGTACCGCATTTCAATTGTATAAAATTTACTGGAAATCATACAAATGGCATGAAATTTTAAATTGAACAATTGCAAAAGCTTTAAGTACTTTTAAAACAGCAGATGACTTCAGTTCAAAAATTCAATCTCTCTCAAAAACAATAGTTTAGTAAGTTTTTAGTTTCAAAATTATAAAATAAACACAGACCACCTATAACAGCTTAAAATAAATTTTGAAAATAAGATGTATACAGTAATTTTCTGTGCAGATTGTAACAAAACTGATATCAAAGGATGGACAGCCTTCTAAAAACATTCAATGGCAGGAAATCAAAGCAGGTGAAATAAAACTATCTTATATGCAGGACATCATATAATTTTAGTAAGTAGTAATTTTTCTTTGAGGGGGGGTGGACATAAAATTAATTTTGAAAGTACTTAATTAGACTGGCAATTAACACAAAATTGATTTTTTTAAATGCATTGTAGCAAATTAAAAAACATTACACTATAAAGAGGTGCTATTTGCTGATATTCATATGAATTCAACAAGTTACTCATCATTAATGAAATGAACATATAAGTTGAATTTAAGTTCAAAACAGATAAGCATGCATATTACTAAGTTGTTAAGTTTTTCTGACTTTGGCAAAAGACTTAATATTGAATTTCAACTTGTTTCTACAGATTAAGAAACTAAAGTCCAATGAAATTCATTGAAAATTGTGATGATGGCAAATTAAGATATTAATTAGTCTTTTGCTAAATTGTGAGGATCGACAGCTTGGATATTCCTATTGTGCAAATATTTATACAAAGAAAAAGTTCACTTAATGTTATCATCATCATTATTATTATTATTCATTTAATTTTAATATGGGTTCTTAAGAACTGTCAATTGTGTGACACAATGAGAAGAGCCTGTGGCAAAGTGAACAGAACTGGTGTCTGCCACCATACCTTTTCCACCTGCCTTCACACTATGATCCTCTAATCTTGTGGACCATTTGGCACCCCTCTGTGCGAAGCGCCTGAGGCATCATAGACCCCCCCCCTTTCACTTCCATCACTACACCACTGAGAATAGCTAAACAAATGCAGTAATTTTACTTTGCATGAAGACTTAAAGGAAAATATAATCATCTAAGAAATAAAGACACACTAACAACATTGTTGCATACTCAAATCTGTCACAAATTATCTTTTTTTTTAAGTATCAGAATTAATATATGATGTCTGACAATTTTGTAAATTTCACTGTTTATGGAATAGAGTACTTTTACATTGATATTTACACAAGAGCAATTACATTCATAAATATTTTCACAAATGAATTTTAGTATTTTACTGTTGTACCAATGCATTCTAAACAAAAGTTCTGCCACATTTTACCTCTTGCTCTTAAGTAAAATAATTGAAATATTTATGAAACAAACTAAATTTCTTAAATTAATTACAATCTAAAGTGTTATAACAAATTCTTCACCCATATTAACAGCAGGCTTTCTTATAGTTAACAGATGTTTGTTTTCATCATAATAAAATATAAGCTCACTTGATTTAATACCTAGAAGAAAAAAAGAGTACACAGTACATGAAACTTGTGAAAGCATAAAAAATTAAAATACAAAAAATATGTTAAATTAAGAATACTCTTTTCCTTTCTTTTAAAAAGCAGTAGAAGTTAGAAAAATGTTTGAATTTTAGCAATATGCATCCAACACAGAAAGGTTTGTTGGAACAAATAAAAAATTTATGCATTATTAATTCTAGAATCATGCAAACCAAAATGTCTTAAATAATGTTGAAACATCATTATTTCAAAACATTGCAATAAATATTGCAGTGCAATTTGTAGCAATAAAATAATAAAATTCTGAGGATGATAAAAATAAATAAAATCTTGGATTTAATCATACAAAAGAAAAATTCCTTATCTTTTTCATCAAATTACCGAGTTCTTTGCCAGAAAGTCAATTAAAAAACTGAAATTTCTTTAGCTTTCATTCAACTTTTAATAGAAGCTTGACTATGAGTAGCGGTTCCTACTGGAAAACTTTTTGATAATACATACTTATTGTCCAGCTATGTGAGTTTTTATAAAAATTATGTTGCATGTAATTTTGACTGTAAAATGCATTAAATTAAGTATTTAAAAATTATGTTTCATCAACAATACTTATGGATATAAAAGCAAAATATTTCTTATCTGTTATATACCATTCATATTAAATGATAATTGTTAGTGTAGTTTTTGTTCCAGCAGTCAAAAGAAACTTCTTTTCTTGGTCTAACCACCCTTAGTACCCATCTTAGTAGAATAGCTGAAAACCTGTTTTCCCAGTTCATTTAACTGTTTTTAAGGTTATTTTCTATTTGCCTACTTTCCTTCTGTTTCCCTGTTTTATGATGATTATCATCTGTTTTTCTATAATTCTTCTGATTTACTTTTCAATGTTTCCCTATGACTTTCACTGTCCCAAGATTCGGCATTGAACATATGTAAAAGTTGTATTTTAAAAAACTGCATCATATGTTCTTTCAGTTCTACAGCTTGCTGTTGAAATGTCATGTTCTAAAGAGCTTTGTCAACAAATGTTCTTTTAAATATATGTAAATGTGCTGGATAATTGCTTTCTGTTATGTTTAATAAACTGTATAGCTTAACTCTGGGTGTCTTGTCACTTGAGTACTTACTTTTAGAAGATATTTTTACAGATTTAGGAGGCGATTCAATTCCAAATACAATAACTTTTTCAAGCCATGCATTTGTTTTAAATTTTCCAGGACCTTCAATTATCCTGTTAAAAAGAAAAACAGTAAATTAATCATTATTTAATATTAGACTTTGGATATATTTGTCAATCAGTAATTGAACTTGCTTCAAAAGTTTAACTTAAAATTCTCCAAAAACTTCAATTTTGTGAGGGGGGAAAAAATGAAAAGCATGGGCACTAGTAAAATTCATTTTAAAATTAACTTTATAAGCCAAAGATTATTACAGCTACAGTATAGAACCTGTTATCCGGAATGCTTGGGACCGGGTGTATTCTGGATAACTGAATTTTCTGGATAACTGGTTGGGGATTAACATGACATCTACTGATTTGATTGATAGCATAAATGTTTAATTCTAATCAAAAGTAGAAAGTAACCTTAATTGTCAATATACTAGAAAAATAATATAAAAAACTCTAATATGATCAAGATAAATAATAATCATTTAGAGAGGAATTAGTAAATATATGATAACTTCTTGAAAACTTAGTCACACACTAGAAAAATAAATAAAATACCTCACCAGATTGCTTACTTTATAAATTCTAGCTGTAGAACTCAAAATAAAAAAACAAAAACATTAGAAATTTAAAAAAAAAAAGGGAATTTAATTGATTGAAAAATGATTCTGGATAACTGGTTTTCCGGATAACTGGTCTCCGGATAAGAGGTTCCATACTGTACTAGATTTTAATATTTTTATTCATGAGCCGTAACATGAACTTCTCTTCTCCCTTAATAAAAACAACACTGTCCCTATAATGAGCATACAAGAAAAATATATTTGTTAAATAAAATCAGAGCAGGTATGATCACTGAATTGTTATTTTTTATTAGTATTTTTCAGTAACTAGCAAATCTCTTGCAAACTTAAACTAAAAAAAAAAATCTGATGTGTCCAACACATGACTTCCTTGCACGTCCATTTGATCAAAAATATTTTCGACGCACTTCCTCTAAACAAATAAGTTTGAAAGAGATAAAATATCAATAATAGTAAGGTTTAGAGATTTCTAGCCAAATATTTCGATATCGCCAAGCTGAGTTCAATTTGAAAGATTTCCTTCTGACACTTTATTTCTGATATTTCACCAAAAGCCGACAAACTTGAGATAGTCTGCGAGATTTTGGGGATAGCCAAAGTAGTCATTGACCACAGACTTTCAATGACTTGAATGCATCCATACACCTCAATGTATTTAGAGTCATTTGGCTCACCCTGTAAATAAATTCTCATTCGATTGTTGTCAAAAAAGATATTGAAAACAGTTAGATATTACAATAGTTCTAAATACAAAAGTTAAAAAATCTACGGGTTAAAGTTTTAGAGTTATACAAAATACGAAATAATTTTTGGCGCCAAATTTGGCAATATTTCGGCGAAACTCGGCAATGTCGACGACATTTGGCAAAATTTTAAGCATGAACCAAACAATGACAGATTATTGCCAAATTTGGCGATATTTCGCCAAAACTCGCCTAGAACGATGACAAATGGCGATACTTTGGGCATGGACCAAATGACTGACTATCGCCAAATTTGGCGATATTTTGCCAAAACTCGCCAAGGTCGAGGACAGACGGCGAGATTTTGGGCATGTACCAAACAATGACTGTCTACAGTTGTATTATATTGAAGATGTCCATAGACATTAAAGTACTGAAATTCTTTTCGGTGGTCCTGTAAATAAACTCTCCAGTAGATTGGAACCAAAAATCGAGATGCACAACTAGATGTTACAACATTCTTATATATGAAATTTCATAATAGTTTTTCAGTCGATTGCTGTCAAAAAAGGTATTGAAAACAGTTAGATATTAAAATAGTTCTAAATACAAAAGTTAAAAAATCTACGGGTTAAAGTTTTAGAGTTATACAAAATACGAAATAATTTTTGGCCCCAAATTTGGCGATATTTCGGCGAAATTCGTCAATGTCGACGACCTTTGGCGAGATTTTAAGCATGAACCAAACAATGACAGATTATCGCCAAATTTGGCGACATTTCGCCAAAACTCGCCAAGAACGATGACAAATGGCGATACTTTGGGCAAGGAGCAAATGACTGACTATCGCCAAATTTGGCGATATTTCGCCAAAACTCGCCATGGTCGAGCACAGACGGCGAGATTTTGGGCATGTACCAAACAATGACTGTCTACAGTTGTATTATATTGAAGATGCCCATAGACATTAAAGTACTGAAATTCTTTTCCGTGGTCCTGTAAATAAACTCTCCAGTAGATTGGAACCAAAAATCGAGATGCACAACTAGATGTTACAACATATATATGAAATATATATGTCTTATATATGAAATTTCATAATAGTTTTTGAGATATGAGAGTTAAATATGCACACACATACACCAAAAGTCGCCAAGCTTGGCGACTTTTGACATAGTTCTTGAGGGAGCCACGTGACCGTGGTCGGACCATTACCTAACCTATGTGGTAGGACGGTATTGTGCTTGAAATGGATGAATGCCCCTAAAATTGCCATTGACCATAATGTATTGAAAATCTTTTGAGTGTTCCTGTAGCAGAACTATAAATGATAAAAACATTTTTTTTAATGGAGAAATTCATTTTCTAACTCTTTACAGCATATATCACTTCTGAGTCGATTGAAATAGCCCAATACCTCTAAAAAACGCTTTGATGAATTTCGGCCCATAGAGCGTAATGTATTTCGAATCTTTTGGGCGGTTCTGTAGATAAACTATCCAGTCGAATGGAACCGAAAGGGGAGGTGCACAACTAGATGTTACAACAATCCTAAATATAAAGTTTCAACATTCTATGCCTAATAGTTTTTGAGATATGCGAGTTTAATGAATTTCGGCCCATTGAACGTAATTCATTTCGAATGTTTTGGGCAGTCCTGTAGATAAACTATCCAGTCGAATGGAACCAAAAGGGGAGGTGCACAACTAGATGTTACAACTATCCAAAATATGAAATTTCGACATTCTACGCCTAATAGCTTTTGAGTTAGGCGAGTTTAATGAATTTCGGCCCATAGAGCGTAATGTATTTCGTATCTTTTGGGCGGTCCTGTATATAAACTATCCATTTGATTGCCACCAAAAGGGGAGGTGCACAACTAGATCATAGAACAATCCTAAATATCAAATCTCAACATTCTACGACCAATAGTTTTTGAGATATGCGAGTTACATACATACGTACGCACGTACAGACGACATGGAAAAACTGGCCACAGTAGACTCGCCGCTTGTCAAAATGAGTTGCAGACGCGTTAATATGATCGTGCATGCTAGCCTACGATGAGATGCATCGAAAAAAATTTTTAAATTAAATTTAGAGGTAGTCAAAATCGTTTTTTTTGTCGAAATTTGGCCCCCAAAGTTTTTCGGGATCACATTACTTCCTTATACTACGTACAAGGAAGTAAAAAGTTATGGACTAACTCAACTTCCAAAATCAATCTGAATACAATAAAAATTGTATTTAATTTTACTATTAAAAGTTTAGTAGTATACAACTTATAAAATGTACACACAAAAATAAATAATTACATTATTCAAGATTTTTTTAATTACCTAATGCAGATAATTTTTTTAAACTTATAATTTTTTCAGTATTTCTAACATGCATCTCATATCAGCAAGTGTTCCTATATACTTTATGGCTCATTTTTTGTAAAGATATGAGCCTGTCATTGCAAAACTTCATGTTTTGGACTTGCTGATATTCAAGAGTTTGTTGGAAAAATTGTTTGCATCAGGGAAAATAAAGATTTAAATTGAAATTTTATAATTTGTACCCAACTCCTTAGTTTCACCTTCCACAGCATGAATTTCAGATTGGGTCTGAAAATTCTTCTCAGTAAACTATATATTTATATACTATTCAACTTTTTACACTTCCCAAATTACTTTAAAACACACACACAATTGTTTTCCTAAGGATATTTTGAACAGAGAATATGATTAAGAAAACAACGAGACTAACTTCGCATTTAGAGTGTAAATTTTTTATCAAAGGTTTTACTAGGTATTCACCAAAGAAATGTGAATTTAGAACATAATAGAGCTGAACCAAACCGCATGTATTCGGTACTAAGATACGGATAATCACTCAGACTCGAAGTAACGAATTGTTACTTTTCGGTTGATATCGTTACTCGATCCGAAGATGTTTCGGATCGAGCAGCTTCGAACTAGAGGGGAAACGGGTTCCAGTAATCGAGTACTAATATCTTCTGTTATTTGTTACTGAGGTTACTGGATATCGGATCTCGGTTTCAAGGGGGAAAATGACTTTCGAGTTTGCATTTCGGATCGACCAGGTTCGAACTTCGAATACAAGACTGCGGGAGGGAGAAAATGAATTTCGGTATTTGAGTAATAGTATGTTCCGTTCCGTTACTAGATACCGGAAGTATTATGGATTCTCGCTGTTGGGAGGGAAAAATCAGTTTCGGTATTTGAGTAGTAGTATGTTCTGGTTGCAATTCGTTTGTGCCGCGCCGAATGGTATCGTTTTGATGAGGTTTGGAAGAATCCGTATGTTTCGTTACAGTTATGGAGATGGATATAGTATCTGCTGCTCTATTGATATGGGTCGTACAATGGGAGGATACGATCCGGTGTATAGTATGTTATTATGCGCAGTTGAACTTTTTTTTTGCTGGGGGGGGGGGGGGGGGGGGAAGGGGGTGTTCTTATAATTGTAGAGGAGCAATACATATAAGAGAAGCATGTTAGTAAGGGGTGCTAATTTCGGGCTTTCTAACATTTTAGTACTAAATAGTGGTGCAATCAGAATTCTTTCTTTCAGGGTGGTTCCGAAGCAGGATTGCGAACTTAACTTTTTCTTTTTTTTTTTAGCTAGAATCGAAATGAGTAATAAATAAGAAATTATTTAAATACACCTTTTAAAAAAATATTTTTATAAAGTAAACGAATTCACACATTTTTATTATTTAAAATATTATTTGGAACTAAAAAAAATATTTAGCATGGAAACCTAAACACATTTTTTAAGTAATTGTTTAAAAAATATATAAAAAATTGGGAGTTCAGTATGTTTCTAAAATGTCGGTGTTTAGGGGGCCATCTGCCCTATTTTATGGTACATTTTATTCCATGAACTCATGGAATACGCATAATCCGGTGCAACCATTCTTTCTGTATGAAAGGAGTGATAATTTTTGTTTAAAGAATGCTCTCATATATGCACCCACAGAAGGAGCTAACCCCTTTCATCTCAAAAGTGCAGAAATAGAACTGGAAATATCTTAAAAATAGATAATTCTCACTGAATTAAACAATTTTAAATTAAAATATGGTAATTTTTAATTTACTTCGAAAAATGATCCAGCAAAAGAAGTTTTTGATATGAAATAAGAACTCACAAATAATAAAGATATTATGCTTGTAGAGACGCAAAGTAGTTGATATCATACTGAGATCCCCTGCCCTGTGAATTTTATATATGTGGCCCAATCCCTGGATCTCAGTATTCGAGAACCCGCAACCCAGAAAAAACACGAGTCACAAGCTTTCCTTTACACTTTTTATGATAAGAATGAACAGGTTAAACCAGCGTTCAGAATTAAAAAAAGGGGGGGTTGAGAAAAGAAAAGAATGGCATATGTCTTTGGAAGATTTCTATGTGCACTCAGTAATTCGGATAATTTAGCATTGTATAAAACCATAAATGTGTATAAAAACAATCTGTAAATCAGAGAAAATAAGCTCTAAATACAACTTTGTACAACTTCGCTAAAAAAAATTCTTTTTGGTTAGGTTTTGTTATGGGTTTATGTATGGGCGGCATATACCCATAACAACACTGTCCCGGATGTGTTGTTATGGGGCACTATATAACACCCTATTACCGATTCTATTAGTAGTAACGAAAGTAACGAGTAACGAATACTTAGTAACGAATAGCGAACATCTAAGTAACAAATACATACGGATACTCATTTTGTCGTTACTTTTACAGCACTAGAACATAATAGTATTGCAACTGCAAAAATATTGTTGGCTGTAACATTTTCATAAAACTTTTGAATTTGTAAAACAGGCTTAAAACTTTCTTTGAAGGTGATTACTAATAAAACTATAAATCTCTATATATAAAGGAAGATGTCCTGACTGACATACAATCACCGCACAGCCAAATCTATTGGAGATATTGACATGAAATTTTAGGAGCTTGCAGCTTTTGTGCCCAAGGCATCATTTAAGAAGCGATTTTTAAAAATTCGAACCCAGACGGGGGACGGCGACCCAAAAAGTTCTTTTCACACTTTCCTTCATATCTCAGTGGCGAAAAGAGATAGCCATAAAATTCTTGCTTTAAAATGGAACTAATATAAATACCTAAAAATCAATTTCAGGGTTTTTTGAAATTTGCACCCAAACAGGGATAAGGGGGCCAAAACGTTCTTTTCACATTTCCCTTCATATCTCAGAGGAAAAATGAGATAGCCGTAAAATTTGTGCTTCAAAATGTAACTAACAGAAATTCCTAAATATCAGTTTCAGGGTTTTTAGAATTTGCACCCGAACGGGGGTAAGGGACCAAAATGTTCTTTAACGTTCTTTTCACATTTCCTTTTATATCTCCGAAGTAAAATGAGATAGGAGCAAAATTATTGCTTTAAAATGTAACTAAATTAAATACCTAAAATTTGTTTTCAGGTTTTTTAGAATTCCAACCCAAACGCGGGTAAGGGGCCAAATCGTTCTTTAACGTTCTTTTCACATTTCCTTTTATATCTCTGAAGTAAAGAGAGATAAGAGCAAAATTCTTGCTTTAAAATGTAACTAATAGAAATACCTAAAAATTATTTTCAAGATTTTTTAGAATTTTCACCCAAATGAGGGGTAAGGGGGCAAAACGTTTTTTTCACATTTTCCTTCGTATGACAGAAGAAAAGAAAGATGCCGCAAAATTCTTGAGTGCTGTTAATTTCAGACAAAATTTTTGTCTACCTGGTGGAAGGGCGAATGACTTTTTGAGGGTTACCAGATTAAACGTGAAAAGTCGCGAAGGTTTGCCACTTTTTGGTGATTTATTGGCAAATTTGGCATAATAAAATTAAGTTCCCGAAATTGGAGCCAGTTTAGGTATATCTTTCATGTTTGTCGAGAAATTGCCTAACCCTATTTTTTATTTAATTGGAATAATGGTGTCTACATTCATGAAAATAAAGGTTAAGTATACTTAGAATATGCCTCGCGAGAATTAGAACAGTTTTAGTAGGTGATTTTAATATAGATTTTGATTTTAAAGAAGTATTTTATGGAACAAGAAAGACAAATACGACACACTCGCGGATTATGATGCACATTCCAAACAGTATTTAGAAAGATCAAGTATAGATAGACTATGCCTAACGAATACTGTAAAACAGTTTTTAAGGTGATTCAATCTAAAAATATGTTTAATATTTATTTATTTATTTTCCATTTGTATTTTTCTTTTTTCTTTTCTTTTTTTTTTTTTAACAATATCCATTCCATGCGAAGAACAAGTACTTCAGCTAGTTACTAATAAAACTTTATTTAATTTTGCAGGCGCTTCACCAGCAGAAATGTTGATACTAGAACTCTAATGTTAAACTTCCATAATCTATAACTTATCTATGTAACATTACGCTACATATACATGAAGAAACAGATTGTATTTTAAAGCTTATTTACATTGTTTTTATTAATGTTTGCATCATTAATTTTTTACAGGAAGATGAATTTGATAAAATATTTTAATAGTTAACTACAACATTAAAAATTCTAAAACCAGTCAATCAACAAATACACTTAAATCAATAGTAAACTTTGATTTTTTTTTTTTTTTTTTTTTTCATTACTTCAACAACATAGGGCAGCTGATATTAATGATAAACAACTTACTTAGATCTTATGGATTTGTTTTCAAATATGAATTCCAGCAATAAATAATTGCCATTTCTGTATTCAAATGAATTAAAGTCATCGATAAATAGTGTTCCACTGGCATGTTTTCCCTTAAAAAAATTTAAAATAAAGTTTAGTTTTGTAATTTATTCTTCAACAATAGTATATTAGAAAGTTAACATTAAATAACATACTGTTTTGTCTAAGGCTATTTCTAAAGTGTATGGATCATTATATGTTAGAGAAGAGCTCCGTCTAATTCTTCCCTTCTTAGGAATAATAGTTCCACCTCTTTGAAATACTGGTATCTGGGGAAAATAAAATATCTTTAAAATACAAAATCATAAATCTTTTGTGCAGTCATTTTTAACATTTTTTTAAACATTGACAAATACTTTACAAATAGTTTTATCATCTAAATTTGCTTCTTCCTATATTTAACAAGCCAAAAAATAATGTTTCATTTCTTTTTAGATTCAGTCTATGGCTGTTTTGATTTAGTCTAAGCTGAGAAGTTACACAAAGAATCATTTACAAATTTAGTACTGAAGAGTTAGCAAGAGAATGCAGCAGCAACATTTATATCAATACATCACTTATAAGCTGAGAATGTAAATATAATATTAGCTTGTTTGCACACTATACATTCAAAAGTTAAAGATGGTGATTGAAATGAGGTTTCTGTAAAAAATTTTTGAAAGATATTTACATTTAGGTTGTCTCAGAAGCAGGATTGACACGATTTTGATGCATGATGGTTTTTACTAGATTTTATCATGTTTTTTACTGTCCTGTTAAAAATCTCTTTGTAAAAATATGTTGAAAATTGTTAAAAACAAAGATTTTTGGTAACATTGCATTTTTATTTTATTTCAGCTAATTTCAGTGGTATGAGTACCTTAAAATGATAAATATTTTTTTAAAAAGGTTGTAAAAGATATTTGATGTAAAATAACTGGATTACTGTTAAAAATTATAATTAAGAAATTTGCATTTTCCCAGTATTATTATTCCATAAATTTATATAAGTAATAAAATAAATATAATAACTATCATTTTTTTTTACATTTATAGGTTTTATTTTATGATACATATTCCATTATTAAATTTTGATGTCATTAACAAATCATGCAAAAATTCTGATTAGATAAGTTTTATTTATATTTAAAGGGGTGAACCAGAATACAAATTTTCTAGACTCAGAATTCTTTTGTAAAATTTATGCTACAGGACAGACTATAAAAGAAACACACTTCAGAAACTTTTCGACACAAGCTTCGAAATAGTGATCCTGATTTCTAAAAATGGTATTTTGCATGCATTTCTGGTCTGTATTAATCTGAATTTTTAATTAAATGAAAGTTTAAATTAGTTTGGGTGTAGCAGTGATTCTTCATTTAGTTTATATTTGGGTTAGTTATAAAGTTTGGTTAAATATTTCAAAATCATGCAGGCATCCAGGTGAATCCTAAAAAATACAGATGCTGAAAAGATAGCAATAACAAAATAAAATATGTATGGTTATTAGCCTAATAACAGAGATGCCAACCAAGACTTTTCAGGAGTAATTGTGAATATTTTCAGTAGTTCCTGATGTTTGTCTATAGTCAGTCACATATGCAAAATTTTATATATTTTTTAAACTATTAGAAAAAAGTTTAATTATACCCTATTAAAAATTGATCTTAATTGAAAATAAATAGAAACATACCAGAATGGAATCTATTACTGAGCATTCACAGTTAGTGCAGCTTGAAAACAAAAGCAGAAGAGAGAAAAGTTTAAAGCCTGAGAAAGGGGGGAAGGAAAGAAGAGAGACTCCAGAGAAGTGCACACTAAATACATTTTGTCTTCAGCTGGCGCTGAGTGCATTCGATAATTGTTTGTTTTAGGCTTTGGGTGTTGTGCAATGACTCTTGCTTTTTTTTTTTATCATTAAGAGAACGTAACTTAAAAAGGTTATAGAATAAATCAATTTATATTTAAATTTCCGTAAAAATATTTTTTTTTTCCGAAACCGAATTTTCAAAAACAAATTCCGGAGAATCCGTAATAGTTGGCATCTCTGTAATAACAACATAGTAATATTTATAATTTTATAAGCATAAACTTTTGATTCTTAATCTGATTGCAAATCAAAATTTAAAATGTATATCAAACTTTTTAATAAAACACTTTAAATTTTTATTTAATAGAATATTAAATAAAAATTAATGTTTGAATAACAGAATATTATAATAATATTATATGCACATCATACTATAATTGTAGTTTTAAATAGTAAAGAATATTTTAAACAGATATTTATTATTTGCTGCCCTATAAAAAAAGAAGGTTAAAATTATCTGAAATAGTAAAAATAATAAAAATACCTTCTGCAGATTAACAGGCATAGCTATATTTTGTTGACCATCATATTTCTCATAAGTGTTCACATCATACCATACCTAAAAAATATTGTAAAGCATGCTAGTACATAAATAAATAATTGCAGATTAGTGACACATGTATACCAATTCACATGATAAATCTAGCAGATCAACAATGTTAAATTTATACAAAATTATTTGCATCTTAGCAGAACATAGATCTAATGGGGTGCAATAAATAGCCAATCACAAGCTGGATTGTGGTGTCCCCCCCCATGCCAATCATAAATTATTTACTAGTAGTTCAACTTTCCATAATCAATCTTGATACACTCCTGCACAAAAATCTTGATCTTAAATCTAATTTTGTCAACAATGTCATCCAGGGGCGTAGCCAGAGGATGGCTGATGGGGCTACAGCCATCTCCGAATTGAGTAAACATAGGATATGGAGAAAAATATGTATTCATAGGTAAATTTAAAAATTCTCTTCATATTCCCTTGGTATATTTGAAAGTTCCCCTTGAGAAATTTGAGGTTCAGCAATGAACCTAAGCCAAATCAATTTTTTGAAGTGAAAACTTCTTTATGCACGTTGGGTACTTTTGGGACGGGGGAAAAGCACTGAATTCACGTGACCTTCACGCTCACACACATATGGGGGAAAAGTGGATTGTGACATCATAGCTAAACCGTCTCTTTCCAGCTGAGATTGCTTTCTTTGAATTTTAGTGCTGCCATTTGTTATCATATGTAAGAACTTCAAGTTACTTTCAAACAGCATACTTCGAGCTTCCGCGACTGGTATTGAACTGAGGACCCAAGGCTTGGTAGGCAAGCGTTTTAACCACCAGATGTATTCGACTCAGGATGAAATAACTACTGTTTGAAGTGATTGTTGTTTCTATTTCAGAATCGGAAATTTTATATATCTAAATAAATAAAATTAGACTTTGCCTGTACACTACTTGGTAGTAAAAAATGTTGTGACTTCTATTCATTTTAAGCATTTGGGACCTCAGTACAACTGTTACAAAAAAAAAAAGTTTGTCTGTCAAGCATTCTGTCAGTAATGCATTTTTTATTTGCACATCACGTAAAACTGAATGAAGCGAATGAAATAAAATTTGGTGGTATGAAAGTGATCACTCAATTTAAACTAGAGGCATCAAATTTTTTAAAAATTCATTAGATTTTGAGGCTTTCTGAAAATTGTTTCAAACTGCGTAAATTTTCGTTTGCACATCACACAATAATGACTTAAGTCGAAGAAATGAAATTTGGTGACGTGATAGGTGATAACTAACTTAAGTGATAGGGGTCAAATTTCAATTTTGATTAGGTTTTGTGATTTTTCTGAAAATTGTTTCAAATTGCATAAATTTTTGTTTTAGTATGCATAAAAACTGCATATAATTTGCACAACAAGTGTATACTTTCAAAATATTTTTAAGTATCCACTGTTTATGTACAAATTGTGTACAATCTATATGTTTTTGCAAAAAAAAGTGCAGACTTTTTCTAGCTGGGTAGGTGCTACCATTTTTTATTATTTATTTAAAAAAACTGTACTTAATTAGAATAGCTATATAGTTATTGTGCAATAAAATTAATTTGATAATGTGGAGAGTGTTAATAATTATATACTCTACATTATTTGAATTATAAGTGTTATACTTCAGTCCATTTGAATTTGAAATCCATCATTCATTACAAAAAAATTGGCTTACTGTTCATTACTACATAAGTACACAATTATTGATAATTAATAAATTCACGTACATAACTATTAATTGAATAGAACAAAATCCAACGGAGAAAAATGTGTATCACTAATGTATACTGTACGCATAAACCAGCTGTGCCACGGTGCGGCCTGTGTGTGCACCTCTCTTTTTAAATTTTCACTGTGCACAAAAATCGAGCGCGAAATTTTAAATGTAATTAAATTAAAACATCAAAAATTTCCAATGCTAACCCAGTGAAAATTGTGTTAAAATGTGTACAAACATATAAAAATATGTGAAATTGTGAGAATATCATAAATAAATGTGGGATACTTTTACAGCCTTAAAAAAAAAACATTTAAAAATTTTTTTAGAGGGAATAAAAAAATATAAAAATGTGTATAAACTTTCGTAAGTGTTTATTTTTTGTTAATAAAAAAATCTTTGTCTATCTACCCCCCCCCCCCCTCCCCGAAAAAAAAAATTAAAAGATATGTTATATCAATTTTTATAATGTAGTCTAGTCTTTGAACTCTCAAAGCCACACACCCCCCCCTAAAAAAAAAAAAAAAAATTCCTGGTTATGCTACTGATGCCATCAATTCCTAGGTTAATGATCGCAAAGCTAGAAAAGTTGACAGGGGTTATAACTCTTTGGTTATGGATTTAGCAATTAAAAATTAAAAAGCCCACAGCTGGAGAATTCTTCATTTATGGATTTTTTTTTTTTTTTTTTTAAATGCATTGTTCTTGCTTTCTCTCCAAAACTTACCTGACAAATAGCAAAAGTCTCAAAACAGTTTAATTTCACTGTAATTTTTACTATCATTAAAAGAGCCATCACTTTTCATTCTTTTCACACCTATAGTATATACAGTAGAAGATCGATATACCACAATTAAATTCTATAAACCGCAATTCTCCATAAACCGCATTAACACTGCGGATGTAAATAGAGAAAATCACAATTAAGAAATTTCTACGATCTGCTTTTTTTTTTTTTTTTTTTTTTTTTTTATTGCTTTCCTAGTGAATTAATTTTGAGACATTAGATAAATCCCACAACATGCCAAGCTTAAAATAAACAATTATTCTCCCGTGCATGCATTATGCATTATCAGCATAACAGCTGGCCGGCTGGGTCGAAGAGGAAGAAATGTTTACTTTAAAAAAACAAGGAACCTCTCCCTTTTTCCCTCCACTACAGAACCACTCTCTTTCTCCCTCCTCTACCATTGACTTCCCAAACAGACGTTTATTTATTTAGTTATATTTCTCTTTGTAAATTAAAAACATTGATTTGTTTTATATTAAATCGTATGCCATTACTTGGCTTCCTAAATCATACGCAGCATCACCAAAATGGTTTTTTTATTTATTTATTTGTGTGTGTGTGTGTGTGAGGGAATGCACATAGCATATTCTAAAGTAAAAATAGCCATGTTTCTTTAATTTTGGCAAGAAGAAAGGTTTTAAAATGAATGGTTTTCTAAACAAAGTTGGGGGGGCACGCGCCCCGCCCGACGATATGCTTGTCTCAATATTGACAGTAAAATACTTTTAAACAGTCTGTGAGAAGTAGGGGAGGGAGAGTTTTCTCAATGTAACACTATTTTAAAACTAAATTTTGGAACTGGATTTAAGCCATCATTAGTTACAATGAAAACTGCTGAACTAATGCATTGTGCACAAAATGCATGCACAAATGTACTCAGTTTGCAAACCTGCATGAAGAAAACATTTTTGAATATTTGGTAATGGATGATAAGTCACAAATTGTTAATCATTTGACCAGTGCTGAAATAATTTCCTCTGTTTCAAAACAAGAGGAAAACAATTCTGAAACAGAATCAAATGCTGGAGAGAACGTTGAAAAACTTTCAGAATCTGAAGAAATTTCCATAAGAGATCAATATTTTAAATTCCTAGAAACACAAGACTGTGTAACCAAAGTAAAATTATTACCTGTTCAAAGGCTGCAAGAAAAGTTATTTGTTGAGAGATTGCAAATTCTAAAACAAATCAAAATTAATATATTGTTTAACAAATAAACTTTAATGCTTTTGGTAATTTCAATTTATTTATTTTTTCTGTAAATAAATAAATTCCATTTTTTTGTTTTTTAAAGTAGTATTTGTATTTAAAAAAAGTTTTAAGCATTATATTTATGTGTTCCAGCTATATTTTAATATGTTTACTAGGGAAGTTTAATGATATAAGTGAATGATCCATATAACGCAAAATTCTATATAATGCAAAACCTTGCGTTTCGAGGTTTGCCTTATAAAGATCTACTGTATTGTCAATGGAGTCTTCTTTTACATAGGCCAAACTAAGTATTTTTAAAACTATTTCTGAACCCACTGCTCTCATTAAGAAAAAAAAAAAGCAACAAATATGTCATCACTCTACACAATACTGTGACATTTAACAATCTTTTAACTTTTTATTCTACTGAAATATTGTGTAAACTTTACTTGGAGTCCTAAATATTCATTTAAAAGTTTAAAATTTTTAGTATTTGTGTTTTTTCCTGTTAGACTAATGGAATTCTCTAATAAAAACTACTTTCACTAACTTTTACTGATGGTATTTTTTATCTGAATCTAAGTAATGTACTATAATGCTAAGGAAAAATAATTTCTTCACATTTTAGAACTAATATAGATAATTCATGTTACGTTGAAACTGATCTGTTTAATTTATAATTTGAGTTGGCACTAGGGATGCACCGAATACCATATTTTGCCGAATAACGAATACCGAATATTCAATTAAAATTCTTACCGAATATTCGGCTGAATACCAAATACTTGGGTTGAAATTTATAAACTTATTGTTATTAAACTTTGATTGCAATGATTGATTTAATTAGTCTTTTCTTAAACAATATTTCAAGCGGTGTAAAACTTCAAAAATTAAAATGCTGCAAAATTTAATATCCAAGTGTGTTTCCTTTATATATTAATAACTTTTTTAAATATTAGTGAAATGCTGGAAATTTTTTACCTGCATATTTTATTAAATATTTAGTAGTTAATTGAGCTTACATATTTATGAACACTTAATGTTAATTTATAATTTGGTGGGTTTTTTTTTGGTGTTTTGGATTTTTTTTTTTTCCTTGTTACTGTTTATATTTAAATCAGTTAGTAATAGCAAAGTTAATGTAATGTGTCATAAGATTTTTGAAAAACGGAAAGCAACAAAATTCAAATTTAACATCTGAATGTTTTCTCTTGCATTAAAACTAATTTCATTGTGACATTAGTTTTTTGTGTGATTGTGAAATGCTATGTTAGGGCTATCTGCAAAGTATAGGGGTCCCTTGGTAGGAGGACTTTCTAAGGGTTTCTAACGCTTATTCACATGTGATATTAGTAAGTAACAACTTGAATCAGTTTAGTACTATGGTACTATGCTATATCTTTCATTCATGATATAAAAAATATGTATTTGTTTACCGATTGGTGAATACTTAAATCTGTTTACTATTCGGTTGCCGAATATTTAAGTATTTGGCAGAAAGTATACCGAATACCAACCGAGTATTCGGTGCATCCCTAGTTGGCACATATCAATGTTGTGATCTTTCTATTTATTTATGTTAGTATGCAACTGAAATGGAAAATGTATACAACTATAGAACTTACTTCTCCTGAGCCTGGAAAATATATGTTTATACTTGTAGCACCGATTTCTAATACAGGTTTTACAAGAAGAGATGAACCTAAAAAAATAAATATATATATATATATATATATATATGTGAATACCCTCAGATCTCCATGCCTCTCGCGTTGCGGGAATGACGTCAGCAGCAGCTCCCAGAACCCTCTGCGCTGCCAACAGCCGCGCGACTACTCAACTCGGGCGACGACGAGAAAAGGAGGGAAAAGAATAGAATGCCGTGTGTTGTGTTTCGTGATGGACTTTAGATGTAGTAATTTTGAAAGACGTAACTTTGTTTTATTTTAAGACGGACTGATTTTCCCGAACGATGATTTTTTTTTTTGCTTTAAGTGTTTGTTTGTAATTGTAAATGTCTTCGTCCGCATTAAATGTACTTCGTGATTGTGATCGTTATTCTTGATTAATCCGAAGTGTCATTTCACATGGGGGCTCGCGCCTTCCGTATCAAAGATGAAACCCCTAGATTTTGCGAAGTTATGTAATTTTATTGAACTTTAAACAAAAAACGAAGAAACTTTTTATGAACTGTGGAATACGCGAAGTATCATCTCTGACGTAGCTGGAGTGAATATTCTATGGTGGCTTACTTCTCAAGTGACAATTTTTTTGTTCTCAACTACCAAACGGTGAGTTTTGTTTTTAATTTTATTACACAATGAAGTTGGTTGATATTCCCGAAATCCAGAATGCACTAATGACTTTGAGAACAAATAAAATAAAAGTTCTTCACCGTTATATTTTTGATAATGATGGGGACAGAAAAAATAGAGAACGACTTCGTACGTTCTCAGGCTTCTCATTTCAAATTGATGATGAAGAATTTAAAGCAAAACGGACTTTAACTGAAACAAAATTTTCTTTAAATGAACTGATTATCATTTGTAATATATTGAATCTAGAATTTGATGGCGATAAGGCAACATTAAACTACCGTATATTATCTTCTCTTTGCAATATTGAAGAATATGCGAAAACTTTACTAACGTCCCACAACGACGAAGAATTCGATGAAGAAATCTCGCTAGAAACAAATTCATTGGTGCATGATAATATACACGATAATACTGATTCTGTGCATACTGAAAATAATAATGTGAAAGAAATTTTGACTGAAAGCAAACGCATTCGTATGCATGATACTACTGATAATACTACTTTTGTGCATACCGAAAATAATAGTGTTAAGGAAATTTCTAATGAAAGTAAAACCACTCCTAATTCATCCATTTCACCGAAACCGGTAGAAACCATTGTTCCAAATGAAAATAATAGCTTAAAAATGTTTGAAAAAATGAGTATTTCTTTAAGTTTCACTGATATTGAAAATTCTATTTCTAAGTTTAATGCTTTACCTCATGAAAATGTGAAGCATTGGATTGAACAATTTGAGAATGTGGCAACTATGTTTAGTTTGAGTGAGCTTCAAAAATTGATATTCGCGAAAAGATGCCTTGGTGGAAATGCATTGTTATTAGTAAAAAGCGAACCGAATTTAACATGCTGGGAACAATTAAAACAGTTGCTAATTTCTGAATTTTCGATCCAGTGTAATTCAGCTCAGTTGCATGATATATTGCGTAAGCGTAAAATGAAAGATAACGAAAGTGTCCAACAGTATTTTTTGATTATGAAAGGATTAGCTTCGAATGGTGTTATAGATGACGGAGCGTTAATTGATTACATTATTAATGGAATAAATGATGATACTCATAATAAAATTGTTTTGTACGGGAGCAAAAACCTTCATGAATTTAAAGAAAAGCTCCGCCTTTACGAAACCATTAGAGCTAGGGCTCGTTTCACATCTTCAACGCCAGTTAGACCCCAATATCAACCTCAAAGTTTTGAGTCTGAAGTTAATAAATCGCCTGTCGCTTCCCAAATTCGCTGTTTCAATTGCGGTTTGCGAGGGCATAAAAGCTCCGCCTGCATAAATAAATCTCGAGGTCCTAAATGTTTTTCATGCAATTCCTTCGGTCATTACTCAGCAGCATGTAAGCGAAAAACTTCCAAAACAAGTGTACAAAAAGTTTCAGACACTGTTCCACATAATGTTAACTTTCATAGTCCAACTGTGTCTAATTCTATGCAATTATCAGTCAAAATAAACGATGTTCCCCTTCATGCTCTTTTAGACTCAGGAAGCGAAGTCACGTTAATTAATGAAAGCTCTTATAAGATGATTGGCTCTCCATGCCTAACACTTTCAAAGACCGCTTTCACAGGTCTTGGTACAGTACAAATTCAAGCTTTTGGGCATTTTCAAGGTTCGGTTGAAATAGATGAAACCATATTTAATACCCAAATTTATGTTATTAATGATAATCTTCTTAGTGTCAACGCATTAATTGGAACTGACTGTATCAAACAAGCTAATTTTGTCATAGGGAAAAATGGTATAAAAATTGTTAAAGATGACACCCCGGACAATTTCTTGATAAATTTTGTCAATATGGCTAATGATAATACCCTAGTTGATCTTGCACACATTACATCAGAGTCACACCGTAAAGAAGTTAACCAAATCATTGACACATATGTCCCAAAGAAAACTAAAAGTACTAATTTGACTATGAGAATTACTCTTACTGATAATACCCCGATAGCACAAAAACCACGTAGACTAGCACTTTGTGAAAAACAAGAAGTTGACCGCCAAATTAAACAATGGCTCAGCGATGGTATCATAACAGAAAGTTGTTCAGACTTTGCTGCTCCAATTGTTCTTTGTAAAAAGCGTGACGGCTCTACTCGCATTTGTGTAGATTTTCGAAAGCTTAATAGTAAAATAGTTAAGGAAAGATTCCCATTACCCCTTATTGAAGACATTTTTGATAAATTACAAGCAGCTAAAGTCTTCACGACTCTCGACTTAAAAAATGGATTCTTCCATGTTGATATAGATCCAGATAGCCGCAAGTACACTAGTTTTGTCACCCCTAACGGTCAATTTGAATTTAAAAAAGTACCATTTGGCATTTGTAACTCGCCTTCAGTATTCCAGAAATACATCCAAATCGTATTTCGTGAACTTTTACAAAATGACACTGTTATTCTTTACATGGACGATATAATAATTCCTGCTGTCGATAATGATGATGCAATAACGAAATTAAAACAAGTTTTTGAAACTGCCTCACAATATGGCTTAGAATTTAATTTTAAGAAGTGCTCATTTTTGCAGCGAAGAATTACCTTTTTAGGTCACATAATCGAAAACAAGACAATTCGACCTTCATCAGAAAAAACAACTGCAGTATTGCATTTTCCGTAACCCAGAACGACGAAACAAGTCCAATCTTTCTTAGGTCTTACGGGATATTTTCGTGAGTTCATACGGAACTATGCTATAATTGCAAGACCCCTCAGTGATCTTTTACGCGATGGAACTGAGTTTCATTTTGGCCCAGATCAACAACAAGCTTTCATCGCTTTAAAAAATGCTTTAATGTCGGACCCTGTGTTGAAACTTTTTCAACAAGGTTCACAATTAGAACTCCATTGTGATGCTTCTAAGAAAGGATTTGGATCCATCCTTATGCAACAAGATGAAAATGGCTCTTTTCACCCCATATGTTATATGAGTAGAAAGACTTCCCTCAACAGGAAAAGTATTCTAGCTACGAATTAGAAGTTTTGGCCATAGTAGAATCCCTGAAGAAATTTCGCCACTATCTGTTAGGAACAAAATTTAAAATTTACACTGACTGCTCTGCTTTTTTAATGACCATGTCCAAAAATGATCTCCCTCCTAGAATTGCTCGTTGGGCTCTGTTCCTACAAGATTTTGACTATGAACTTCTCCACCGCCCCGGCAATCAGATGCGACATGTCGACGCTTTCAGCCGTTTTCCTGTTATGGTTATCCAGCATGATGATCTCACACGAAACGTGATCAAAGCACAATCAACTGACGAATTCATAACAAATATAAAAAAATTGCTTGAACGCTCGAACGACACACACAACGACTATACACTGAAAAATGACGTTCTGTACAAAATCGTAGATAACACGGATCTTTTAGTAGTTCCACAGGACATGCAAAAACAAATCGTAGAAAATGCTCACTCTAAAGGTCATTTCGCCTCAAAGAAGACAGAAGATATCATAAAAGAACAATTCTTTATCCCTAATTTACATCAAGTTGTTCAAAATGTCATTTCTAATTGCATAACATGTATTCTCTCATCTAAAAAGTCTGGTAAACAAGAAGGATTTCTACACTCTATTCCAAAAGGAAACCTACCACTTGATACATACCACATTGATTTCCTTGGTCCCCTCCCTTCAACCCATAAAAATTACAAACATCTTTTCACAGTCACTGACGCCTTCACTAAATTTATATGGCTTTATCCGACAAAATCAACAACAACCAACGATGCTCTCGAAAAACTAAAGCTTCAGCAGATAACCTTTGGGAACCCGCGACGAATTATCTCAGATAAAGGACCGGCTTTTACCTCACGTGAATTCCAACAATATTGTCAAGACGAAGATATAGAACATGTCCAAATTACAACCGGAATACCTCGCGGAAATGGACAAATTGAACGAGTCCACGGTACATTAATACCAGTTTTGACAAAACTCTCAATTGATGACCCTCTAAAGTGGTACAAACATGTTCCGAACCTCCAACGCATTTTAAACAGTACAAGATCCGCAACAACAAAATTTTCCCCGTTTCAATTATTGACAGGCATAAAGATGAAAACTAAGGAAGATACCAAAATTTTACAACTCCTTGACGATGAACACATTCATTCCACGTTACAAGAGAAAGACACCTTACGAAACGAAGCAAAAAACAACATTCTTAAAATGCAAGAGCAAAATAAACGACAGTACAATAGACGTCGGAAATCTGCAAACACGTATAAAGTCGGCGATAGAGTGGCAATCCAGAAAACTCAATTCGGAACAGGCACTAAACTACGACCCAAATTTCACGGTCCCTACGAGATTGTGAAGGTGCGACCAAACGAAAGATATAATGTGAAAAAAATTGGTCAGCATGACGGCCCAAACTTAACGTCTACAGCAGCCGATCTCATGAAAAAATGGCCAACTTAGTGACTTTCCTCAACCCGTGGTAATTTCCCTGACGACTGGACATTGGACTAGATCAATTCTCAATCGGATTGTGGACTCAGAAAGACGCTTCAGTGGTTCAGTTTAGAAGACGGCCAAAGACGCATTTTAATGGCACGAAATTGATTTACGACGATACTTTTCTTTCTCCCTTTTGTTTTTCTATTTTCAGGTGCAGACTGTGCTTAGAGGGCTGATCCACGTTGCCAGGAGGACCTGCCCAGCCAGGATGCCCGAGTGAATACCCTCAGATCTCCATGCCTCTCGCGTTGCGGGAATGACGTCAGCAGCAGCTCCCAGAACCCTCTGCGCTGCCAACAGCCGCGCGACTACTCAACTCGGGCGACGACGAGAAAAGGAGGGAAAAGAATAGAATGCCGTGTGTTGTGTTTCATGATGGACTTTAGATGTAACTTTGAAGGACGTAACTTTGTTTTATTTTAAGATGGACTGATTTTCACGAACGATGATTTTTTTTACTTTAAGTGTTTGTAATCGTAAATGTCTTCGTCCGCATTAAATGTACTTCGTGATTGTGATCGTTATTCCTGATTAATCCGAAGTGTCATTTCACATATATATATATATATGTATGTATACATATATGTAAGCTAGATTACACAAATGAAATTCCAAATAGTTTAATTATTGTAGCTACCATAATTTTATTATTTCTTTCTAATAGAAAGAAAGAGAGAGAGAGGATGCAATACAAAAGATTCCAATGCCCAATTTTCTAACTATTTAAAGTGAGCTTTGAAAAAAGTTAAAAGAATAAATAATTAAATAAGTACATTTGTGTATGAATTTGGAAATAAGTCGATATTACATACCAATCATATATTCATCATTCATACTAAAAGTTGATGTTTCAGTAGGAAATTCCATCCATATAGGTCTCATTGGGGGTGTACCAGTTCTTTCATTTTCAAAGAATAAAGTATACCATAAAGGAAGTAATGCATATCTTTGCCTTATAGCTTCTCGAATGAGATTTTTTGATTCATCATCAAACAGCCATGGTTCTCGGCGCTTTGTTTCATGATGGGAATGAGCCCTAAAGAAAGGTTGATAAGCACCAGCCTATTAAAAATAAAAATATTATGAGACTATAAGATAATTGTAATCAACCAAATAAAAATGCTTTGTTCTTAAAAACATCTTTACCTTATCTTAACACTTTGGATTCAAATTATATAAGAAACAATTGAAATAACTTAATATTAAACACTAAGTATAAAACTACATACGTTTAAGGAAACACAAAGATTCTCTCCCTCTCCAGTAATTTAAAAACCGACACAAAGGCAAGAAAAGTTAATACTAAAGGGAAAAAAAAAAAAAAAAAAACAGTGTGAGCATATTTACCTGATACCAACGAACCAATAGTTCAGCTGAAGGATTTCTGAAAAATCCACCTACATCAGCTCCAGAAAATGATAAACCAGTAATACTAAAGCTTAAGATCATTGGAATGCTAATTTGCAAATGATTCCAATCAGCAATATTATCTCCTGTCCACACAGCACCTATTCAAAAAGGGTTTAGCAATTTAAAAATTATATCATTCACATTTTCAATGGCGTAACTCAAAAAACATACATTTAAATGCATAATTTGATGGCAATGGATGGTCACAAAATTGATACTGTAATCTACAAATAATTTAATATCAATGACTTTTTTTTTTTTAATTAGGGACCAGACTTTAAAATCGAATACTCCTCAATTAAATATGAGATTTCCTCACTTGTTTCACAGATATATAAAATATGCCCCTGGGGGGGGGACGTGTTCTGGGTACTCAACGGTCCGATATCAGCTTTCTTTTAGGATTAGCAGGGTTAGGAGGCAGTGTCAGAAAGGTACTGTGCCCGGAAAACTAATTTAACCACTATACGATTTTACGGCCTCTTTGCCATTTGTTTTAGGAAAGAAATATTTTAATATTGCATGATAATTTTTTTTTCTTAAACATTATTTTGGAACTTTGGAAATTTAGGCTTTTGTTTGAAGTCATGGCACTTTCAAATTGAATCCAGCTTGAGAATATAGAAAATATTTGGCTAGAAATCACTAAACCTTACTATTACTGATATTTTATCTCTTTCAAACAAAATAAGTTTAGATGAAGTGCACCGAAAATATTTTTGATTTAACAGACATGCAAGAAAGTCATGTGTTGTCCACATCAGATTTTTTTCTTTCAAGAGAATAGTCATAATAAAATTTCAACAGTTGAACAACAAAAATCACAGCATTAAATCTTAAAACAATGTTATTGTTGATATAGTAAATTTATTGGCACTATCTAAAAAGATATACTGTGTAATTTTCCTTCACTGTTAGTCATTTGTCACAGCTGACATCAAATCTGTAACATTTACTAATGCACCTTTAGTATATTTTAATGTTTTTACCGTATCTTTGAGAGCCAGCAAAAACAGATCTGCTCAAAATAAAGGGCCTCTGAGCTGAGCTTCTCATTAAATGTCCTTTGTATGTAGCCATTACCTATAATATAAAAATCAACTATTAAAAAAGCATTTAAATAATTACTATAATAAATATACTAACTATTTTTTTAGTTTTCTATACTAATAATAAATAATGAAGCATTAAATAAAACATATTAGTAGAAACAAAACTTTAGAAAATTACTAAGATGGCAGCATGCTTCTTATTTGCACACATGCAATTTTTTTCAATACCTTAGTATGTTTTATAAGTAAACAATTAATAAATTAACTGTGACATCTTTAAAGTAATAAGATCCTGATACAGCTCATAAGATATAAAAGCAACTTTTAACAATGAGACAGAAGCTAGCATTTAATATTTAGGCAGGATCTGTTAAAGTACATTTTAATATGAAATATAAAATGATAGGCCTTTTACCAAAAAAAAAAAAAAGTTATAATAGTTCAAAACACTGTAAGGCAAGAATTAAAAAATGTTTAGAATATTTCAAAAACAACTGTTCATAAGTGTCACACTTTTTCAAGCATAATTGACCCCCTAACCCCCATTCATTAAAAACTGTCACACTTTACCATACTTCCTCTCACCCCTCTTGTCACATGTCATGTTCTTTTACATAAACATTTACTTGTAGTTCAGAAACAAAGAGCTACATTATATATCGTGTTTTAATTTTGTTTTTTAACTTTATGTGTTTTAACGACATTTGGATACATAACTGTAATAATGATTTATGTACTTATTTTTTGCATAATAAGCTTAAGTTTACAACAACAAAAAAAAAACACACAATGAAAGGTAAGATTTAGTTGAGGAAAAGATACTCAAGGGCTATTTGCCTATGGGGGATGTTTCTGGCAGAGACCTTTTTTAAAAGGTTCTAATCTGAATTCATATTACATCTGGAGAAAACTGCTCTAAACTCCAGACTGTTAGATTTACAACCATGCAGTAGGCCAAAACACTGGATCTTCAGCCATCACCTGTTCAATGTCTTATCCACTCCGCCATACAAAGAGGAAGAGGTTTTCTTCTAAGTGAAGAATTTCTGTTTTTACCCTATTCCCAGAACTTAGAATGTCGTTTTCAAAAAGAAAGGAATATATATTTAAAAAATCACACAAAAGTTGTTTTAGCCCAGATTATATAAATACCCACAAATAGTCTAATTGCAAAGTATGTTTAAAATTTAATCTGCTGATTTAAATTATTTTTATTTTACCCAAACTGTATCTCACATGTCTTGTTGGCCCCTCCCCATCCCTAGTCACAAAGTGCCACAATGAACCCCCTACCCCATCCCAGCATGACATTTGTAGACAGCTCCAAATGAAATTCTCCCCCCCCTCCCCTACCCCCATGTTTTATTTTTTACTAAGAAAAAGTAGCATAAAAGTAAAAAGAAAAATGTTCCAGAGCAATGAAATTTTGCAGATATTTGTTAGTTGATAAAGTAGAAGATGAGGATAGAAGGAACAAAAGTATTTGAAAGTAAAAACAACAATGTATCTAGCTTTGTCTAATGATTAAACGTTTCTCATCAACTGAAAAATACGACTCCTATATTTTTAAATTCAACATACCATGAGCATTCCATACATGTTATGAATATCTCTGTGTTCCCAACCACCAACATGTTTGGCATCTTTTGGCATTGTCACTTCTGGTTCGTTGAATACAGACGGCTCGTTCATATCATTCCATGTGTAAAGGGATAGTGTTGATCCTTGGTACTGGTCAAGGGCATATTTGGAAGCCCACCAATCTCTTACTTCTGGGCTGAGGAAGTCAAGGTACCCAGAAGCTCCTGGCCAACACCAACCCTCATAGTCCTGGTTATCTTTGCTTTTCACATAAAGGCCTTTATCAGTAGCTTCTTTATGAATAAAATAACTGTTATCTCGTTTAATATGGGGATCAACCAGAGTAACCATCTTTCGGCCTTTGGCAGTCAAGTTGGTTAACATACCAATTGGATCAGAGAACTTATAAGGATCCCACGTAAAATATCTACAGGTGAGGAAAAAAAATATTGTAAAGAATATTTTCCAGGCAGTAGTGCAGTTACATTTTAAAGGCATAAAGCTGTTAAAATAGTCATTTAAATTTTACAGACTAGCTTTTTTTTAAAAGAAAAAAAAGAAAGAAAAATTAAGAGCAGAAATATACAGAATATTAAAACTCTTCTTAATGTTTGAATTTATTACACAATTATATATCATCAAATATATTTCCATAGTTCTAATATAATGTACAATGTTAAGGGCTTAGTAAAAAACTGATGCAATTGAAATCTACCAAACAGGTTTTTTATTAGATGGTCTTGAAATGTAATTTAAATATTCTACTTCAAATTGGAAAAAATTTAGCTACATATCATTGGCACACTGAAGAATGAAAATTAGTTAAGATTTCATCTCATATTCAGCATTAATCATTATAATGAATATCAACAATATCAATTACTTTCTGTCATGAGTGTGATCTAAATCAAGCCACAATACATCATATGGAATATCATGCTCATCAAATCCAGCATCTACATTCCTGACATCATCCTGGTCTCTGTAATTCCATCGACACTGATGATAAGCCAAAGAAAACAGCTGCAAAAAAGGAAAAGTGAGCTTTGAAGTTATAGTATAATAATCATTATGTAAAATTATATGAAGTGCAATTTTTTTTAAAGTTAGCAGCACACAATATTTGATTTTTTTAAATGCTGAAAAATAAGAAATAAAAGAAAAATGGTACAATCCTATGTTTTAGTATACAAGTCTGTTTTCAGTTCATGAAATATAACAAATGATCATTTTTACAATTAATAAATCTATAAAGACCAAAATTATCATTAATAAGAAAGAGAATTTCTTATTATGTATCACTTAAACAGAGTAACTGAGCAATGTAATTTAGAACATTCTCTAGAAAAGAAAAAAAATTGCTACGTGAAAATCTTCAAGTAAAATCTTTTTTATTGGATTCCTTGCACTAAAATTTTTATTTGATTTTAAGTTATTGGATTGTCAATAGAAATTAACTTACTGGTGGCAATGGTGTTGTTCCTGTTAATTTTGAATACTCAAACATAACATCTTTAGGCCCAGGTCCAAGAAGGAAAAATGCATCAATAATGCCACTCTCGGAAAACCAATGTGTATCTTGTTGAGGAATTTGGGTACTGCCTTTAACAAAGTCAACAATTGATGAAACAACGCCCTAAAATTATAAAATGCATGCACATCAGAATTCTTATAAAACAATTTATTAAAAATGAAATAAAATATTTATTTAAAAAATTATTCACCTGATTTGATGATGATTCAACATCAACCCAAGTTTCAGCAGCATTTAACCACAATAATCCAACTGTACGGGTATCACTATAGATTTAAAAACATTAATCAAAGCAGGGGGGTGGGAGCAAATACAGTGGAACCTGCCTAATGTGACCACCCTCGGGAAGAACAAAATGGATCACCTTATAAAGGTGGTCACCATACGAAGGCAGTAAAATATGGTGGTTGTAAAGTGAAACTGTACGAAAGAAATCACTATAAACAGGTGGTCTCTTTAGCAGGTTCCACTGTAATTTGATACATACTAGTTTATTAAATAAAATTATTATATGTCTTTAAAAATGAAAAATAACCTTGTATAAAGTACTTATAAGAGAAAATAAAACCTGTACATTCACTTCAAGAGCTTTTGTCTGCAAGCAAAATATTTATCAACCCACACACAGATAGAAAAGCAATAGAGTAGAATGGTAAATATATTCTAATTATGATTATTACATAAATATTCTTCTTAATAGTTTACTAAAAAAAAGGGAATTTTACAAACATTAATTTTTCTCCCAACAAATATGAATAAGCAACAAATAATTCAAATGCTGAAAACAAATGTAATAAAATATTTCAAGCATAAAATTAAAAGATACCTATGTGCAACCATGAAAGGAATAGATCCATACAATGCCATTGGATTATTCAAATCGTATTCAAACACATCTAAATTATATAATCTGTATGGATCAGTAGAGCCCCTGTAAAAAAAAAAAAAAAAGTCCATAGTATATATTAAAATATTTAACATAAAATAAATACAATATTGGGGCAAACACACAAACACTTTTTTATTTTTCAGCAATGCATAACACATTAATAAAAAGCTAAAAATTGGTACAACAGCCTCTGTGTGGGGTCAAAGCCAGTGCACCTCGACCACGGCTTTCTGACCATGGGCTCTGGGGTGCAGAAGCAAATGCCTCGGCCAGGTGGTCAGCCTGACCCGAAGCCCCTATTGTCTAACTCCCAAGCAAGCATGGTCCTCATTTTATTGACTCACTCAAGGAATGAAAGGATGATAACATTTATGCATGCAAAAAATTTAATGAAACTACAAAACACTGGCAAATTAAAATATTTTACACTAAGTACATTTCAAAATAGAATTCTAAGAAATTTAGAGGTACCGTAATTTCCGGCTTATAATCCGCAGCGATAGATAATCCGCAGGTGCTTTTTTTTTCAAGTAGAAAAAAATATTTCTTTAGATAATCCGCCACGGTAGATTATCCGCGGATAGTATGGCGATGCTTTGACCAAAATTGGTAATTATTTTCTATGTATAGTAAAATCACAGTATTAATATTAGAATCAGCTTACTGTAAAACATTTCCTACTAAAAATCTATTGTTATGAATGAGAATTATCAAACATACTTTGGCGGTCATTTTTCGATTTAAATCACAATTGATACACAATTTTTAAGCTAGGCATTCTACCTGTAAGCCTTAAGAACTGTATTATGAAATTAATCAAAAATAAGAAAGCGAAAATTTTTTTCGGAACAAAGAAAACAAAATTTATGGTAGCATACAGAATACTTATCGCATACTTTGTAACATCGTAATTATTTAGTCAAGTGACATTATTATAAGAAAAACAAAATTGAACTGAGACCTACCTTTTTACTGGAATAATATATATACAAACAATAAACCTTTTACTGGAACAATATATAGACAGCAAATATTGAATAAGTAATCAATACAGCCAATACTCAGCAAACTTTACGCTTAATATTTACAAGTAATTAAAAAAAGAAACTAAAAATTAGAATCATCTGAATCTGAAAAACCCGAAAAGCAAATCATCATTCAATTCCAAGGAGTCATCAGAATCGTCGTTCAGTTCAGTGGTCGATTCAAAATTTTCTTCTAACAGTCCACATTTTTAAAATGCATTTTTCATCCCATGCAGTTTTTACCCAGTGGGTTACATCTGTATATGATGCTCGTCGCATTTTTCCACTCTTCGTATACTCATGAACGTCCTCTTCCATCCATTTTCCCCATGAGTTTCTTATCTTCGATTTGAAAGACTTGTTGATTCCAACATCCAGGGGTTGCAGTATTTTTGTTAGTCCTCCCGGTATCACTGAAAGGATTGCACCTGATGTTCTCCAGGCCACTTTAACATCGTCTTTCAGATGAGCCTTCATTGAATCCAAAATCCATAGCGCACGAGTTTTAAATAGAGGAAACTTCCCTTTTTTCCAAATTGAATCGAGCTAGGAGATCATAATGTCCTGGTTCATACAACCTTTCTCATTGCATTTTATTTCTATTCCACGGGGAAAATTTTCTTTAGGAATGGTTTTTCGTTTGAAAATAACCATCGGGGGCAATTTTTCTCCACTTGCATAACAGGTTAATAGTACAGTGAACGAATTTTTTTCATTTCCAGTAGTATTTATTGCAACGGACAAAGTCCCAGCAGTGTCGACAGTTCTGTTTGGGGGAGAATCAAAGCACACGGGAACTTCATCCATGTTAAATATTTCTGCAGAAATGAATTTCTTTTCTGCAATTACATTTTTGATGTAAAGTAAAAACTCATCTTTTTTCATCTCCCAGTCAGTCGGCAGTTTCTGTCCAACAGTAGTGCGATTCCGTACAGAAAGATTTTTTCTCTTCATGAACCGGTAGCACCACGTGGGGCCACGATCGAAACCTCTAATCTGCATTTCTTCGACAATTAATTTAGCCTTAATTCTTATTTTAACTGTAGATACAGGATTCCCTTTACTTCTTTCTTCTATAATCCAGCGATGTAACACATCTTCTAATTCAGGCCATTTTGGCTGGCTAAACCGAAAACTTTTACATTTTTTTGTTCCTCGCATTTTCTAATTTCTCTTAGATTTTCTCCATAAGCGAACGTTGGATTCATCGACTTGAAATAGTCGTCCAGCCTCCCTATTTCCAAATTCTTCAGCTTTACTGATTACTTTCAGTTTAAAATCAGCTGAATAGCTAATGCATTTTTCGACATTTCTACAAATTTCGTATGAATCTTTTCAACGATGATCGTCACGTACCCTAATATGAAGTAGTGATGCCAATTTTTTTGACGAAATTTCCCCATTTCACAGACTACTCATTTAGAGCGGAGAGCCCAATCAGAAGTCGTTTCAGGAAGCTATGACGTATGACCCTCAAAGGTCCCTGTTTTTCCCCATCTTCAAAAAATCTACTGAAATACTGCAGTGGCATCCTGTGTCATGTAATTGATTAACAGACTTAAATCTTTTTCATGGTCTAAATATACTGGAAAAAAAGAAATGAACTTTTTTTTGTTTTTATAAATAAAGTTTTTTATTGTAAAATCTGAAGGCTTCAGGAAAAATTTCAGTAGATAGTACGCAGCGATGCATAATACGCACTGGATAAATTTTCATCTTTTTTAGTAGATAATCCGCGGATTATAAGCCGGAAATTACAGTAATTTAAAGTATGCATGAGTACTTCAGATTGCATATTAATATTCATTTTGATAACTTGGAGAGGACATCATCTCTCACATTTTCCATCTAACAATCCTGTAACCCAGACATAATTAAATATAATTCTACTTTCTATATAGATGCACACAGAATTATAATGATGAAGTAAATTTCATCTAGATTGGATTTGGTCATGCTTTTCACTTTAAAACAATGGAATAAGTACACATACACAAGACAAAAAAAAAATTGCTCTGAAAAACAATCAAAACATTTGCAAAACTTATTCCTTTAAATTTTGTAATAAAAATGCCCTTGATTAATGCAAATAATACATTACATAACATATATTCAACAAACATACTTTGTTGTTCTCAATGGGAAAACGTCAGCATGTTCAGGTATTCCATACACATGCTCAAAACCAACAAATGAAAAGTCCATTCCTACAGATGTAGGTCCTAGATGAAAGGAAAAATTTAAAAATACTCAAATATAAACACAAATGATAACTGAACAAACAAAACATTTACATATCCACAACTGACATAACTGTTAAAGAAGTTTAAAGATAGACCTCATTCCTCTCCATGTCTAGAATGCATGTTCTTAAATTTTAGAGGACGTTAAGAGTTTTTACGTGTTTTTAAGTTTCTTATCAAGATATGCTAAAAGTACACATGCATTATCCTTCAATCAATTTCACAAAATAAAACTTTATGTTTAAGGCCCCAAAATATGCTTATGCACTATTTATGCATTATTATGTAAGTAAAAATGTTAAATCTCATCACACACAAACTTGTTAAATTCAGTGGACACACTAACATAACACAATATAATTTTGTTATCACAGCCAAATTAAAAAAACAGTTCGACTCTCTCATTTTCCAGTCCATGTAAAAGTTGGAATTTTTTACAGCTGAAAAGTTGTGCGAGCCTTTTCGAAACTAAAAACTGTACTTATTTTTATTTACAAAGTTCATTATTAATTTTAACCATGCAGGACATTTTAGCAGGCAGTACAAAATGTATTTCAAATGGTTTGGTATGTAAAAAGAGCTTTTACATTATAGAGATGTATTATAATAGCAGAAGCAGTATTATTATTTTTTCTCTCCTAAAGAGGTGGGGTCTTTCAAGAAATAAAATTAAGTACAGAACTTTGAAAGGTCAGTAAAAATGTTTGGCCCAAAGTTGCTCAAACTCTGAGATTGTTATAATGCATAAAATGCTGCTAAGACTAATCCTACTAATATTATAAATGTCAGTGTTTCTATGTATGTTTATTATTCTTTCATGCTGAAACGGTTCGACGGATTTAGATGAAATTTAGAATAAAGACAACAAATAGGCTACTTTTTATCGTGCAAAAAACACTGTTCCTATAATATACAAAAAAACTATAATTTTATCCAAAAAAAAAAAGAAAAAGAATCTAATTGAGTTTTTATTTTACAGAACAGTCAACAGATGTTCGTCTTCGGGTGACTTACTGAAATACTTATAGAATACACAGTTTTTAATAAATGAATTTAAATTATCATCTGCTATGACTGTATAAAAATACACCTGAATAAGTTTTTCCTTCTCACATGGATTTATAAGCAGACTTCAGGCCAAGCACACAAATCTGAAATACATGTTACACAAACAAATTAAAAATAAGTTTTTGAAACTTTCATTCAGTTTAAATTGTGCATTTTCTGTACATATTTTTAACATTCTATTTCTTTGTATTACATCCAGAAAAAGGATGTTAGAAATATCAATTTTAATTTTTTTTAATCAAACTCATGAATGATGATACACTTCCCAACTTAATAGAATAAGGAAAGAAACTAGGGAAGATGCAGGGATTATGATACGCTTTCAATATACAGCACTTTAATGCGTATTTAAAATCTGAAAGTGTTTCAGATTTTCTTAATTTTTTTCCCCCTGTTTTTTGATAACGGCCAATATATCTAGAAGCTTTTCAAAATTAATATAGGGGGGGGGGGGAGTCATTTTGAACTCAAAAACTAAGTACAGCATAAAAGGGGAGGGGCGTCATTTTTACATTAGCAGGGGCACCACTTACCCTAGCGCTGCCCCTGTTTGTAAATCTTAATTTTAAATTCCACTCAGAATCTTCATTGCCAAGGAAACCAGTGAGGAACAGGATTCTCTCCGAACAAGATTTATTAAGATGGAAAACTAACTGGTCGCCGGAGGCGGCTAGTACTGCATAATGCAAGAATGTAATGCATAAAAATTTAATTTTACCATTAGGTTTAGAATCAGTGTGACCCTTAAATGACTCTTCCCATAATGTATCTTTAAACTGCTCTTCTTCGGGTGGCACTGGAAGTTGTTGCTAAAAGAAATTTTTTTTAAATCAAATAAATAAATGATGGAAAATATTGAATTCAATGATTTTTTTATTTACAGAAGTTAATCAACTGATAAAAACAAAGATTCATTTTATTAAATCATTAATTTAATCAAATAGCCTAACCTCCAATAAAAATTTAAATTAATAAATAAAATAGCCAATAAAATTTTCGATATGCTAATAAGCTGTTTCCACTTATTTTTTTATTAAAACTCAAGTACAAAGCAGTATTTAAAAAGTACTATTAAAAGCCAGAACACACATATGCAACAGCTCATAATCAGTTGAGTATGTAAAACATTTTAGCTTTATATAAAGGGTGACCAATACACAGCCCAGAAGGTGTGATTTTGTAGCCTGCGGAGCTGAGCCAAATGATCAAAAATGCTAACTTTTGTTCTTCCAAACAACAAACCAGTGAAGAAAAAGAGTTCCAAAAAAAATTTTTTTTTAACTGTCTTGTCAAACTATTTTACTGTAAGACAAGATTGAAAAACATATTAAAAATAATTTGCAAAGTTGAATATCAGAGAGTTTACTTCTTATGATCGAACGTCGGATGAAAGCACAGATTTGACCAATATTACTTAAATGACAAATTTTTTTTTCAGGACTATTAATGTCCACTTTAAAACAACAAAAAATTGGGAGCACTGTACTTACTATTTAGAGGGAGATACACCAACACTGAATCGCAGTTCATTAAAATGCAACAAGTTATCTGGCTTACCAAAGGATGGTTCTCCAGCAATGTTTGGAAACCACAAAGGCTTAGTAAAAATTATTGAAAAGAAACCTTCAAAGGTTGGCAATAATTTGTGCGAAATTTTAATTCATTATTAATCAGAAGCATTACTTGTGGAACAACAGTGTGGGACAATAAACTCCACTCTGTTTACTACATTGTCATTAGAATCGGATCTCATCTCAGCATGGGAGAAACTGGTTGGAATTTCTTATCAGATATATTTGACTTAGAATTCATAAACAAATTTCAGGATATAAAAGCATGTGCTTTTCTCTGACTATGAAGTGACATTTAGTGTAGATTTCAATTTTTATAACCAGGAGGATTTCAAATGGAATACAGTGAAATGTCACTTGACACAGAGTTGAAGGAGACATTTCAACTATAGATTTGAATTTTATAACCAGGAGGATTTCAAATGGAATACAGTAAAATGTCACTTGACACATAGTTGAAGGAGACATTTCAACTATGTCTTTAGTTTAGTTTGGAAGATTAGGTTAGGTTAGGTTAGTTTAGTTTGGATGAGATCTAAAAATGTATTTGGACAAAGATTAATATCCTGCATTTCACAAAAATGCTTTGTCAAAGGTTTCCACGTATACAAGTGAATAGACTTTTAGCATGTAGCACATCAAGTAACAAATAAGAACATGAATTACAGATCTTCATTTAGATAGCTGTTAGTGTGTAGCATTAACCCCAGTCAAAATCAGTATTTTTTCTAATGGCTGGATCAGTGACCTACTATAGGCTTGACCGCTACAAGATCCTGAGATGTTGGCCATTCATGATTATGGGGCTGCCTAGTAGGCAGGCCAACATTACCACCTATGAGTGGTCTCCCAATTCCAGATGACAGAGCAACATTTAGTGTAGATTTGAATTTTACTACCAGGAGAATTACAAATGGAATATAGTGAAATGACATATAGTTAAAGGAGACATTTTAAATCAGGTTTAAATAGTACACAGTCAGAGGTATGATTTGAACATTCAAGACATTGGAACCATGAGAGCATTTGGGTGCACCAGCTCCCTTCAGTATACACAGTATACAGCAGGCTTTGTCCAAAAAGGCATTCACACTCCCAACCACTGGCTAAGCCTGTGCTGCGAAACTTTCAGAGTTCTAATGGAAACCAAGTTAATACAACTGATCAATATCAGTATTGATACATTTAGTTTTGAAAAATTAAGTCACAAGTCTCATTGAACTTGCTTTACTTGCATAATAAATATGTTTGATTTTCATTCAATCTTAAACATTTCTTGATTTTTTTAAAAGTTAGATTAGGGAAAGGTTTGACCTAGGAATTATCTGCTAGAAAACGACAATGTCACTAAGCTATACATTCCACCCCTCCAAAAAAATTGTGCACCCCAGCAGTTAAACTTTTTTTTTTTTTGGAGGGGGGGGGGCTGCCAGTGAGAAAGGCTGGCTACACATGCTTTCCATAACTCTAGAATCTGCAAAACATACATTGAAAAATCTTTGTACTAGACAAAAGTTTTTCACTACATACATAATACAGTATGGTAGACAGTCTAATAAAAACAAAAATTCAGCTGCACTTTGATTAGCTATAAAGTAGACAAATAGCATTAGGTAAAATTTACTTTAACTTGGGAATTTTATTAATGTACTAAGATTGTAAACTGCAGATAAACATGTACAAAACTTTACCTGAGCATCATTCTGATTTTGTTCATCTTCGGCTGACTTACTGAAATAAAACAAATGTACAGCTTTTGTACTGATAAGTTTAACTTAAAATAATAGTAAATAAACACATAATAAAACATCAAAACATACAAATCTATGATACAGATGAAAATACTAAATAACTTAATTGTCAATGATAGAAATTAAAAAATATATTAGCAATGCAGTAACAATGCAGGATAGGCGAAAATTAAACTGTGTTATTAGGTTAAATATAATTAGAGCATAACTGCCTACTGTTAAAACATAATACAGTTGGCTCTCTATTTAACGACTTTCAAGGAACAGTGAAAAATTGTCCTTAAATAGAGATGCCCTTAAACAGAATTTTTGAAAAAATGACATTTCCCTTCACAATTTACAAGTTTAGGACTGTCAATAGATTTCTTAATCTATTGGCCTGTTTAAAAAGTTATTTTTATTATCATTATATTTTACTCACAGAAGATTTTAAATTACATTAAGATAAAAGTACAAGCAAATGGTACAATAAAATTAGGTTTCTACATTAGAAGGCCTGACTGTAAAATATCATCTTTAAACAGAGATCATCATTAAGTTAAGTATCGTTAAACAGAGAGGAAACTGTATTGGTTTTACATTTTTTTTAAAACCAGAACTATCACAATGTAAACTTATTTGAAAGAAGTTGAAACAAAATTTTATATGGCAGGAGAAAAAAAATCTTCATTAATCTGTCATCAAAGCACATCTTACGGTTGAGATTTAAATCTATGTTGTTCAAATTTCATTAATCCTCGGGCATTGGCACTAATCACCAGTTGATCACCAGAAAATATGTCCAGTCTAAAAGGATTCCCGTTGAGGATAGCTTTGTTGGGTCCAAAGCCTACAACCATTTTTTCATTATCTTGAGACAAAACTTTTATTCTGAAAATAAAGTAAAACACATTTAAAAAAAAATAAAGTTGGGATTAATTAAATGGGCATGCATATACATATGAAATATTTACCATTTGAATGAATTTGATAAACCAGATGTACATATGAATCCGACAAAAGCCATAAGATTAAAGGAAGCAGTTTTCTGAAGAAAGTGAGTGTGGCACTTAATTTTACCTGGTGTCTATATTTTATGTATAGTTAACAGATTTCCTATGTTTTTCTGCACAACTACAAATTTAATAAAACATTTGATATTATGCAGAGCAGCTTCAGAAATGCATATAAAAGTACTAAGCATTTGACAGGCTGAAATAATTAAACTTTCGTAAAATTATACACATAAAAATCTACTTAACATCAATACGTGCATTTCGGGTGAAAAATGTTCATCCTTCATCAACAGCAAAGGAGGTTCAGAGAACTGCAAGGGCAGTAGAGTGAGAACTCACTAGAGTGAAAAAAAGGAACACCTCTGATAACAATTTCCCCTCCTCCTCTGATAACTAATAAATAGTGCTTTTTCATTTTTACGGGGGGGGGAATAAAAGAAATCAATGTAAATCCTATTTAGACCTTTTATGTTCACTAAAACAAAGACATTTTTTTTAAACTTAAAGAAATTCAAAGGATCAATGAGGAATAAAGGAGTTGGGGGGGAGGCTAATTTATTAGTTCAGAGATTATTAGCACTGAATATTTTTCCCTTTAATTTTTATAAGTTGCTTCTCTTTGTGTTTAATAATAATAGTAATTTTAAGCTGTTGTCCATTTTCCAAGATGGCACATAAGTATTGGGGTGTGAAATATCAATAACTATAAATTTAATAATTTAGACAAGTATACAAATAATTTAGACAGTAAAAAAATAAACTATTGATTCAGAGGATTCAACTTTCAGAAAAAGACTTTTCAACCAAGGGATATTCTAGTTTCTTTTAAAAGTAAGAAACATTGCAAGAATAAAATCCATAAAACAATCAACTTCTAAAAACACTGTGATAATCCAAATTTATTTTAAAGTAATTCCTACTTACTTTTATAATTTGTAAGTGTTAAAAATGGAGAAAATGTCAATTTTATAGTTATTGTGTCTGTTAGAAAAACAGTTTTTTTAATGGTACACACTTAAATATTATATACATACTCTGATTCTTCAGGTTCACCAACTAATGCCTCTTTAGCTTCAAATCTTGGTTTTATAGGATTTAGTTCATTTACTTTCAAACGAAGCATGTTATTTTTTAAATAAATTAACTCCAATTTCAGTGTAACCCCATTTTGAGTATTAACTACAACACCTTCAACTCGAGTAGGAAGAACCCTAAAACTGTTCATATCTAAATAATAAGTAGAATGGCCTGGCTGGATGTTTCTATGACGCCTGAAATGAGAAACAACAAAATTACTAAAATATATACCATGCACACATATTATACAATAAATGCATAAAAAGAAACTTATAAACTTCTATCAGTCGGGGTTGATCCAGGAATTTTTTCCAGGTGCCATTTTTGTGAAACTCTTTATTTGTGTGAATTACAATATCTATTTTTGTAAAATTTCATACCAATTATTGTAAAATTCACTTGTTTTCTTAAAATAATTTACAATACAAATTAAAATATACAGTGAAATGCCAATGAAGGGTTATCTTAATTGACAGCATTTTTGTAAAGGGACCATTTTAATAGACCCATATAATTTTGTGAAGGGGGCCAGTTTAATCAATTGTAATTTTGTGAAAGGGCAGTTTGATTGTAAATTTGTAAAGTAGCTGTAAAACAAACACAAATTTCATCTGCAACAATCCCTGATCAGGTAATTTCTTTTGATAACACACTGCAAAATTAGGCATAAAAAATAATCTAAAACAACCTTTAGTTGGCTACTTTCATGACAATTTATTAAGATAGCTTTTTAAGACAATTAATGGGAACTCACTGATGAATGAAATACAATCTACGCTACCAATTAGCATGCAAAGAAATAAGATGTTTAACTATGCCAAGCATAGAATATTATTTTTAATTAATTTAAAGCTGAAAACAACCTACTAGAAAATAATTTTAATTAATTTAAAGATGAACAAAACTAGAAAATCAATTACCAGATCATCCTGCAAAGTTAAAATATTAAATTACTAAATGCAGTCGGACCTTGTCATCTCAACACCTGGGTTTCATGTCACCCCAGTTATCAAGACAGTTTTTCAAAGTCCCAATTTTGTGCATATGCAACTCTGGTTATAAAGGCACTCCACTTATGGCACCTCTTTATGGTCTCTAAAGTGTTGGGATAATGAAGTCCAATAGGAATGTAACGGATATCTGGAAAGTATCCCATATCCAGCTGATATTTCAATATACGAAATACCATCAAATATCCGAATCATAACTACCGGATATCCGGCTATATACTACTATCTATAATATGCATGGGACAGGATAGAAAATTATATTTGATATAATTAAACTTCCCTATAAACAGGATTCTATCACTAAAACGGGTGAACAGATCTTAACGAAATTTGTTTTATAGACTATACATGAGAAGTGCTTAGGGAATTTTGATTAAAAAGCTCGAGTTAAGAATGTTCAAGTTGCTATTAAACATGAAAAAACAAAAGTTAACACTGGAAATTAATCATTCAAAATAAACACACAGTTTCAACAGTTTTTAAGCACATTTATAACAAGTTAGGTTCATATTTAGAGCTGATTTCATGCTGTGAAGTGCCGCTTAGCAGATATTTTCTGAACTTGTTTATGTACATTTTGTTTATAATTGCATTATGTCTACATATGTTTTAATGTGTTTAGATAAATGCAGGGGCGTAGCCAGAAATTTTTCTGGAGGGGTGGGGGGGGGGGTTACGACTACTGCAACTCACATATATGCATACATGTGTGTGATGAGGGAGTGTGAAGAATATACATTTTGTATGGCAAAAAATTAATCATGGGTGGGGTTATGACCCCCCTAACCCCCCCCCTTGGCTATGCCCCTGGATAAATGTATTGTAGTTTAGAGTTTATTTTGTTCCTTATGTATCTACATATGTTTATTTTTTGTTTGGCGAGAAAAAAAAGTCTCCAAGGTTAGACTTTGGCGACAAAAAAAAAAAAAAAAAAAAAATCGCCAACTCAACCGGCACCCACTTACAGTATTATTCCTATGTAATATATATAATGATAACTACTCACTTGCAAAATCCACTTTGATCACATGTTTTGAAAATACTTCTATCAACAGACTGAACTAAGATGTGTAGAAGAAAGAAAGTTATAACTGGCAACAATCTAAAAATAAAAATTTATTTTAAAAAGTTAATAACACAAAGGCTTTTTTTTCCCCACAATTTGAAAAAGATGAGAATGTGCATATGAAGTGTATAAATTACTATGGAAAAAAAGCACTAAAAAACATGCATAAAAATATTAACAATTTAAACTTAAATTTGTAAGACAAGCATACAAATTATTAAACATAATATAAATAATGAAATAAACATGTAAATTTCAATATCAAATAAATAACATCAATTTTATGTTTAAAATTTCTATGGACAGCTGGATCAGAAGTTCAAGTGAAATATTTTTACTGTCCAATAGGAATACTGTTTCTTCTCATGCACTGTTAAACACTAACTGGATTAAATTCATGAGAAATATTGGGGCCAAAAAAGACCAAGTTTGTGATGTTCAATCAATAAATCCCCATTTTTAAATATATTTATCCCCTTTCTTTGTAAAATTTTCACCATAACACCCAATTGATTTTCAATAATTTTAAATCGGGATCATCAATCTATAACATCTACTTCATTCTTAGTCTTTTTTTTTTTCTTTCTTTTGACTCTCTCTTTAGACTATGAACTATGGACAGACATTACCCTCTTGCTTCCACATATGCAAGATCCTCAAAATGTTTTAAAAACTTCTCACTTAAGTTCAGAATTTATTCTTTCAGCTAAATGCTAATTCACGTGTGCCAGTTTAAGTGCCACCAAAACAATGAAAGATCCATCCTCAAATTGCTCTTTTTTTTTAAAGGAAATTTACAGTTCTGTTCTTAAATTATGATACTAATTTGTTACAATTATCTGGCCCATATAAATCAAAACTTTTAAAGCACAACTTCAATTGGCACATTTTGAAATTCATCTCCATTCCCCACAAAATAAATCTGTTACTGCATTTGATGTTTGCAAGGTTTATATATATATATATATATATAGATAGATAGATAGATAGATAGATATTTGATGTTTTCTCTTCTCATGATTTTTCTCTAAATAGTCAAACATTTTAGATTCAATACATGCTTGACTTTCCATAGTGATATTGTTTTTTTATTTATACATAACCAGAAAATTCTCCTTTAGGTATGTATACATATTTTTCAGTTCAGGTCCTCCTTTTGCTCTTTCTTGGGTCATTTCAGTTCATAGTTTGTTTCTAATTTCAATCCTATTATCACCTAATCAAGCTGAAATTTTGCATACATGTATAGCTCCAATAGCACTCAGTACTATAGCTTATTACTATTTTTTTTTTTCAAAAATCAGTATTTTTTTATCATTAGAAGCTAATACACAACAAACTACAAATTAGGAATTATTTATCTTTGTATCATTTAAAAGTTCTTTCATTTCTGCAGAAAATAAATTTTTGAAGTAAAACTTCTTTAGTGGCGACTAGGGAGTAATGCAGATTTTTTTTTCTGACGGAAGTAACGCTCTGTAAAGGAAGTGACATGCACGCCCCGAAAAAGAAGAACCTTTGAAAATCCTACCTTTTCGACCTGTTTTCGCCGTTCCCGAATTCATCGTGTAAAAATACGCGGAACCTAAAGAGCCGTTTGTTAGAGAAAAACAGTCAAGAGTTGTATCTTTGATACATCAATCTTTATTTATATATCAATAAGCGTTTTGAAGTTACATCCAACATAATATTTTACATGTAATCCCAACCTCACAGGAGGTTCTCAATAATCCTTATTTTTAGATGAATAATATATAATACATGGTTTTGGAAAATCACAAAGAAATGGAACCTGCCTGCAATCAACCCGGAACAGTCAGGGACTGATTTACGGTGGGGCATTCGCGGCACGTGCCCTGGGCCCCCGATTTTTAGGGGCCCCCAAAAATTTCCTTTTATGTAATCATAATAGCTACTAAAATTTTTTCTCAAAAGAAAAATTTCTGATTACTTCATTTCATGACAAATATTCAAAATTTTTAATTTAATGTAACTTGTAACACTAAAAATTATGCATTCAATTAGACATTCAATAAATTCGATATTCGCAAATTCATTCGGACACCTCAGCATGCTCCTCCTTTTATCTTTTCAAAGGTGTGTCACGGCTGTAAATACTCATAAAAACATTTCAAAATCGAAAAATTCATATAAGTGGTATCTGTCGCGACATTTTACTAATTTGTAATGTTTACATATGGTTAACTTAGGAATGATAATTGGTTTTAACTTAATTTAATTAAGTAATATTCTGCAGAAAATTTTTGTGCAGGGGCCCCCAAGTGTAAAGATAGGTCCCTGGGAACAGTAGATGGAAACGTCAGTTTAAGAACACTTTTCCTGGATTCTAACCCAACTTCCAGACAGAACAAGGGGATGGAACACCACAATTAAAGGGACAGTGGCTACAAATGAACCTAAATAGCAGAGGGAAATTTTCGTTTAAGAACACTGTTGGAGGATCATACATCGATCCCACGAAGGTAAATTTATAGGAGAGGACACTTCTCTTAGAAAGTTGGATAACGCCGTAGTTGCAAACAGATGGCGCTATGCACACTGGATAACTGCACATCTTCTGCTTCTGCACATCTCTTGCTTATATTTCCATCGAGGCGAAGTAAATGGAGATCGTTGAATTAGCAGAACTTCAAAAAATTAAATACATAAACTTAAGAACGTGATATATAGTAATTACTGGCTTCAGATATGTTTTAATTACATAATTGTCTTAGAATACTATTTCATAATGATTATACGCAATAGTTTCGAAGCGAAGTGATATTATTATTTGTCAAATGCCAGTTACATCGGACGGTAGGCCATTAAACTCCTAAATATTATGTATGCCATGTCTGTTATTATTTTGCCCAAAAGCTGTATTTTAAGAAATGTTAGTAAATTTAGAAGAATGTAGTTTGTGTGAACGCAATATTTATAATGATATATATTGTGTAATGATATATATATTTATATATAGTAATGACATATATATTTTTATAATGATATATATATATTTATAATAATATATATACAACGATTTAAAAATACGGGTATGTAACACCACAAAGAAACAAACACTGGCTGCAAACGGTTTAAGAACAAAATAAAAGAATAACAAATGGGCATTCTGTGGATTCTAACCTAACCTCAAGACGGAGCAAGCAACGGTTTAACACGGGAATGGAACACTACAAAGAAACGGAACCTGGCTGCAATCAATCCCAAACAATAGACAGAACCTGCAGTTCAAAAACACGGATACAGAATAATAATTCGAAACCTACCAGCAGACGAAATCAACGCTTAAGAATACTGCGATAGAAAAACACACAAAAAAAAATTACACTACCTGCATTCGAACCCAACAGAGGAAAACATCAAAGAACACAGTTAAAGTATAATATTAGACTATGGACATTTCCCCCATTCAAACCCAACCTCCAGATGGAACAATGGTATAAGAAAACAGTTAAAGAATAATACTACAACATGGACACTTCCTGAATTCTAAGTAATTATCATGAATTACCGATGATTCTTACTGGAGATTTTAATGTTAATTTTCGCTCTCAAGAATCGCTCTCTCATTGTTAGTTGATATTTTAAAAGAAAAATTTGATCTAAGAATACTTCCCGACTTCGGTACAGCTTTAGTATGGTCCCTTTGGCGCGATTTATTTTTGGCGACTTTTTTGGGGCGATAAGCGCGCCAATATGGTAACCCCTCCGGCGGATGTTCCGGAGCGGAGGAGCTGACATGGCAACCCTAGCTGCGTGACGTCACGGATGCGCTCCTTCTTCTCCCCGCTCCGGCCAATCGCGTTTGTTCCTTTCATGAACTTTTTGAGCCCCGTGTATTTCTTAGCGCGGGAGGTTCGTTCGAATGCTTGATCTGCCATGTGCTTTATGGTTTTATTTTAATGGCTTTATTTAACATTAAATTTTATTATTATTTAATTATTTTTGAAATTTAAAACGGCTGTTCAGGTTCATACTGACTGTTTACATACAGTTTTGTATGAATAAGCTTTCTTTTGATAGTATGTTTCAGATTAATATTTGCGTACTCGATTGTTTATTTGTTAAGGGTAGAAGCAACAAATAATTACGTTATTAATATTTTATACAGTGAAATAATTTTAGATATTTTGATTTTATTATTTCCATATTGCAATAATTTAGAGATTTTAATCAAGGTATGTGATAAGCATTGTTTGTTTTTATTTGTTATTATTACCTTTGTTTATTTGTTAATGGTAGGAGCAACAAATAATTCCGTTATTAATATAATATTTGATATTTTGATTTTATCATTTCAATATTGAAACAATTTAGCGATTTTAATTAAGGTATGAGATAAGCATTGTTCGTTATGATTTGAATTAGTTCTTTATTTTGCTTACGTAGTCTTTTGTCAGAATGCTAAAATGTTTTTTATTTGTTATTTTTGTGAGGTATTGCCTTTAGAATATTATTTGTTTGTATTGTTTAATTTAATCTACTAAAAAGAGAAATGGGGGGGGGGGGGTTGAGGGGGGGCACAGCCCCCCCTCACACAAAAAGAAAAGTTATTAAATTTTATTAAACCGAATCTATATGTACATGTAAGCTTGTTATCTGTTTTTTTTCATAAAAATATTTAAAAGCCATTAAAATAAATCATAGCAAAATTAACGGCGACGATCCATTATCTCGGAACCAGCGCCATCCGATCCGCCATATTGTTTACAATTGGCATCGGCAAGGCAAACTTGGGTTGGCGACAAGATTTTGTCGCCAAATCAAAAAATCGCCAAAAAGGGACCATACTAAAGCTGTTCCAATAAAAAAATTATAAAACACACACACACACACACACAAAAAAAAAAAAAAAAAAAATCCTCAGAATTTGAAATTTAATGTTATGCAAAATTCTTCGTTTATATCTAATAAAATGTAATTGGGCTTAAAATGATAGACGTGAAATGATGAAAAATTAGATGAAGTTTCATGCTAAAATAAATAAAAACTTTGTAAAAAAAAAAACAACACATAAAATGTTACTTATAACACAATGCGATCGTTTCGACAAAAAATTCTTTCGGTCTTCCTCAATGAAAGTCCTTAGTCTCACAGTTCCCTCTGTTCAGTGACACGAGGGACTTTGACTGAGGAGAGGAAGACCGAAAGAATTTTGGGTCGAAATGATTGTATCATGTTATAAGTAACATTTTATGTGTGTTTTTTTTCGCAAACTTTTTATTTATTTTATCGTTTAACACCAGTATTTTGAGTTAAACGAGTCTCATTCTATTAGACACTCAAAAATAATGAAGAACTTTGTTACAGTAGGAATATTTGTGTTGCAGTATGAACATTTCAGGTGGTACAAAAAGTCCACTCTTTTTTTCAACTGTAAAATTACAGTATTGTGCACTTTACTGTGCACAATATGTGAATTAAGGTATCTTGTCTTACTTAGTCAATGATAGCAAATGACTCTGTAAGTGACTTTTTTTTTTTGTATCCCGTACAGTTTTTGAGAAATGAACACAAACTCTGAATTTAGCTACCAAGTAGCACTGTGTAAGCAGTTTCATTGTGTAGCACATATCTACTTTACTCTACCTAGGATCCACATTTATGACTAATAGGTCTCACCATTCGGAAGTTAATGGAGTAACGGACTTAAGTGAGCACTCCGTTAACATTATGACAAAGTTGGATATAATTTGAACATTAAACCTATCCTTTTAATTTTATTTTATGGCATTTTATTTACAAACAAGTAAGGTTTATCATTTCAACTTCATTGATTATAAAACTCTTTCCAACAATGTTTTCTTTACACATTACTGTACACATATAATTGAATAAAGAAAATTAAGGTACAATCTTCTTACTATTTCTGACAGGTTATAATTTGTTGTTAAGCTTTGCTGGTTGATCTGCTGTTTTGAGTTTTTAATTTATGCTTTGTGAGAAATAGGCAAAATTTGCATCTTGTTGATAAATCCATTGATCAGTTTGACAGTTGATGATAAACTGATAGTCAAATTCAAGTCATCTCTCAGATGAAGAGAATTTTTTTCTAAAAATTGAAACACAAGACAAAAAAAAAAAAAAAAAAAAAGTGTGTGCGTGTAATCTTTATGCGCGATTGAAGTAAAACTTCTTTGATGTTTACGACACATATCACTGAAATGATTAAACTTTTAACTTAAAATAAATATCATATTCTAATTTAATTATTTATTATTCATGTACTTTACAAAGATTATATAAATGTTATATTCATATTATTCATTGGAAATAGGTGCTTGAATGTTTTAATTTTTTATGTATGAAATTATAGGTTTGTGGTAACTATAATGTAAAACATAAATTTTACTCTCTGAATTTGCTAATTTTCTTGAAAATACAGAATCTATCGTTGTACCGAAACGCATTGTTGATTGAAGTCGGGGAACAGCTTTAGTATGGTCCCTTTTTGGCGATTTTTTGATTTGGCGACAAAATCTTGTCGCCAACCCAAGTTTGCCTTGCCGATGCCAATTGTAAACAATATGGCGGATCGGATGGCGCTGGTTCCGAGATAATGGATCGTCGCCGTTAATTTTGCTATGATTTATTTTAATGGCTTTTAAATATTTTTATGAAAAAAAACAGATAACAAGCTTACATGTACATATAGATTCGGTTTAATAAAATTTAATAACTTTTCTTTTTGTGTGAGGGGGGGCTGTGCCCCCCCTCAACCCCCCCCCCATTTCTCTTTTTAGTAGATTAAATTAAACAATACAAACAAATAATATTCTAAAGGCAATACCTCACAAAAATAACAAATAAAAAACATTTTAGCATTCTGACAAAAGACTACGTAAGCAAAATAAAGAACTAATTCAAATCATAACGAACAATGCTTATCTCATACCTTAATTAAAATCGCTAAATTGTTTATTTAATATGACACAAAATAAACATAATTTTAAAGCTTAACACCAATTCCATACTAAACACGAAATATAAATACATGAAAAAATTAAAGCATCAGAGAAGCTTCTATGCTCCTATCAGAGAAGTTGAATTTTTAAAATACAATACAAAAACTGTGACAAAACAAGCTACACAAAGCGAATTTTTAGCAGTAAGTCTCGGAAACCTACAGATACAAATGAACAAAAAGAGCAGGTGTATTTTTAAGCTTCATTATATGTTTTTTGTATTGAACCAGCAAATAATGATAATACATTAAAACAATACAAAATTTAAAGATCAAAATGAAAAGTTTCGTAAGTGCGGCGATCTCCTCAGAGAAAACAATGACATGAATAATTAATTTAAAACGCAAAATACGATTGTGAAAGCATCATCTAATATTTTACCGAAAAGTACTTAGTTATAAAACTAAATATGATATAAAAACCTTTTAAAAGAGGCCATCATCCTTTTAAATTTTTTGGATGAAAAGCCTATTCTGCCGCCGAGAGAAAACAAGCGAGAAAAGTGACCGTATCTATAAACAAAGGAGCTGAGTTTAGTTGATTCTTACAATGGGGACACGTCATTTTTTTCCATTTTATTACTTGCGAATGTACGAATTCACCAACTGCTATCTCTTGCGCGCGTACACTACTACTGGTAGACTTGGTGGTTGTGGAGATGGGCCGGGGCCTTCGCTATTAGTAACGGGCCTGTGCGTGTATTTAGATGAGTCATCCAAAGAGGCCTACGGATGCTCGATTCTTCCCGTATAGAGCAGTTTCAGATTACGTCACAATTCATTCCTGGTGGAATAATATGAGGTTTCTATTGGTTCATCAAATTCCTGGTGGACAGAGGTCACTTCAAAAACGAGTTTTTATTGGTAGAGTCCAGTGCCGGTCACGTGGTTGAAACTGCTCTATACATCAAGCAATTTTTAAGCTTTCCGATGCTTTGAAACGTTATTTAATGTAGTTTTAAGTCATGATTGTGTTACTAATTCAAGTACGAACTCATTGACAGTTTCTTTACTATGATACACGTTACATTAAAGTAAAGTACCAGGTTACCGAGCCATGCTCAGAATCTAAAGGCTCCTTAAGTGTAAAATAATGAATACGTAAATGCCTTGGCACGTATCAAGAATCTTCATGGTTGCCAAAGATTTTCATCGCTGTCGGATCACTCATACATTATCAGGTAAACTTTGGTCGGCATTCAATGTTACAATGGCATATACTTTGTTTTGAAGAGGGATGCTAAATATTCGATGGTCGGTGCCATCAGAGTTCAGGAAAAAGTAGTTTAACGTAAGGTGCCTGCTTTCCTTCTGTAGCAGATCAGCGAGGGTATCAGCGAAGATCTTGGGCGATGCATTCACTAACAGCGTCTTCATTACTTCAGAAATATATCTGTCCATATTGAGGACGTTCAAATTCAGCATCAATTTGAGTTGCTTGAACTGTCAGATGAATGAGTTTATAAAAAAAATTCATCAAGTCTGTTATACACTGTTCGCAACGTAGCAGTACACACCAAAATCGTTAATAGTTTCACTCGTCATATACTGTGAACAAAGCCATTGTAAAGTATGTTTTCAAATTTCGAATTCTTTGAAATGTGGGTGACATCGAAGAAACAACCACACCAATTCATTAGGAAATTCGGAATGTCCTACATCAATCTTACAGTCCCCAAAATGGTTTCGGTTAATTTTTGTTTTTACTCTTCAGAAAAATGCAAAGCTCCAGGGTGAATGCAATCCATGTTAAAAAGTTTTAAACTATGATAATAAGTACCCACATTTGTGGCAGCTTTGTAGATACTTAGACTGTTTACCCGAAGTATTTGTCGACGTCTAGCTGTTCCATGTCGTTCTCCTTCCAAATACTAATCATCTGTTTCATCTGCTTGCGTTTGAACTGCACGTTCACACATTTAAATTTCTCTATAGTGCTTCAATTCAAACATAAAATACTTATTTTTTTCTAATTCAAAGAAAATACATCATGCATAAACAAATTCTACAAACGTAAATTCAATCTTATAGATACATAAATACAGATGCCATAAAAGTATAATCTTACATAAATATGCTTTAAACATAATTTTATTTTATAAACTCGTGCTTAAGAAAATAAAAAGTGTAACGCAATTTAAATTATTAGTATAAAAGGACACTTCGAAATCATGAAATCAAAAACAGAATAGATCAAAAATATTCTTTTATAATAACCCTAACAGCTACTTAAATGTTGACAATAATAGAAATAATAGAACAAACGGATGAACTGAAGAAAATGGACTTCTAACTTCGAATAAATCAAAAATACATCTCTCCTATATAGTTACGCTGATCCCAGACTCTGTCACAATTCGAGTTCAACCACTCAAAATAAAACTTTTACCATCCAAACAGATTAAAAATGTATTGTCTAATAACTTAAAATTTACACGGTTCGTTGGTGCGATTAGCCTGAAAATTATCATAATTATGTAAAAAAAAAAAAAAAAAAGAAAGAAAGAAAGAAAAGATCTGATAATCCGCCCGTTCCCTGATTTTTAAGCGTTTTTTTTTTTGTATTTTTAGCTCTATTTCATTTAAGAGAATAAAAAAAGCTAATCATTTGAGTGTAAGAATTATCTATGGCAAATGACATTGACGTTACATTGAAGTCACGGTTATCAGGCTTTGGAGGAAAAATTACGATTCCAATTCGCTTAAGATAGCTTTTCTAAATTACTACTCAGTTTAACTTTTTTTCAAAAATAAAACGGTTTTCTACGCATTAAGCATGGATATAGGAGAGGATGTTGATACAAAACGAAATGTTTCGAATACGAAATGTCTCTGCAGATTATACAATTCGAATTTCGATGTATAATAAAAATTGAATATGAAGTTATTTGATTTTAAGTGGGTAAATATTAAATATTCTGAGTGTAGACATTCTATCGCCAGCTGTAATTGTCTCCACAAAGGGCTTTATCCTTTAGTTTAGTGATAGTACACAACACAAAACAACACAGTCTAATCCATGTCTAAATAAGAATTGAAAATTTATTAGAAAAAATCTTAGTAACCAGATTTCAGCCTCCCAATTTACTGCTTCCACATATGGACAACTGCCAGCCTGCGGCCGGATGGGGCCCGCCATGGCTTTTGGACCAGCCCTCAGAACAAGTCAAAACCCTGTATAAAACCTATATAAAACATTCAAACTTCCATATAAATCCGAATTATACGGCCCGCGATATCGCTAACATCCTGAAGTCAGGCCCAGTAGGCCACTATCGTAAAGTTCTGCCCTCAACTTTTAAAAGGTTGTCCATACGATGATAAAATAAATGAGTTGAAATCATCAACTGCAGTGAAGGAAAACTAAACTGATGGCTGATCATCTGCAAAATTAATTTGAATATCGGCTGCGAGCCCAATTTAGGAATCGATCGTATCATTTTTTCATCGGAGTTTCGAACATCGTTTCATTATAAACGGTTGACCCATTAAAAAAAAAAAAAAAAAAAAAAAAAAAAATCGTCAGGGTAACTATATTTAAATATTTATCGTCAACTTGGCGGAATAAGGCAGTTAAAATAGAATTCGACCTAGTGCCGTTATTTAAAAAAAAAAAAAAAAGGAATTTTCATGTTACGTCACAGGATCTTTTTTCTTACTGTGAATGACTGAAAAGGGTGTCATTTTCATTTAAATTATTCGGCTAAGCTGAAACTTTTATGCACTTTTGAAATTCGCATCATATGGATCAATAAAATACATGAAAAATATTTATTGTTTTAGTATATACGCGAAAATACATTTAGCTTTACGTTAGTTACAAAAGGATAATTGTAATAAATTCAGGCAATTTTTCACATAAGATTTACGAATAGTTTTGTATTAATAACTATGAATTAAGAATAATTAAATTATTTACGTATATTACATCAAGGTGCTTGCGGGGATGGCAACGAAGACTCTTTCTTCTTTTTCTTTCGCTGGTTGCCAGGACGATATTTTGAAATAAAAATAACTTTTTAATTCTAAACAAATTTATGTAGCTGAATGGTGTAATATATCTAGTTTCTAAAATATTTATTTGTCTGTGTACTGAATATCAAGTTCCATTTATTCTATTTCTTTGCGAAATTAATTTTTACTATTATATATCGATGGCGTGTAATTTTTAATCCGCCCCAAACTTATTTGAGCGTCCCTTTTAGGAAGATTGCATCAAGTGTGTTTTTCAAACGCTCAATAGATGGCGCTACCGTCCAAAAATTTTAAATTTTAAATTTTGAGCGTTCTAGAGATTTTTCAATCAATTGACCTAGCTCAATCGTTTCAGGGGCCCAAAAAACCCCCAGGTACGAAATTTAAAAAGAATCCTTAGAGCAGTTTTCGAGATCGTTCGGACATACACACACACCCACACACACACAAACATTCCTCGTTTAATATAAGAGCGGATAGATGCATGTAATTTGAAGGAAAAACAAAGTAGTGCTCACTCTCATGATTCATTATTTTAGCTTGATTTTAAATAAACATGAACAAATTGAGCTGACTTTTAGTATACATTAAAGTAAACGAATACACAAATGATACAGACATTTTTATGCATTTCTTTATATTGAATGTTTAAGTTTCACATTTTCAAAGCAGTTACAATCATTATTACTTTTAAAATAAATTTAACTAATAGTTATTAAATTTTCATTTATTAAATATTGTTCGGTTAATATATTAACAGAATATATGACGAGGAGCTGAAATAGAATTTAAAATATTTGATATTTACAATTCACGTATAAAAAAATTTAAGTACTCATATACTATTTAATTTTTAATCTTTTGTAAGGCGTAGGTATCAGAAGAATGTTTGCTATAATTATAAGTACAACCTGTGCACTGCATGTCCTTGGTACTTACATGAAAAATAATGTAAATTAATTTAACGATAAACATTTAGAATAAATTACGCAATAAAGGGTGTCCCATAAATAGTAGTACAAAGAGATAAAATATATCGAAAGGTTTAAGAATCCCGTAACAGTGAATGATCAAACACATTTGTTAACTGTTTTTATTTTGGTTAGTTCAAATGAGTTTATTTATCGAAAATTTTACCATTCGAAATGAAAATGATTTATAATTTTCAGTGTTAGTTCCATATATTTTTCTTCTCCAAAGAAAAATAATAAATTTTAGAAAACCATACTAGGAACTAGCACTAATATTCCAATACCTCCTTTTTTAAGTTATTATTAACTGGTGATTGAAAACAAATATTTTCGTCCCTGCATTGCTGTATATTAGGTTTGTAGCTTAAAAAAAAAAAAACCCTGCTCCACGGCCTTTGAAAACAAATTAAGATAAACTAACAGCTCTAGGACTCGAAAAATTTCAAGATCTCTTTTCACAACTTGCGCTAAACACTGTAGTAAACTAAAACCAAACGATCCCTGAATTAATTACTTTTTATTATAGCCATTGTCTAAATGGAACTTTGAATTTGAGCATAATGAACGCTTATACAAAATATTAACTTCAATTAAAGTTTCAACATAAACATGTGCAAAAATTAATAACATATTTTACAGTACTTCTGCACTGAAACCAATATCACACATTTAGTGCATTTATAATAAATGATAAATGAAATTTTCAACTGAAAGATTTAAACAGATAAGAATGTCTAACAAGTATTACAACGCACGTTTGTTTACTAGAATAATAAACTACCCAAGTTAAATGATTTCAGATTAAAATAATTTATAAATAACATATGAATATTAATTCACAAAACATGCTTTATATCCTATAAATTTGTAGAATTTCTAAATAAGTTATACAACAGTGTACACTTACCTTTACATTCAGAACTGAAAGTTCGAATTCTTTGTTGATTTATTGCCATAAAAAAGGCACAATCTTCAAAAAATCATTACCTACATCTAAATCACCTTGTCATTAAATCGCTATAACAAAACTATAACAAAATTGTTTTTTAATTGTAAAATAAATTAACGTTTATAATCCCAAATCGCATACAATGGAACAGTTCAAATGTAAATATTAGGCCTCAATGATTCCGTGATTTCTTCCGGTGGCAACGAACAGTCAGGCCCGGTTGCTAATAACGACGGCCCGGGTGGGCAAATGTTCCTTTTGAAGAATCGGTCCTTTAAGTGAACAAATCCATTAGATTCGGTCCTTTCAGAACAAATCCGAACTCTAAGGAACGAGTCTGGACTCGGCTCATGACCTTTTCTATCTCCTTAATTCCTTGGATTGACATAGTAGGGATACTTCCCTTGATCCAAATTTTCTCCACAACTAAGGTTACTTTTCTTTCCGGTGGTTCCTGCCCTTTATTAAGAAATTTTTCTTCTTAAGTACAAAATACTAATTATGAAGTATGAGTATGTCTTCTTGGTTTGGTAACTTGGTACAAGGTAATTCTTTCGATATTCCCAGCTCTTCTAAGAACACCAAATTTTGTTCCATGTCCTGTTGCAAGGCAACCACCTTTTAGCTTTTTTAGGGAGTAAGCTGAAAGAACCAGCTATCTGAAACGTGAGACTAAATGCCTGTTTCAACTAAATATCTCGTGCCTGGTTTAACCGAACGCATGTGCATCGCCATCACTCGGCAGGCAAACCGGTGCTAGTTGTCAAGAGCACAGCTTGCGTACTGCGTCCATGATAAAACGGCCGCATAACATGTGCATTGTATCAAACTGTTCGTAAAGCTATTTTGTGTGATTTACTGAGCTTCTCTAAATATGTTTTAACATATAAAATGACCAAATTATTTGTAACAAATAAAATTTGCTTTCTACATATTTTTTTCAAAAAACACATAATTTTCAGATATTTATCGATTTCAAGCTCGATGTGCAATCCCTAGAAATTGTCGTAGCCCCTCCAGATTTTGCATACGTGTTATTCATAACAATATACAACTCCTAAAACCTCGGGAGCCTAATAATACGGAAAAGAATTTTTTTGGTCGATTTTTAAAAATAAGTCGTATTTTTCAAAAATTTCTAAATTTCAAGCTCGATGCGCAACCCCAAGACGTTGTCGTAGAACATTCAAACTTTACACACGTCTTATTTATGTCAATATACAACTTTTGAGACCTCAGGAGATAAAGATTTCGAAAAAAAAAAATTTTTGATCCACCCTAATGTATATATGTTACAGTGAAAGCCCGATATCAGTCAAAACCCGAATTAACTAGGGAAAACGCTTTTTATTCGAGTAGTGGTAGCACGTTTTCGAGGGGCCCCTACAGCGAAGGCATATTTTTCACGGGGCCCCCTACAGCGGAGGCATATTATCCAGGGAGCCCCCTAGAGCGATGGCCGGACCCGCTGATTTTTTTAGGGTCTCGCAAAGGGCCAGCGTTAGCATATTTTCCAGGGGGCCCCCTAGAGCGATGGCCGGACCCACTGATATTTTTTGGGTCTCGCAAAAGACCAGCGTCAGCATATTTTGCAAGGGGGGGGGCTAGAGTGGTGCCGGAACCAGTGATGTTTTTTGGGGTCTCGCAAACGGACAGCGTTAGCATATTTTCGAGGGGACCCCCTAAAGCGATGGCCGGACCCATCGATGTTTTTTTGGGTTTCGCAAGGGGCGAGCGTTAGCATATTTTCGAGGGGGCCCCTAAAGCTATGGCCGGACCCAGTGATGTTTTTTGGGGTATCGCAAAGAGTTAGCATTAGCATATTTCCGAGGGAGCCCCTTGAAGTGTTGGCCGGACACACTGATGTTTTTGGGTCTCGAGAGGGCCAGCGTTAGCATATTTTCCAGTGGTCCCCCTACAGCGGTGGCCGGACCCACTGATGTTTTGTTGGGTCGCGCAAGGGGACAGCGTTAGCATATTTTCGGGGGCCCCCTAAAGCGATGGCCGAACCCATTGATGTTTTTTTGGATCTCGCAAAGGGCCAGCGTTAGCATATTTTCGAGGGGGGCCACTTGAAGTGATGGCCGGACACACTGATGTTTTTGGGGTCCCGCAGAGGGCCAGCGTTAGCATATTTTCCAGTGGTTCCCCTACAGCGGTGGCCGGACCCACTGATGTTTTTTGGGTCTCGCAAGGGGCCAGCGTTAGCATATTTTCCAAGGGGTCCCCCTACAGCGGTGGCCGGACCCACTGATGTTTTTAGGGATCTCGCAAAGGACTAGCGTTAGCATATTTTCGAGGGGCCCAGACAGCACAGCAAACTTGAATCAAATTCCGTTTACCGTTTTCCGGATACCGTTTCGGTGACTCTCCTCACCCCCCCTTCCCGCACAAAAAAAAAAAAAAAAAAAAAAAAAAACCAGCAGAAAAACAGTATTATAATACAGTGAAACCTCTCCGTTCCGCAAAAAGTCGGTTGTTACCGACCAGTGCCAAAAATATTTTTGTTTTGTTAGTTTTGAAATTGCATACTAATACATAAATAATCATTCAAACATACATTTAACATTTAAATTTTAATAAATATTTAGAAAAATTTGATTGTTTCATTTTTTCTCTATTTCCGAGAGTATGACTCTCTCTACTTTATTTTTTACATCTGAGAAAAAAGAACAGAATTGAACTCGGAAATGTATACCCTCTCAAGAAAAGTATCTGTATAAGAGAATGTGTATTATTGTAATACATTCATACTATTTATATATTGCTTTGGGCTTTTAGTATTTTTCTTTTCTAGATTATGGGAAAATTGTGTAAATTTGTGTTCACGTATTATTACGTGTAAACGACTAAAGGAATGAAAGGAAATTTGGTATCTTGATAATAGTTGTAACTCAAATAGTGGCGGTTCGTAGCAGCAGTTATTGGCGGTGATTCTAAGAAAAATAGCCTATTGTTTCTTAATGTGTAAAAGAAAACAATATGTAAATAGGGGGGGGGATTCTGCATTATAAAAATAAATAAAAGAAAAAACTTTCCCCAACTTTTTAAATTTTAGTATATTTTGAAATGCATAAAAAAAACTTGTAGATAAAAGTATTGTCGCACAATGTTTTATAAATACTGGTCAAAAACGAAAAAGTAACGTTGAATAAGTCGTTTATTATTTTACGATAGTTAAAGCTAATATTTTGTAAATAACTACATAAATATTTAAGTTAAGTTTAAATCGTATGAGTAAATTTTCACAATCATTAATTTTTCCAAAACACTAAACGAATTATATCGTATTGTTAACGACTTCAAAAAATTTGATGTGGACAACACATGACTTCCTTGCTCGTCCTTTAAATCAAAAATATTTTCGGCGCACTTCATCTAAACTTATTTTGTTTGAAAGAGATAAAATATCAGTAATAGTAAGGTTTAGCGATTTCTAGCCAAATATTTCCGAAATTTCCAAACTCAGTTCAATTTGAAAGATTTCTTTCTGACACTTTATTTGGCGATATTTCACCAAAAGCCGACAAGCTTGAGATAGTTTGCGAGATTTTGAGGATAGCCAAAGTAGTAATTGTCCATAGACTTTCAATGAATTGAATGCATCCATATCCATACACATTAATGTACTGAAAGTCATTTGGCTGACCCTGTAAATTAATTACCCAGTCGATTGCAGTCAAAAAAGATATTGAAAACAGTCAGATATTACAATAGTTCTGAATACAAAAGTTCAAAATTCTACGGGTTACAGTTTTAGAGTTATACAAAATACGAAATAATGTTTTGGCGCCAAATTTGTCGATATTTCACCAAAACTCGCCAAAGTCGACGACAGACGACGAGATTTTGCGCATGGACCAAACAATGACTGTCTACAGTTGTATTATATTGAAGATGTCCATAGACATTGAAGTATTGCAGTTCTTTTCGATAATCCTGTAAATAAACTCTCCAGTCGATTGGAACCAAAAATCGAGATGCACTACTAGATGTTACAACAATCTTATTTATGAAATTTCAACATTCTACGACTAATAGTTTTTGAGATTTGAGAGTTAAGTCCATACACACATACACCAAAAGTCGCCAACTTTTGGTGTAGTTCTTGAGGGAGGTACGTGGCCGTGGTCGGACCATTACCTAACTTATATGGTAGGACGGTATTGTGCTTGAAATGGATAAATACCCCTTTGCATTGAACGTAATGCATTGGAAATCTTTTGAATGTTCCCGCAGCAGAAATATAAATGATAAAGACACTTCTTTCAATGGAGAAATTCATTTTGTAACTCTTAACAGCATATATCACTTCTGAGTCGTTTGAAACAGCCCAATACCTCTAAAATACGCTTTAATGAATTTCGGCCCATAGTATTTAGAATCTTTTGGGCGGCCCTGTAGATAAACTATGCAGTCGAATGCATGAGCGCCGGCAGCATAGGGCAAGGGGGCAATGCCCCCCCCCTGGATTTTTGTATGCAGTGTTTTTTCTTGCTTTTTTGCTCTTTCCAACATGGTAACCATACGTTGAAGTAGTCTTTGCCCCTCTTGAGAAGTCTTTGCCCCCCCCTCCCCCTGGAAAATATTCTGGCGGCGCCCATGGTCGAATGGAAACGAAAGGGGAGCGGCGCAAGTAGATGTTACAAAAATCCCAAATATAAAGTTTCAACATGCTACGCCTAATTGTTTTTGAGATATGCGAGTAAATGAATTTCGGCCCATAGAGCGTAATGTATTTCGAATTTTTTGGGCGGTCCTGTAGATAAACTATCCAGTCGAATGGAACCGAAATGGAAGGTGCACAACTAGATGGTACAAGAATCCTAAATATAAAGTTTCAACATTCTACGACCATTAATTTTTGAGACTTAGTTTTTAAATTATCCAGTCGAACGGAACCGAAAGGGGAGGTGCACAACTAGATCAAAGGAAAATCCTACATATAAAATTTCAACGTTCTATGACCAATAGTTTTTGAGATATGCGAGTTACATTCATCCATATATACATACATACATACATACGTACGTACGTACAGACGGAATGGAAAAACTGGCCAAAATAGACTCGCCGCTGGTCAAAATGAGTTGCAGGCGCGTTTATATGATCGTGCATGCTAGCTTACGATGAGATGCATCGAAAAAATTCTTAAAAGTAAATTTAGAGGTAGTCAAAATCGGTTTTTTCGTCGAAATTTGGCATCCGAAATTTTTCGGGATCACATTACTTCCTTATACATCGTACAAGGAAGTAAAAAGGAGAAGGTATAATGACAAAGTCACGTTTTCCGCCAATGACACTAATAAAAAAAACTTGAGTGTCACCTAAAAAAAGTTGGTTGATAAGGTGTGAAGTAATAATAACGACATAGCACGTAAATGACAAAGCTCTAATTCTCCGAACTCAGGGCAAATGTTGTTTGAGTGACAATATCTGGAAAACAATCAATAATTACATCCCATTATAATTTCCATTAAAACAGCTCTCCATACTTTCTTATACATAATCAAGTGCAAGTTAAACGTATTTAACACCGCAAAATATTTCAAGCCGCCCTAGTAGCAAATATCTAAGCTGTGACTAAAATATTTACCATAAGAAAAACTATTCCTTTTGTGAACAGTAGGTTTTTGGCAAATTCTTTTCAATTATACACCTCACCAAGTTGTGTGCAGTTTTGATAACTTATTTTGTAGCACCAAACTTGGCGATAAATCGTCAAAAGTAGCCAACATGAGCGACTTTCAACGTAATGTCGCGGTTTGCAAGCTTGAAAAACCTTGTACCAAACTTACACCGATGCACAATTGCATCGAATATTAAGTATATTGAGGCAAAGCTACTCGAGAGCTATCTGTCTAAGAAGGGGCGCCTTGGGTAGAGAATATTTTAAGGGGGTCTAAAGCGTATTCAGGCTTCATCTGGAAAAAAAAAAAACCTAAAACTTCAGACCGTTAGATTGATAGCCACGCAATAGGTCCGAACACGAAGAGTTTTCACTCTTCAGCCATCTAACATGTTCAGTGTCTTTATCTCTTGGAGGAGGGAATAATATTTACTATTCGTTCCTCCAAGCTTTATCCACTAGCATATGGTAGGGCTCTTAACGATTTGAAAGACGGAAAAAAAGTGTGTGCGTGTAATCTTTACGCGCGATTGAAGTAAAACTTCTTTGACGTTTATGATAAATATCACTGAAATTATTAAACTTTAACTTAAAATAAATATCATATTATAATTTAATTATATTTATTACTTCCTTGTACGTAGTATAAGGAAGTAATGTGATCCCGAAAAATCTGATGTGTCCAACACATGACTTCCTTGCACGTCCATTAGATCAAAAATATTTTCGACGCACTTCCTCTAAATTTATTTGTTAGAAAGAGATAAAATATCAATAATAGTAAGGTTTAGCAATTTCTAGCCAAATATTTCGATATCGCCAAGCTGAGTTCAATTTGAAAGATTTCCTTCTGACACTTTATTTGGCGATATTTCACCAAAAGCCGACAAACTTGAGATAGTCAGCGAGATTTTGGGGATAGCCAAAGTAGTCAGTGAGCACAGACCTTCAATAAATTGAATGCATCTATACACCTCAATGTATTCAAAGTCATTTGGCTCACCATGTAAATAAATTCTCAGTCGAATGCTGTCAAAAAAGATATTGAAAACAGTTAGATATTACAATAGTTCTAAATACAAAGTTAAAAAATCTATGGGTTAAAGTTTTAGAGTTATACAAAATAGGAAATAATTTTTGGCGCCAAATTTGGCGATATTTCGGCGAAACTCGTCAATGTCGACGACATTTGGCGAGATTTTAAGCATAAACCAAACAATGACAGATTATCGCCAAATTTGGCGATATTTCGCCAAAACTCGCCAAGAACGATGACAAATGGCGATACTTTGGGCATGGACGAAATGACTGACTATCGCCAAATTTGGCGATATTTCGCCAAAACTCGCCAAGGTCGAGGACAGACGGCGAGATTTTGGGCATGTACCAAACAATGACTGTCTACAGCTGTATTATAATGAAGATGTCCATAGACATTAAGGTACTGAAATTCTTTTCGGTGGTCCTGTAAATAAACTCTCCAGTAGATTGGAACCAAAAATCGAGATGCACAACTAGATGTTACAACATTCTTATATATGAAATTTCATAATAGTTTTTGAGATTTGAGAGTTAAATATGCACACACGTACACCAAAAGTCGCCAAGCTTGGCGACTTTTGGCATAGTTCTTGAGGGAGGCACGTGACCGTGGTCGGACCATTACCTAACTTATGTGGTAGGACGGTATTGTGCTTGAAATGGATGAATGCCCCTAAAATTGCTATTGACCGTAATGTATTGGAAATCTTTTGAGTGTTCCTGTAGCAGAACTATAAATGATAAAGACACTTTTTTTAATAGAGAAATTCATTTTCTAACTCTTTACAGCATATATCACTTCTGAGTCGTTTGAAATAGCCCAATACCTCTAAAAAACGCTTTGATGAATTTCGGCCCATAGAGCGTAATGTATTTCGAATCTTTTGGGCGGTCCTGTAGATAAACTATTCAGTCGAATGGAACCGAAAGGGGAGGTGCACAACTAGATGTTACAACAATCCTAAATATAAAGTTTCAACATTCAACGCCTAACAGTTTTTGAGATATGCGAGTTTAATGAATTTCGGCCCATTGAGTGTAATGTATTTCGAATGTTTTGGGCAGTCCTGTAGATAAACTATCCAGTCGAATGGAACCAAAAGGGGAGGTGCACAACTAGATGTTACAACTATCCAAAATATGAAGTTTCGACATTCTACGCCTAATAGCTTTTGAGTTAGGCGAGTTTAATGAATTTGGGCCCATAGAGCGTAATGTATTTCGAATCTTTTGGGCGGTCCTGTACATAAACTATTCATTCGGTTGCCACCAAAAGGGGAGGTGCACAACTAGATCATAGAACAATCCTAAATATCAAATCTCAACATTCTACGACCAATAGTTTTTGAGATATGCGAGTTACATACATACGTACGTACGTACCTACAGACGGCATGGAAAAACTGGCCACAGTAGACTCGCCACTGGTCAAAATGAGTTGCAGACGCGTTAATATGATCGTGCATGCTAGCCTACGATGAGATGCATCATTAAACTCGCATATCTCAAAAACTGTTAGGCGTTGAATGTTGAAACTTTATATTTAGGATTGTTTTAACATCTAGTTGTGCACCTTCCCTTTCGGTTCCATTCGACTGAATAGTTTATCTACAGGACCGCCCAAAAGATTCGAAATACATTACGCTCTATGGGCCGAAATTCATCAAAGCGTTTTTTAGAGGTATTGGGCTATTTCAAACGACTCAGAAGTGATATATGCTGTAAAGAGTTAGAAAATGAATTTCTCCATTAAAAAAAGTGTCTTTTTCATTTATAGTTCTGCTACAGGAACACTCAAAAGATTTCCAATACATTACGGTCAATAGCAATTTTAGGGGCATTCATCCATTTCAAGCACAATACCGTCCTACCACATAAGTTAGGTAATGGTCCGACCACGGTCACGTGCCTCCCTCAAGAACTATGCCAAAAGTCGCCAAGCTTGGCGACTTTTGGTGTATGTGTGTGCATATTTAACTCTCAAATCTCAAAAACTATTATGAAATTTCATATATAAGAATGTTGTAACATCTAGTTGTGCATCTCGATTTTTGGTTCCAGTCTACTGGAGAGTTTATTTACAGGACCACCGAAAAGAATTTCAGTACCTTAATGTCTATGGACATCTTCAATATAATACAACTGTAGACAGTCATTGTTTGGTACATGCCCAAAATCTCGCCGTCTGTCCTCGACCTTGGCGAGTTTTGGCGAAATATCGCCAAATTTGGCGATAGTCAGTCATTTGGTCCATGCCCAAAGTATCGCCATTTGTTATCGTTCTTGGCGAGTTTTGGCGGAATATCGCCAAATTTGGCGATAATCTGTCATTGTTTGGTTCATGCTTAAAATCTCGCCAAATGTCTTCGACATTGACGAGTTTCGCCGAAATATCGCCAAATTTGGCGCCAAAAATTATTTCCTATTTTGTATAACTCTAAAACTTTAACCCGTAGATTTTTTAACTTTGTATTTAGAACTATTGTAATATCTAACTGTTTTCAATATCTTTTTTGACAGCAATCGACTGAGAATTTATTTACAGGGTGAGCCAAATGACTTTAAATACATTGAGGTGTATGGATGCATTCAATTCATTGAAAGTCTGTGGTCAATGACTACTTTGGCTATCCCCAAAATCTCGCTGACTATCTCAAGTTTGTCGGCTTTTGGTGAAATATCGCCAAATAAAGTGTCAGAAGGAAATCTTTCAAATTGAACTCAGCTTGGCGATATCGAAATATTTGGCTAGAAATCGCTAAACCTTACTATTATTGATATTTTATCTCTTTCAAACAAATAAATTTAGAGGAAGTGCATCGAAAATATTTTTGATCTAATGGACGTGCAAGGAAGTCATGTGTTGGACACATCAGATTTTTTTCGATGCATCTCAGCTTAGGCTAGCATGCACGATCATATTAACGCGTCTGCAACTCATTTTGACCAGCGGCGAGTTTATTGTGGTCAGTTTTTCCATGCCGTCTGTACGTACGTATGTATGTAACTCGCATATCTCAAAAACTATGGGTCGTACAATGTTGAGATTTGATATTTAGGATTGTTCTATGATCTAGTTGTGCACCTCCCTTTTGGTCGCAATCGAATGAATAGTTTATGTACAGGACCGCCCAAATGATTCGAAATACATTACGCTCTATGGGCCGAAAATCATTAAACTCGCATATCTCAAAAACTATTAGGCGTAGAATGTTGAAACTTTATATTTAGGATTGTTGTAACATCTAGTTGTGCACCTCCCCTTTCGGTTCCATTCGACTGGATAGTTTATCTACAGAACCGCCTAAAAGATTCGAAATACATTACGCTCTATGGGCCGAAATTTATCAAAGCGTTTTTTAGAGGTATTGGCTATTTCAAACGACTCAGAAGTTATATATGCTGTAAAGAGTTAGAAAATGAATTTCTCCATTAAAAAAAGTGTCTTTATCATTTACAGTTCTGCTACAGGAACACTCAAAAGATTTCCAATACATTCTGGTCAATGGCAATTTTAGGAGATTCATCCATTTCAAGCACAATACCGTCCTACCACATAAGTTAGGTAATGGTCCGACCACGGTCACGTGCCTCCCTCATGTACTATGCCAAAAGTCGCCAAGCTTGGCGACTTTTTTGTGTACGTGTGTGCATATTTAACTCTCAAATCTCAAAAACTATTATGAAATGTCATATATAAGATTGTTGTAACATCTAGTTGTGCATCTCGATTTTTGGTTAAAATCTATTTGGAGAGTTTATTTACAGGACCACCGAAAAGAATTTCAGTACTTTAATGTCTATGGACATCTTCAATATAATACAATTGTATACAGTCATTGTTTGGTACATGCCCAGAATCTCGCCGTCTGTCCTCGACCTTGGCGAGTTTTGCCGAAATGTCGCCAAATTTGGCGATAGTCAGTCATTTGGTCCATGCCCAAAGTATCGCCATTTGTGTATCGCCAATGGCATCGTTCTTGGCGAGTTTTGGCGAAATATCGCCAAATTTGGCGATAATCTTTCATTGTTGGTCCATGCTTAATATCTCGCCAAATGTCGTCGACATTGACGAGTTTCGCCGAAATATCGCCAAATTTGGCGCCAAAAATTATTTCGTATTTTGTATAACTCTAAAACTTTAACCCGTAGAATTTTGTACTTTTGTATTTAGAACTATATTATAATATCTAACGGTTTTCAATAGCTTTTTTGACAGCAATCGACTGGGAATTTATTTACAGGGTGAGCCAAATGACTTTAAATACATTAAGGTGTATGGATGCATTCAATTCATTGAAAGTCTGTGGTCAATGACTACTTTGGCTATCCCCAAAAGCTTGCAAACTATCTCAAGTTTGTCGGCTTTTGGTGAAATATCGCCAAATAAAGTGTCAGAAAGAAATCTTTCAAATTGAACTCAGCTGGGCGATATCGAAATGTTTGGCTAGAAATCGCTATATCTTACTATTATTGATATTTTATATCTTTCAAACAAATAAGTTTAGAGGAAGTGCGTAAAAAATATTTTTGATTTAATAGACGTGCAAGGAAGTCATGTGTTGGACACATCAGATTTTTATTCATGTACTTTTCAAAGATTATATAAATGTTATATTCATATTATTCATTGGAAATAGGAACTTGAATGTCATCATAATATTCTATGTATGAAATTATAGGTTTGTGTTAACTATACTGTGAAACATAAATTTTACTCTCTAAATTTGCTAACTTTCTTGAAAATACAGCATCTATCGTTGTACCGAAACGCGTTGTTGATTGAAGTCGAGAAGTATTCATAGTTAGATCCAATTTTTCTTTTTAAAAATAAACTGACGGCTGAGATTCTTGGTAGCGAAAATTAACATTAAAATCCCCAGTAAGAATCACCGGTAATTCATGATAATTATTTAGAATCCAGGAAGTGTCCATGTCGTAGTATTATTCTTTAACTGTTTTCTTATACCATTGTTCCGTCGGGAGTTTGGGTTTGAATGGGAGGAATGTCCATAGTCTAGTATTATACTTTAACTCTGTTCTTTAACTGATGTTTTCCTCTGATTGTTGGGTTCGATTGCAGGTAATGTAAATTTTTTTTAGGTGTTTTTCTATCACAGTATTCTTAAGCGTTGATTTCGTCCGCTTGTAGGTTTCGAATTAGTTATCTGTATCCGTGTTTTTAAACTGCAGGTTCTATCTATTGTTTGGGAATGATTGCAGCCAGCGTCCGTTTCTTTGTGGCGTTTCATCCTCGTGTTAAACCGTTGCTCCGTCTCGTGGTTGGGCTAGAATCCACGGAGTGTCCATTTGTTATTCTTCTATTTTGATCTTAAACCCTTTGCAGCCAGTGTTTGTTTCTTTGTGGTGTTACATACCCGTGTTCTTAAACCGTTGTTCCGTCTGGATATCGGGTTAGCATCCAGGAAGTGTCCGTGGTGAACTATTATTCTTATATTTTTTATATTATATATTTTTTTACAACTTTTCCCGTAGAGTTTGAATCGAGAGAATGTCTATGTTGGGTATTTTTCTTTAACTGTGTTCCTAAACTGGTGTTTTCTTCTGTCGGTTGGTATCGAATGCACGTAGGGTCTATTATTGCGTTTTTCTATGGCAGTGTTCTAAACCTTTGTTTTCCTCTGCTGTTTTTGCTCGAAGTGTTATTCTGTTTAAAAATTTACATTTGTGGCTCATTATTATAAATAACTCAAAAACACATGAGCAATATTAAAAGATTACATATTATTTAAGTACAGACAAACAATATTTATGTAACATGGCAACCAATCATGTCAAGTTTTTACTCATAATTCCATTAAATATTGTATTAATGCCATTGAAAACATGTGAGTAAAGCAACGAAATGCACCATAGTGCCACTTTCTGTATTAGGTGCGTAGGCCTTGTTTATCGGAGGTGACGGGTTGGGTCGCCGCCGGTAAGAACAGTGAGAGACAGTCAGCAGGATCGCCGCCTGTTCTGCGAAAGGCTTCACACAGTGGCTCTGACAAGAGCCGGTCCACTTATCCACTGAACAGGGTCATCAGACAAGATCTTGCTTCAAAACAGGTAGGGAGTAATGTCGACGCGCAGGGAGCACAGTCGACGTTCTCAGGAACGAACGCCCGAGAGCTGTTCCGCAAATAATTAAACTTATAAATCTTGAAAAAGCTTGTTAAGTGTGACGCCAATAAAGTAAAAATCACTTGCAATAGCTAATTTTGTCACGCAAATGATTAACTTTTTTGACTCTCGGATATGAAATGTTGCTGAAAATAGCGAAAAATCGCTTTAAAATAAGGGAACGGGTGGATTTTCAGATTTTTAAAGTAGCGCAGATTGTTTTCTATATTTTTATACATGATTATGGAAATTTTCAAGGGGATCGTACAAACGGTGTAGAAATTATCAGGCTTTTTGTCCTTGACATTGCAATGTTTTTGCAGTCATGGCGGAATGAAGATGCAAGGGGGAAAAAGATACGTCATTTCCTTTACTGAGCGTTACTTCCGTCAGAAAAATATCTGAGTTACTCCCTAGTTGCGCCTAAAGAAGTTTTACTTCAACAAGTAGAAGAAAATCAGGGTTGATATCACCATTCCGCTATCATTTGAGAAATTTTTCTTAACGCTAACAGACATCTTCAAAACTTCTCGTTTGTGACGTCTACCGGTGTTATACGCCTAATTATTTTCAACAATTACAGCCAAATTGCAAGTGAGATCGACGTCGTTTTTACGTCACGCTTAAAATTGTATTAAAAGTTAGATTAACGCCTTATTTAAAATTTATTTAAATGCGAAATAACTCTGCAAATTGCGGATTACTAACACATTCATGAATAATCCCTATAAAATAACTCATACCATTTTTTCTTCTTCTTCTATATTTTGAATGAAACCATTTTAAGGTATTCTTTGTCAACAAATATTAGAATTTGTACTATAGATATTATTTTCTCGCCGATATGATAGGGTATAAGAAAATGTGAGTTTAGATAATTTTAGTATCAGCATTTGATCTCTCACATTTGTCACCCTAATTCAACTGTTCTCAGAAATAAGATCTTCATTTGTTTCTAGAATATGTAAGTTTGTTCACTGTTTTCTTAATTAAAGTTTTTCCTCCCTACAGCAGAATGGTGAAATTTCCAAGAATGTTCTGATTTTATTAGGCTTTAGCTCCTAATTAATATAACTTTTGAATGGCAACATTAAATATCATTGTGTTTCTGAGGAGTGCAAATAATTTTTCCAGCGATTATAATCGGAGTCCGCAATCCAGATGGAGTATAGCTCAAGACCCGTACAACACGGATTCCCATAACAAAATATCTTCCGTGTTATGAGGGGTAGGGGGTCTACTGTAGTGTGAAGTTTAAATTTTTATGTACCAATGAAGATGCAAGAACCAAGCAATGTGTAGCTTAGCTCAGTAACATTCTATCTGACCAATCTTCGGGTTTTGTCTGTTGAAATTATGTATTTTTTACGAATAAGCCTGATTAGGGGCCGAATCCCTCATGCGAAAAGCGAGCGTAGCGAGTCTGGGGGCCTTGACCCCTAGTTATATAAAGTTTAGATTCTTAGGTATCTGAACAATACAGATTTGCGTGATGTACTATGAAATTCTAAACTTCAAAAAATCACCAAAACTGGACAACTTTGGGTCTATGTTCCGTATCCGGTGCCCCTTGGTTCTGGCGACATCGTGAGCGATGTTCAACGTTAGTAAAGTACCCTGCCGATGGTTGTTTGACTGGCAACCATAAAGAAATGTGTAGTGCTTGGCGACGTTTTTTTTTGAAGGAATGATAATGCGTCAAATATTGTAAATTGGATAATTTAGAACTATTGAAAGATGCGAAATTTCTTGCACTTTCGGGCATGCGTAATAGTTGTTTTTTAATCTAGCTACTGTGTGACGTAAGCAGATGAATGTAAGGAATTCGCTTGCTCAATTTGACGTCACTAAGCTGTTAATTTGCGTTGTGCGCATGCGTTATTGTTATTTTTCGTTTTTTCCTGTTCTTTCGTCTACTATTCTAATTTGCTTCAACTTGTACTAATGCTTTTTTTTTTCGGTCTCGCAGAGAGGCCCCCGTTAGCATATTTTCGAATGTATGTATTGATGAATGTAACGAATTCGCTTGCTCAATTTGACGTCACTAAGCTGTTAATTTGCGTTGTGCGCATGCGTTATTGTTATTTTTCGTTTTTTCCTGTTCTTTCGTCTACTATTCTAATTTGCTTCAACTTGTACTAATGTTTTTTTTTGGGTCTCGCAGAGGGGCCCGCGTTAGCATATTTTCGAGGGGGCCCTTTTGAGGCGATGGCCGGACCCACTGATGTTTTTTTTTGGGTCTCGCAGAGGGGCCCGCGTTAGCATATTTTTGAGGGGCCCCCTTGAGGCGGTGGCCGGACCCACTGATGTTTTTTTTTGGGGGTCTCGCAGAGGGGCCCGCGTTAGCATATTTTTGAGGGGGCCCCCTTGAGGCGGTGGCCGGACCCACTGATGTTTTTTTGGATCTCACAGAGGGGCCCGCCCGGACCCACTGATGTTTTTTTTTTGGGTCTCGCAGAGGGGCCCGCCCGGACCCACTGATGTTTTTTTTTTGGGTCTCGCAGAGGGGCCCACCCGGACCCACTGATGTTTCTTTTGGATCTCGAAGAGGGGCCCGCCCGGGCCCACTAATGTTTTTTTGGATCTCGCAGAGGGGCCCGCGTTAGCATATTTTCGAGGGGGCCCTTTTGAGGCGGTGGCCGGACCCACTGATGTTTTTTTTGGATCTCGCAGAGGGGCTCGCTCGGACCCACTGTTTTTTTTTGGGTCTCGTAGAGGGGCCCGCGTTAGCATATTTTCGAGGGGGCCCTTTTGAGGCGGTGACCGGACCCACTGATGTTTTTTTTTGGGTCTCACAGAGGGGCCCACCCGGACCCTCTGATGTTTCTTTTGGATCTCGAAGAGGGGCCCGCCCGGACCCACTGATGTTTTTTTGGATCTCGCAGAGGGGCCCGCGTTAGCATATTTTTAAGGGGGCCCCCTTGAGGCGGTGGCCGGACCCACTGATGTTTTTTTTGGGTCTCGCAGAGGGGCCCGCGTTATCATATTTTTGAGGGGGCCCTTTTGAGGCGGTGGCCGGACCCACTGATGTTTTTTTTTGGATCTCGCAGAGGGGCCCGCCTGGACCCACTGATGTTTTTTTTGGGTCTCGCAGAGGGGCCTGCCCGGACCCACTGATGTTTTTTTTGGGTCTCGCAGAGGGGCCCGCGTTAGCATATTTTCGAGGGGGCCCCCTTGAGGCGGTGGCCGGACCCACTGATGTTTTTTTTGGATCTCGCAGAGGGGTTCGCTCGGACCCACTGTTTTTTTTGGGTCTCGTAGAGGGGCCCGCGTTAGCATATTTTCGAGGGGGCCCTTTTGAGGCGGTGGCCGGACCCACAGATGTTTTTTTTGGGTCTCGCAGAGGGGCCCGCGTTAGCATATTTTCGAGTGGGCCCCCTTGAGGCGGTGGCCGGACCCACTGATGTTTTTTTTGCGATCTCGCAGAGGGTATCCGCCCGGACCCACTGATGTTTTTTTTGGGTCTCGCAGAGGGGCCCACCCGGACCCACTGATGTTTCTTTTGGATCTCGAAGAGGGTTCCGTCCGGACCCACTGATGTTTTTTTAGGGGTGTCGCAGAGGGGCGCGCGCCCCCTCCAAGAAAAATGTTTTTACACTACATAAATGGGGCTTTTACCAATATTTAGCAGGCTTTACACTAGATAAAATGAATATTCACAATTTTCGCACTCCTCCGAAAGAGTTTCTGGTTCCGCCCTTGGAGAACATATGTAAAGCTGACGTCATAAACTTGAAAATCGTCTGGATTTTTTATCACATGTTGGTCTGGAAAATCGTTTTTTTTTTTTTTTTTTATTAAATCAGAATTTGACTGGCAATTCTGAAAATTAAACGCGGTGCATTTGAAGTATAGAATTTTCATTTAGTGTTAATTGCATGAAGATTGAAGTTTGGTGTTCTTTGATTCTGAGTGGAATAAGTTTGTGTTGGATTTTCCTTGTGTTTTTGATTCCGTTTTACGGACTCTTTATCGTAAGTTAGTGAGCGTCTCGGGGAATTTCGTCTTTATTTCGTCTTGGGGAATTTCATCGTTGTAATGGATGTTCCCGGTCCTTCCATTAAAAAATGAGGTGGGAAAGGTGAGGTAAGTGCTTGTTTAATCTACTTTTTCTAATGTTTTGTTGTGGATTTGATTGTTTTATATAGTGTCATTTACTTAGAATTTGTGTTTCTTTGTAAAACTTTTAGTGGTAAATACTTGTGTTTATTCGTCACAAGAAGGCGATAGCCGTTGAAGCTTGGCGGTCGCCAGGGTGGCTTGGCGCCATGGCTGGAGCTTGGCGCCAAGATTCGTAGCGCTCGCACTTGGCGATCGCCAAGCTCCAGCGGCTATCGCCGTGTTTACATGAGGGGCACCGTCTTGTATGATTTTACCCAACTTTGTAACTTTTGACTTATGCTGGTACCGACAAACCTTTTTAAGCTATACCATCATTCCCATTGAAAATAGGGTACTTACGTATTATGCAGGTGGTCATTTACGCCAAACGATTTTCGCGTCAAATGTGCAAGCAAACTATTGCCAAACGTATTTCTAACCATGAATTATTTCATTTGTGCTACATTTGTCTTGGCAAAAAATTTCTCATCTTGGCGGACCGTCGGGATAATACGTAAGTACCGATATAGTATGGTTTGGTAAATTCTCGCCAAATGTAGAAGACTAACTGAAGTACCCGCTGTTGACGAGTTAGTTCGTAATACAAATTTCCAGAAAAGCTTGAATTTTTGACAGCATTAAGTGTAGAAAGAACGAAATTAATACATTGGAATTAATAATTTGGTACTAGTATAGAAATACCAAGCAAAATTATAACTTCTGTGTGTATTTTTAAAAGATTCCTGCTAAACTTCATAGTACTTCTCTTAATCCATTTTTAAGGGATGCGAGAACAAACATTCACATGACTACTGTTACGAATTTTCGGGGCAACCCGCTGCTTTGGGGCTTAAAATTCGTATTCTACGCTTCAAATAGATAAATTTTGCTTTTTGTTGCATCAAAATCGGCCAATTAGAACCAGACATACGGAGGTTTCGCTTGCCCGTATGCTTTTCTATGGGGCTTCTAGAAATCTCGAGAAATATTAGTCCTAGGGCTTCGATCTCTTCACATTTGGGGACTTATTTTTGGCACCAAATTCGGCGATATTTCGCCAAAAGTCGCCAAGCTTGGCGACTTTTTGGTCATTTGGCGCGATTTTCCCAATGGGGACTGGAAGTTGTTTTTCCTGCATTAAAAACGCATAATAACCTAACATTTCTCTTCTATGACATAATCGAAATTCACGCTTTATGTAGAATCCTCGAGAAATAAGACTTCTGGAAGCTGCTCGCAGCTTCTGTTTCGGATATATACAGAACCGCGCGCTGCCCCGAAAGTTCAGTGCGACTTGAACGCTCAATGTGTGAAGAGCTCTCAGTACGCTTGCTTTGTGAATTGATAGTGCTATAGAAGCTGTGTTTTAGCTTGCTTTGTGAAGCTGTTTTTAAAGTGCTGTGTGTAAATTCTTCATTGCTGTGTCTTAAGGATTGTGTACGATATCCCTTGATTATTTCCACTGAATTTTTGCCTGTGAAAGTGACTTATTTTGTGTGAGAAATACAGCATTTGTGAGAGCTTCTGATCTAAGCGGATTGTTAAAAGCACGTTACTGCTAGATTGTGCTTGTGAATTGTGTACAGCTGATTGTTCTACAAAGTTCTAGAAGCAATAAAGTTTGTGTTCCATCCTGACAAGTGACTTTTTACTTGAACTTTTTACACCAACTGGACTTTAGAACGACGAACCCCAGGAGTAGCAGAGTAATTCCTCAACACTACTCTCGAAATCCTAAAATCTGAAATATTTAAAACAGTTTTGGCATTTAGAGTTTGAATTAACTTGCATCTAACATATTTCCGAATATAATTCGATTCCATTGACATTTTTCAGGAATGGAACAAATATGTACTGAGTTTTCACTACATCACACATTCTATAAAAACTTTTAAAGTACTTTGGCGCCTATAGTTTAAAGGACCACTTGTAACGATACTAAATTTTATTTCATTCGCATGAGTGGTTTATTTATACGTGATTATTTATACGGCATTATTTTTTCACATTTTGAACAATTTTTTGAAGAATCCCTAATCAAAATTTTTTAAAAATTTGACACCTATAGTTTAAGTTAAATGAGCGCCTATCATGTCACCAAATTTCATTCAATATGTATTAGGGTACTTACGTATTATCCCGCCAGTTATTCTCGCCAAACTATTTTTTCATCAGATGTACTGGCAAACTGTTGCCAATCGTATTCCGAACTTCTTCCTTGTACGGAGTATAAGGAAGTAATGTGATCCCGAAAAATTTCGTGGGCCAAATTTCGACGAAAAACCGATTTTGACTACCTCTAAATTTAGTTTTAAGAATTTTTTCGATGCATCTCATCGTACGCTAGCATGTATCATCATATAAATGCGTCTGCAAGGCATTTTGACCAGTTTTTCCGTGCTGTCTGTACGTATGTACGCATGTATGTATGTATATTATATGTATGTAACTCGCATATCTCAAAAACTGTTAGACGTATAAAGTCGAAACTTTATATTTAGGGTTGCTGTAACATCTAGTTCAGCACTCCCCTTTCCGTCCCATTCGACTGGATAGTTTATCTACAGGTTCGTCCAAAAGATTCGAAATACATTACGTTTATGGTCCGAAATTCATTAAACGCTATATCTTAAAAACTATTAACGTATAAAGTTGAAACTTTATTACTTCCTTGTACGGAGTATAAGGAAGTAATGTGATCCCAAAAAATTTCGGGGGCCTAATTTCGACGAAAAAACCGATTTTGACTACCTCTAAATTTAATTTTAAGAATTTTTTCGATGCATCTCATCGTACGCTAACTTGCACCATCATATAAATGCGTCTGCAACGCATGATGGCCGGACCCACTGATGTTTTTTTGGGTCTCTCGGAAGGCCAGCGTTAGCATATTTTCGAGGGCCCAGACAGCACAGCAAACTTGCATCAAACTTGCAGCAAGCTTGATTTATGAAGTCAATAAGCTTGAAAATATCAAGCGTGTAAGCTTAATGCAAGCCTGAATCAAGTGTTCTAGTTTACACTAGCCCAGCTTGCATTAAGCTTGACATTTCAAGCTTGAATCAAGCTTGACATAGCAAGCTTAATTTCAAGATTAAAAAATTTTCCTAAAAAAAAAATTTCCTAAATACACGGGGCGGCGAACTCGCCCCATATATTTTACTTTGCCACGCATTTTCCCCCTCTACGCTGAAATTTCAATTTAATTTAATCTGTTTCCATCAAGTGTTCGTGGCTAGAATAGAACCCGCAACCTTTCGGTTGGGAGGCGAGCGCGCTATCCGTTCAGCTACCAAGCTTCGCGCAGCTATGACTAAAGTTTGAAGTGACTAACACGCCGTTTTCTGGCCAGATTGATAAGTGGGATATGTTATTATTATTACTTTTTTTCCATGGGATGCATCAAAATTAAAATAATGTTATGTGTGATTTAGAGACTCTACTAATAGGGAAATAAACACAATATAAATTTAAGAGCAGCACACGTTTTAAAACTTTCAGTACCGCAATACTGCTGGCCAAAATCGAGACAAACGACTGGTTTTGAAATCAATTTCGTAGTATAATTGTACTTTATTTTGAAGAATTTCCATATTTGTAAATATAGAATCTTTTTTTTTTTTTATTCTATGGTGAACCACCCATAAAGTGAAGTATATTAACTAACTAAATTGTGTTAATTATATTAAAATTTATTTTTAGGGCTAATTAATTAGTTAATGGAATTACTAATGTTAATTAGATGTAAATAAAACTAAAACTCCCCTCGTGTTACACTTCACAGGGGCTTATCCCATTCATTCCTTCCCCTTGCGTGTTCTAATATCCAGGTTTTGTGCGTAATAAACAGAACCCAATCAAGACAACTGTAGGCCCTGGGTAGAAGAAAAAAATTGGGCCACTTGCAATAACCCCCCCCCTCAAAAAAAAAAAAAAAGATTATGATCGGTTCATACTGAAAGTTTTTTAAATATCTTACCCATTCTTAACACAAATTTTGTGTTAAGAATGGGTTTACTTAATTAACACAAATTTTGTGTTAAGTAATCTGAAATCAAAGAAACAGATAGTTAAACGTTACTTCGAAATGCTATATCACAGTTGCTAACATGTATGGAATACAAACACTTTAGTCATTTTTGTAAATATTTCTTAAAATAACATAATTGAAAAATTTTGCTATCTTTTAACGCTAAAAATTCTCTTTACAAATGTGGTTAGTTATTTTCCTACATATTGGTATGCTATATCGATATAGAGCATTTCGAAGAATTAAAAATAAGTTTAAATTAATTTATACAAATGTAAATTTGAATTATTTTCATTGTTCATACTTTATAATTAAAAAAATTATTTAATTTCTGAATGTTTTTTTATACTTTGCAATTTTATTTTAAAACTACAAAAGTGTAAGATGTAAGATTTTTAGGCCCAAAAATCTGTAGGCCCTGGGCAGTTGCTCCGTTTGCCCTGCCGGTAATATGGCACTGGTAATAAAACAAAACACATCTTTTACGATCTTTCAGCAAATTTGAGAAACGCTAGACAATTAATGTCCATTCTCTTTCACAGATGGCGCCATCAGCGCACTTTCGAAAGCTAAAATCAAGCTAAAGTCAAGCTTGTATTAATACGTCAAATTCAAGGAAATGTCAAGCTTGGTTTAAGCTTATGTGCTGTCTGGGGACCAACGGCGAGTCTATTTGGCCAGCTTTTCCATGACGTCTGTACGTACGTATGTAGTATATATATATATATATATATATATATAATATATAATAGCTTACTTACGTAAAGTGAAATCCCAAGATAATCCAATGATAAAGTGAAAAAAATATATTATATTATGTATGTATGTTGAAGTCGGTTTTCTTTTTTTTTTAAATCACTAGGGGCCAAGGCCCCCAGACTCGCTACGCTCGCTTTTCGTATGAGGCATTCGGCCCCTAATAAGGCTTATTCGTAAAAAAGACATAATTTCAGCAGACAAAACCCGAAGATTGGATCAGATATAATGTTACTGAGCTACAGATTGCTTGGTTCTTGCAGGTTCATTGGTACATAAAAATTTAAACTTCATACTACAGTAGATCCCCTCCCCCTCATAACACGGAAGATATTTTGTTATGGGAATCAGTGTTGTACGGGTCCTGAGCTATACTCCACCTGGAGTGCGGACTCCTCTTATAATCGCTGGAAAAATTATTTTCACACCTCAGAAACACAATGATATTTAATGTTGCCATTCAAAAGTTATATTAATTAGGAGCTAAAGCATAATAAAATCTGAACATCTGTTTCAGCTGTATTTTTAATAATGTAAAACCTATTGGACACCTTGCGAATTTGTCACCCATGGCTATTTTTCATTATTTGGCGACTTGCGTACATGTAAAGTTAATAAAAGCTACGGAACAGATAGGATAGCTAGCCACCAATGGCGACTTTTCATTATTTGGCGATTTACACATGCTCACCCCTTACTGTTCATTTAAGGTTACCGGAAAACCGTTATCCATATTTTCATTTACATAATCGTTTGCAGATTGGCGTACTTAGCACCACGACTTATACCATCTCGTCGCGCTCGCAAATATCCAAAGTGTACTATAACTGCTATAATGGCATAGTTAACGCCGCCAAATATTTCTACTGGTAGCAAATAATCCAGCTGGACCGAATCGGCTTTAAAATAATCTGCATTTTAATTATTTTTCATTTTCAAGATATTAGTTATTCTGTTTTGGAAAAACGAATAATCTCTAATTCTAAACTCCTGTTGTCTAAGCGAACTTACTAATTGAAAATTGTCAACTTTGTCTAACGCATTTTGAGTTACTCATTTCATAAAGTTTTTATTTTGGCGTAAAATGGGCGTAATTCTAACTCATGTTTGTAAATTTCACGCGATTCTAGATACTTGGAAACGCTTTGTTGCAAAGGAATGAATGATTTTATGCCAAATCTGGCAACCATTCTGTTTATTTCAGTTTTTTATTAATATCTTCTAAAATAATTTGATTTTCGAAATTTAAGTCAGCTTAGCAGGTTCCTCGGAATTTTTCGAATCTGTGGGCACCTTAGTCGAAACTCAAATCCCCACGGTTTAGGAGGAGATAGATCCACAAGCTATTGACGGCGACAGAGGCCTTTACTTTTTTTTAGAATAGAGAGATACTTGTTAACTTTGTCTGTAGGTCATGTTCTTTCAAAACACCTTTAATAATTTTTTTAAATCTATAATGCTAGAGAGGTGGGAAATATACTCTTATTAAAACTTATAACAGTTATCTGATGAATGATGTAGAACATTGTTCTACACTAAATCACTGTTCAGAAAAGCAGATCATCTAGTAAATTCGAAACAATACGAATAACTTCATTACCATATATGAATTTTTCGCTACTTTTTCATTTTTTTAAAAAACTATCCTACTTATTTTTTAGAATTTTTAGTTATTTTTAACTTCATAAATAGCTATTCAAACACCTTCCTTCAGTGTACAGGAGTAAAAACTTTAAGGCGAGTAAAAAATTTTGAGAAATTGGGAAACTCAAAAACTGAGGATTAAAATAACATTTGATTGATAATTATTAACCTTAACTACATGAAAAAATGCAGCAAAATTCATTGTAAATATTTTATCAGAAAATATCATGGAATAAACAGGTCAATATTTAAACCTAAGTAAAAACTTTAAGGCCAGCATAGAAAATTGCATTTAAGTCAGAAAAAAATCAACTTTTGGAATCTTGCGTAGGAGCCATTCTTCGGAATTACTTCAAATAATCCTTTTTTCCTTGGATGAAACTTGTTTTTGTCAAAATTCACGGTCGGCTTATACCATTCGTCTTCGATAGCAGATTTCAGTTCTACCGGTGATGTAAAATGTCTCCCACTTACATAAACTCTTCTTACTAAGTCACTCCATAAGGTCTCTGTTGGGATAAGATCTGAAAAGTTAGCTGGCCATTTCAAAGTTTCAACATAGTTGACTTGGAACCCATTTTTTTTTGTACTGTTACTCGAACAAAACAATTCGGACAAGATAACGCACTTGTCCATTCGGACAAGTGCGTTATCTTTCTGATATTTTCAATTTTCTTCTGCAAGAAATTCAGAATTTGGTAAAAGATGACTTGCTAGGACACTTTGATATGCTTGTGAATTCATTTTACTCGAAACGAGCACAATTGAACCCACACCATTGTAAGGAAAGCACCTCCAGCTCATCAAAGAGCCTCCACTTAATTGGCGCTCGGAGAATACTCTTTTTTATTTTCTTAAACCATGCTAATAGTACTTCGATCCGTTTGGTTCATTGAAATTCCTTTTTTTTTTCTAATAAAAAAATTATTTCTATCCAATGGTTATCTCAGGTCATTGCTTGCTAGCTGAAGTTCAAACGATCTATTTTGTGCTTCTGCAGCCACTGAGGCTTAGTTTCCTGGTTGAGTCATTTCCAGTAGACACAAGTTTGCAAACTCTTTTTTCATCACGCGAAGACAAAGTTTTAGGTTCTCCCCCTGTATTCTTTTTGCCATAATGTTCTTTCAAATTAAAAAAAAATCGTTAACAACCATCTTTGATCTCAACATCTTTATTGCAATAGAACAGCCATCCATTCCTTCTGAAGAAAGAGCTCCAATCTGCCATCTTTCACGATCCGTTAACTTCATATCTTTCGGCATCTTCACAAAAGTTCGAAAACTTCGAAGAAATGTATGAAAATTTTGCAAATTTAAGAGTTGTCACAATCTAAGAAATTTCAGTAATATTTAAGCCAACATATGTATGCTTATTTTTAAAATATTACTGGTGGCCTTAAAGTTTTTATACTCAGGCGGAATATACTGGTTTTGTAAATGCGACTTTTTCTGATAATTATATAATTTACAAATTATGTCTGTTGAGCTATTTCTTAACAGTGAACGTTAACAATTAATAATGAAATAATATATGAATCCCTTTTATTTCATTTTTCTTCAAAAATTTTTCTGGCCTTAAAGTTTTTACTCAGACTGTAGAATATTTTCTTGCCTGTTAACATTTTTAAATTTATTCCACTTACTAAGAAATAAAAATGTCAATGAAATCAAAAATCTGCAATGGAAAAGAAAATCTACTGACTAAAGAAACTGACTAACTGGTATTTCTAATTTTCATGGGTATTGCTTTAAAAAATGATGATTTTTATATTTTAATATTAATAATTTTATTCATTCTTTATAGTTATCCACCAGTATCCGGAAAAAATAAATAAACAAGGTAATGGAGGAGGAGAATAGCACAGGTGACCTGCCCCTACACCGAGAATTTGTTCTTAATGAGCCACTTGGAATAAACAGCTTACCAGAACAGACAATGAAAAAAAGAATGCAACAGGGTTTCGTTTTTAACATTTTACTAATTGGGGAAACTGGGATTGGAAAATCCACATTAATATGTTCTTTATTCAACATTGGACCAACAACGTCTGTAAAGGAACATTTAAATTCCGAAGTGCAGTTGAAAAAGCATACATACGACCTATGTGAAAAAGGCGTAAATCTCAAACTATCTGTAACAGAAACTGTTGTCTATGGCGATCAGCTAAATAGAATTAACGATGTTGAGCCAATAGTTAACTATATAGAATCTCAGTTTGAAACATATTTTAAAGAAGAAATGAAGGTAAGCCGATCTCTGACCGTGAGTTTTGACACTCGAATTCACGCTTGCTTGTACTTTATATGTCCTACTGGTCACAACCTGAAATCTTTGGATGTGTTCTGCATGAAGAAGTTGCAGGAAAAAGTGAATATCATTCCAATAGTGGCCAAATCTGACTGTTTATCAAAGCAGGAGATAAATCGATTTAAACTTACAATAAATGCAACTTTAGAGCAACAGAATATAAAAGTTTATCGCTTTCCGGCAGAAGACGAGGAGACTGTCAGTGTAGATCGGAACTTTAGCAACATTATCCCTTTTGCTGTTGCGGCAAGTGAAGACTACGTACTTGAAGGTTCTCCGATGCGAGCTCGTATATTTCCGTGGGGCATTATGCTAGTAGAAAACGAGGAACATTCTGAATTTATAGCTCTCAAGCGTGCACTTATTGAAAGCAACATGGAAGATTTGAGAGAAAAAACTCACAACGAATACTATGAATGTTACCGAAAAAATCGTATGATTGAGATGGGTTTCACCGACACCGAATGGGAGACGTTGAACTTCCCAAAATTGCTTCAAACAAGGCGAAGTAAGCTCTATGAAGAAATGTCAGAGCAAGAAGAAAATTTGAAGACAGCTTTTGTTGAAAGGGTAAAAGCTATGGAAGATGATCTAAAGGCCCAGGAAACAGCTATGCGCGCTAAATATGATGATCTTTTTGCAAAACTTGAAGAACAACAAAATAATTTGATTCGTGAACAAGATGTACTTGAAAAAGATATCCTGTTGTTTAAGAAAAAAGTAAACGATAGAAACACAGTTATGATGAAACATTCGGGGATGTAAATTTAACGGGGGATGGGGGAGAATTGGAATTATGTTAAAAATTTAAAAAAATAAAGTATTCAGAATGAACACATAGTTTTTTACTGATTAATTGATTTATTTTCTTTTACTACTAGCTGTATACCAGTTCTTCACATGGAAAGAATCACATATTTTTCATACTCATGATTGAAATTAATTCCACCGTTGCAGAATCTCCAAAAATGCGAAATTATTCGACTTCGGACATTCCTATTACTCAATACTAACTCCACTCTGTATAAAACATCCATTTTGAATGAGAAAATCAGTATATGATGATGGACGAGAGTCAGTTGCACCTGCGCCAACAGCTATCAATCAAATCGAGAGGCGAGTTGCATCGGAATCCTTATCTTGCTCCCACCTTGAAAATATGCTACCACTGGCCCTCTGTGAGACGAAAAAAAAAAAAAAAAAAAAAAAAATCAGTGGGTCCGGCCATCGCTGTAGGGAGGAGGGGGCTCGAAAATATGTTGTTGTTGCTAATTCCACTAGGTCTAGTCGAAGGCTAGACCAAGTCCAAGAGGTCGTGAATCTTCAAAAAGTCGTTAAAAGAGAAGTGGCTGTCAGATCCTCACGCGAAAGCGCCAAGCAGTTTAAAAGATGGGCAGGGGTGGCCTGAGTGCAATTCAGAAAAGTTTTTTCACCAATAATATATTTAAGAGTTCCGATATGACCACTCCTGAGTCTGCTGATGGTGACTTGGGCCGATCTGTCACACTTAAGTGCAAAACAACACTACACAGGCCACGTCTGAATGATTTGCGCTGAATAATTGTCTGAGACTATACCGTTTAACTAAAAAAATGGTGTGCATATAATGCTAGGGCTATGAATAGTAACTATTAATACTAATATTTTTTATAAAATTAGTTTCTCTGTCGCTTATTTTAAATGAAAATCAAAATTTGCAAATTTTTAAACAAAGAACAATTTGGGGGCCCAGGCGCTTGCCCCGAATGCCCTCCCGGAAATAAGGTCCTGGCATTATGGGTATCCCTGTTAATCCCTATGTGAAATCCACCACTGATTTCAGCCCCTCTACTGCCAGGAAATTCTAATTAAGGGCCTGCTCCTTTCAGATATTATTTTATTCATTTCTATTAATTATAAGCTGTTTACTGTAAAAAGCAAGAAAGTTTAAAAAATATATAAAAATATTTTCGAACAAGGGTTGGGGGAATTATTTTTATCAGTACAAGTAGCACCCTTTTATTGTGGAAAAAAAAAAGTTTACTAGTTAAAATGCATTATATTTACTGAATAAATTTTAAGCATTTAAGTTAAGTAATTGAGCCGAACAAATGTTACAAAAATCCCAAAACTAAGTTAAAAAAATCACTTTATTGATTCAAGAATAACAGACAATTTGTTCACAAAAGCTTGGAATGAAAAGCATCTTCGAACATGTTGCGAAGCAGATGCACCGAGCTCTCGAGCTAGACTTTTATCTTTAGCAAGAAGCTTCATTTTTTCAGCAAAGGCACTAGGTTCTGGATCACAGAGGAACCCTGTTTCTTCATGCCGAATTGTCTCTAATGGCCCGCCTGAATTACAGGCAATCACTGGTCGCCCAAGCAGCATAGCTTCTAGAGGTACTATGCCAAAATGCTCGTTGGACGGAGTGTACAGAACGGCTGTACAAGAGTGAAAAAGCATTCTCTTGACATCATCACTGGGAGATTTTAAGAAGGTGATGCTTGCTTTCAAATCCAGTTCTTCCACCTCCTTAGTTAACTCCTCAAAATGGACTTTGTTTTCTTCTACTCTGTCATCGTAACCGCCAGCGATGATTAGGTGAACTTTGGAAAACTCTTCTGAGGATAGTGTATGCTTTAAACAATCTAAAATAAAACTTCTATTACTATTTAACACATTATTATTAATAATACTCATTCTTTGCACGAGGTAATACATTAGGTCATCAAGCATGAAATTAATAGAAAAAATACTACCAAGTTTAGCAGCTTATTATTTGACATTGATTGAATATTTTCTGTATTTTGACGGAAAGTGACATATGTCATTTACCTCAAAAGATCATCGTAAGCACCTAGAGTGTTTTTTTTTAAATGAATTTTATTGACAATGGAACAGTCTGAAATTTACACTATTATGGAGCACAAGTTCTTATGCGGAACTGCGGCTGTGCAGACCGCGCGAAACATTAAAATGGTGTATTTGGTCAGAGCCGGCCCGATGGGCTTGCGGGGCCCCAGGCGAAGCGCCAGAGCGGGGCCTCTTCTCTATCATGTCTTATGAGATAGCAAAAAAATGCCCAGGAGCGGTGCCTCTATCAGCGCGGGGCCTTAGGCGATCGCCTACATTCGCACCCCCCTTGGGCCGGCCCTGATTTGGTTCTAGTGGTACACTGTTAAAAATAATCCGGTGATTCAGGATATTTCTAGCCTTAATTTTCTGGAAAATGGTCGTTATCCCCAAGAATTGGTAATTTTCCGTTAAAGGAAGAAAAATGTTTTAACTTTCAAGATTTCAGATGAAAACGGTAAATTTCCGTGTTTGGTTTGGTTTGTAAGCTTTGCAAAGAGTTTTGAAAAATGGATTTTCGTTAGACATTTTAGGCAGAAAAAAATATGGATGCTAAACGCGCTCTTATGAGTAATTAGATATTAAACTGTAATATTTAAAATAAAGAATTACGGTTTATATAAACCAACGGTAATACGGTATATATAAATCAACTTTGCCTTTTTTTTCTGCTACAAATTTCATCCTTGAGGAAGGTAACTTCAAGAGGTTTCATATCTACTGAGTTCAAGTGCAATAAGAACACTAGAAATATTAAAATGTAACTAATGTAATAAAAAGAGTCAGGAATGGTTATAGAGAACTTTTACCTGGGAACAAGTAGTAAATTCAGTTCACTATATCTGAAATGTCCTTCCTAACCCAAATAGAGTGAAAGGGTGAACTCAGCACAACAAAAACCAGCAGGGTCTTAACTACAATCAGGGTTTTAGCGACCTTTCAGAATGCTCTAATTATTTATTTATTGTGAAAGATTCCATCCTGTCTCCCCCCTCCCACTTAAAAAACACTTCATGGGAAAGGGAAAACATAATTGATATAAAGAGATTTCGAGTAATAGAAGATTTAAATGTGGTCAGTTAAAAACTGTTTTTTGTTTTTGTTGTTGCAGAAAAATATTGTAGTATGATTCCAATACATCAGTTACAAAGTCTGATGACTTTTAAGCATAACACATAGAGCATTAATACAACACACTGATCGTACGTAAAACTGGAATGTAACTTACCCATTGCTTGTACAGCTAGTGAAACATTCTTTTTCCTTTCAAATCTATTCAAGGACAGAAACATTGTAGTAGCCTTTGTTTTAATACCCGTTTCTACATTTTGTAGAGGTTTCAGCAAATTATCAACATTGATTGATGGGAAGACAACATGCACTTCTCTACCTTTCAAGGACTGGAATGTTTCTCTAAAGACCTGAGCTACAGAAACATCAAACTAGTTAGATGAAATTAAGAAAGAAAATACATTAGTATGAAAAGATTTTTGTTAAGAAACGACATACTTGTAAATAAGCAGGGTACTGTTTTTGAAAGCATAACAATAAAAGAAAATACATTTCTACCTTAACATCAAGATATTAAGCAGTATCAGACCTAGTGAGGACAAATTTTGGCACTGATCTAAGAAGTCAATCAGATTAGCTAACTTAACTACTTCATCTGACAATGATTTTAACCAAGATAATACTATGTGACAAATGATTTTGGATTAATAATAAATACACAAAAGGAGGTAAAGCTGCGTTCTGTTTTGTCTTCCTCATGTGAGCTCCAAGAGCACACAATCCAACTAAAGTAAAACATTTCAGTTCGATGATTCATCTAATTGGTATAATGTGAAAATGGAAAAATGTGTCAAATCTGTTCTGTATGTATATACATGTTAAGGAATGATACAGATAAATTTGCCCGTTTTATGACCATTTCACAAAATTACAATAGATTAAAATGTCCCTTTCGCTTAACTATAATCAATTAAAGCAACCTTCATTATCATTTTACTGTATATTTTAACTTGTTTTGTAACTTTTTTTAAAAGAAAAAAAGTGACTTTTACAAAAGTATAAGTTGAAATGTACAAAAATACAAATGGAAATTCACAAAAATAAACAGTTTTTACAAAAATGTGACCCGGGAAAAAATTCCTGAATTGACCCCTACATGTACACACACTTATGTATTCCATAAATTTATTTCTGGATATGCCACTCCCACAGCCTCATAGTAAGAAGTGTGAAAATAAGCAGTCTCTATTCTGCACTAGATTTTACACTTGACAGTACTTCTATCTGCACTTCCTTGAGCAAAAAAAAAAAAAAAAAAATAACTGGATTTTATGAAATCTAAAAATCCAATTAATACCTCTGTTATCAAGTTTTATCTAGTGAATACATTAAAGTATATATACAGTCAACTCTCTTTATTATGAAATTCAAGGGACCCAGAATAAACTTCGTAATAGAGAAATTTCGTTAAAACATTATAATAAAATATTTGGTGTTCCATTACAGATTTTGTTATAATGTTACAACCACATTAATGAGCTAGATGCTTAAGGTATGAAGTAAAAATTTAGATATCATTATTAGCATAATTAATCATTAAACTTTGTAATAATTAACACACATGTAACTACAGCAATTAAACACCAATTTTTTGTTTGCTTCTTTCAATTTAATTTTTATAAAATAAATATAGAAAACACTTACATGACTTATTATTATCTTATGCTGTACTTTACAAATGATACTTATTCTTAAAATACATAGTTATCTTAATGAGTTGTGAAATTATCAGAATGGATAAAGCTTTGCATTTAGCTACCATTTTAATCCTTATTTTCAGCTGAAGGAACAAACATGTGTAACTTCCTTAGAATTACTGGAAAGTGACTGGCACGAATGAAAAACTGAAAAAAAATTTAATCAGTGTTAACTATAGAGCCTCGGGCTCAGAACATTCGCAGAAATGTAACAAGTGCCATTCTGATCTTTCTTCTTTGGTTTGGAGCAGGTTTGAAGGCATCACAAGAATAAAAACCTGTGATCCTCTGGGGACCCGTTCCCCCTCAGTTCTATGAATTTACTTGTTACCCTTCTTGAAAAGATGCCTGTCCACAAAAAGATTTTCTTTTACTTTGTTCTCTACTACTAGCCAGTATTGTGGGAATGAAAGATTTCTTTTCTTCACCATAGTTTTCTCCTCTAAAATATTGCCCAGAATACTAAGATAAATAATATAACACATACATTGATTTCATTATATCCGAAGCTCCTTTGGTTGCCGGATATCTGGCACTAAACATGTATTAAGTTATCAAGTGTGTTTTTTAATTTTTTTATATAATGACATCAGAACAATAAATTGCAAACATGTTTCACACCTATTAAAGTATTTTTTAATAATTGACTTCTAATTTAGAAAAACTAAATATCTTTACATGTCTGTACATAAAAAAATGTTATTTAAAATGTAAAAAGTTAAAATATTCTTTTTATGATTGCACTACCGTCAGAAGCAAATAAATTTTCACCATGACACACTTATTAATGTATCTATAATTGCAGATTATTTTCTCAAAGAAATGCATACTTTTATTTATTTATTTATTTAAGAATAAGATATTTATTTTGATAAGATACCTATTATAGATAAGTTAACTTTTCCAAACATAGGTTTAATGCCTTTTTCCTGTTTTAATAATTTAATATTAATTTACATATCATTTATTAGTCATTTTTAGTTTTATTTTAAGTTAAATGACTTTTAGAGATTGATAAATAAAGGTAAATAAAACAAATATTTATAATGAAACTATCATGCTTTTTTTTGTAGTTTTATACAGGTATGAAGCAGAATTTTTCAGGATATGCATTAAATTTCTTTAATGAAAATAATATATTTATTTTTAAACTGCCTGTTAAAAAACTAAAATAGATCTGTTTAATTGTTTAACTATAAGCATTCTTTCACAATACAAAAATTTATAAGGCACCATGAGAGGGGAAAATCAGGGGGGGGGGGGGAAATTCATTAAAAAAAAAAAATCATTTCAAATATTAGTTTCCAAATTTTAGGACAATTTCACTTCTTTACTCTTGATTTTCACATACACACACAGATGCAAAGAAAGAAAAGATTAGTCATAGTATTTTATAATAATATACAATACTGTGGTAGTAACCGAAACAACTATTTTAAACTAGTGAAATACCATGTTACAACATACTGTCTTCACAAGCAGCCATGTTATAATTTTTGTTAGTAAATATTTCACATACACAATTTAAATGTACTTATTTTAAGAAGACCTAACTTTAAAAATCAACTGAAACTTGTAGAAAATCATAAATAAATTTAAATAACTCAATTTAATAAAAAAATATGCAAAATAAGGGTTAAATTTTAATAATTTAGTATTGGAGACTTCAATCAAGGAATGCTCAGTAACAGATTGTCATTTAGAAAAAGAATGAAGATTGAAAATTTCTCCCTTCCTCTGTAAATAAATTTTGAAGGCAGAATAATCAGAGTTTTTTTTTTTATAAATTATTGGATTTCCAGAGCAAATTAAAAATATCAGAGAAACTCCATGGGGAGAGAATGTAAAATCACATTATTTCTCGGATTACCATGAGAGAAATTGCATATACTGAATGCACATATTTTTCAAATGATACTGCACAGTGCTTATAATTAAACTACCCCTGTAAACAGCAGTCTACAGCTGAAAAGGATGAGAAGAACGCCTCCGAATTTGCACATGGACAGTACATGAGATGTGTTTAAGGTTTTTTTTTTGTTTGTTCGGAAATGGTTTGCTAAGCTGCACTTTGCCGCATGAAATCAACTCTAAATATTAGCCTAACTAGTTATAAATGTGCTCAAAAACTACTGAACAAATGTTGAAATTGTGTGTTTATTTCGAATAATCTATTTCCCGTGTTAAATTTGCTGTTTTTTCAGTTAAAAAATATATCCCTCTGTTTTATGTATCACTTTATCAAGAATGTTTAAATATAATTTTCTATCCTTTCTCATGCATATTATAGATAGAACTTTAGTAGTATACAGCCAGACATCCAGTAGTTATGATTCAGATATCTCACGGCATTTCAGATATTGAAGGATCAGCCGGATACCGGATATCTGTTACATCCCTAGTTGGCAGTTTAGATGGTCTTCTGCATCTGACAAATTATAAAATAATCTTTTAGAATAAAATCTACATTATAGAATTTACAGATTTTTAAAAATTAACTTCATGTTTGAAACATTAAATAAAATCTGCAAATTCTATAATCTAGATTTTATTCAGAAAAATAGATATTGAAATCCACAAAAGTAAGCTTTAATAAAACTTTAAATCATAGTAAGCTTGAGTTTTATCATAAATAATGACAGATAAACAACTAAACAGAAGAACAAATTTTTCATTTGTAAAACAAACTTATGTACTGTGCAAGAAGTAAAGTTGAAGCAAACAGAAACCTTTAAAATTTTGATAAATCATGTTAATACCTGTAAAATTACTGTTGACTAATATTTTGTCAGCCATGCCAGTAGTTTTTTCTTCAAGCCAATCAATAGGTAATCGGTAAAGTCGTTTCAAAACATTTGTTCTAGCTGTCAACAACTGATCAGGGAAATGACAATAAAATATTACTTTATAACCCTTTAACTTCAGGATTGGTATACATGCCGACACTATATCACAAAAAACAATATCAGGTTGAAAATCTGAGCAAAAAGCAAGGTAGTACGCGGCATATATCATACGAAGATAGGCAAAGACTGCATGAAATCGCCCAAATAAACTTCGGGGTAGCCAATCGCCTATGACAACAGTTTTCAAAGATCCGTTTTTTGTTTCGGGGAAACAATGATTTACATCATGGTGTGCCGTAAAAATACTTATATCATGATCTTTAGATTTTAGTGCTACAGCAGCATCAACCACAAGTCTTTCTGCTCCTCCAATGCCAAGATCAGGATGAAGAAATGCGATTTTCATTTTAATGCATAAGAAAAAGTGAACTTAGAGAGGAGTAAGATATGGAGCCATCTGACGAAAATATCTCACAAATTGAATAGCATTAATCTATACCGGCTATTCATGTCTTGCCTAACACCGTGATCGCTACTGCCAAATCCCAGCTTGCCAACTAACTACAAATACAAAACGTAAACAACAAACGCGATGACGTAAAAAGATATTAAAGCACCGATATCTCGGTTTTCCATCTATATTGCTGAAGAACCAGATACAAGTAAGGATAAAGCACTAAAAAAAAAGTTAAATAAAGTATGAGCTGTAACTAACAAAATAAATAATCTTTGCGTTAAATAGTTCCTGCTAAAAAAATAATTCAAATAAGTCCGTGATTTCTTCAATAACAATAAAAAGGCCTACTTTTGGCTAAATAACGGAACTTTTAAGTTTGCCGATATATTGCATATGTAACTTTGAATTCGTCCCTTTCTGTTGATGTTTTACTTCTGCTTACCCCCTTAACTCTAGATAGCTCACATATGAAACGTGGATTAAATATTTTTTTAAAGTTTAACTAGAAATTTACTTTTTTTTTGCCAATTCGAAATGTACTAGTTTAAATAAATTTCTCTAAGTGCATTTCTTAGCCATACATTTGTTTTTATCTATTAAAAGCAGAGTGAAATTTGATCATGGGGAAAAATAATAAAGGAAACAGAACTAAAGGAAATACTCGGGTAATTACTTTAAATCATTTTGTATTTGATACCTGTATTTAATTATCTAAAGTTAAAAAGATTATTTACACTAACGCTGATTAAAAAAAATTTCCCCACCCCCTGCGAAACGAAAAAAAAACGCACATTTTTTTTTGGAAAATAAGCAAGTAATCATGTAGTGACTCTGTCAGTGTCGTTTTAATTTATATTCACAGTGTTATACACAATATCAGTTACATGACATACGGAACCTTATAAGGAATCTCTTAGTTTACTTAAATTTTCGTAATTACACTTATTTTCCAAAACAACTAAAAAAAACCTTTTGGTTTATTTTCACTAATGATGCGTTTTACTTTTTTTAACTTAAAAAATCCTGATGTGCAAACATTTATGAAAGTAGTTACTTGTTCAATTTATAAACAAGTGTTTAATTTAGGTGGCAACTTGATTTAATAAAAAATTGAAATAACCGTAAAACATAAACCTTTTACATTAAAATTTATGGAGCTGTTATTTGTATCATGATTGATGAGTTACTCATCAGCTGTTTAAAAATATATTCTTATTTTCCTCCTGAGTGAATGCAAACTTGCAAACTCATACAAGCAGATGTAAAAATATTTGCAACAATGGTTAAAGGTTATTTTTCGTCAATATATATATATATATAATTACTTTTATATTATGAGGAATTATATATATATATATATATATATATATATATCTATATATATAATTCCTCCTTTAAAAAAAGTGTTTAATTTTCATCTTACCATTTCAGGGGAGGAGGGTAACCTGAACCCCCTAACCATTGTCAATCTCAGTATGTTTGATTTTACAGAGCTGCTCATGATCCAAAGTATACTCTGTTGACAAGGTTATGGAACTGGTATTTTGCTCTGTATTTTAGAAAATAAATTAGCAACATGGTACATAGTTAATTTGGCCATTCAGCTGTTTTTTCTCAAGTACTGTTTGCGAGCTCCATTTTAATGCTGATTTAAAGTTCATGCAAATCACTTAATTTCCAGATGTAATTATCAATTTAGCTCTTTATAAGGTGCATTATTTTCTCAGAATGATTAATTTGTTAGTGACTAATGGTTATTTATTTGCTAGCAATTGGCCAGAAGCAAAAAAATAAAGGCACTATCATTTTACCACATTTTCAGTGTAACTTTGAGCCAGTTCAAAGCTAGGATTATGACTTCTCATTCTGTGCATTTCATCTGCGTTTCTAATCCATTATTTGTTTGTGCAACCCAGGGTTCACCGCGGATTGCGTTTTATATGCTACTGCACTTTGAAGTAAAGCTTAAAATTCCCATTTTTGGTTAGTAGCCACTGGCTGGTAGACTCATAAATTTTAATGGCCAGTTGTTTTAGGCACAGGGATCGTAAATATCATGATATTTTCAAAAATATCCGATATTTTTGATATATATCTGATATTTTGATATATATCCGATATTTTGATATTTATAAATATTCTGATAAACAGTTAATTTTATTGTTGATAAATATTTTCAAGCATGATGTAAACATTATAACAGCAAATATTCAACTTATATTTGCTAATAGTTATATATTTTGCATTTAACAACAAATTTTTACCACATAAAGTAGGAAACAGAAACAAACTTCTGAAAAATTAAATATGTTTTATGTACTCACTAAAATGCAAAATGTTTTTATCAATCTCAAGTGTCAGGATAATTTTATTAATTACAAATTCAAAATAACATGTAATTCTCCCTTTATTTTTTTTAATTAAAATATTTAAACAAAAAAGTAAGTTTATCTGCTTTTTCAGTCCCTAAGCGATTACATAGTTTGGACTGGACTAATCCAAAACTAGAAAATATCCTTTCTAGCCCAGCTGTTGATGGACTAGCAGTAACTAACTGCCTAATTAGATGCAATGTTTTGTCTTTCAGATGGTCTTCTATTTTGATAGTGTTCCACCAAACTACAGGTTCAACATTTAGAAATTCATCTTCAAACATAAAACTTGGAAAAGGGCTCTTTTTGGCAAAAAAGTTCATACAGGATGGCTACAGAAATTAAGAAACAAAGTTCCCTGATTTTTCCCTGATCATCGTATACCCGACAATGATCAAAATTACTGTGACTGTAGAAAACTCCAGAGTGGAGTACGGGGATAGGGATCATGACTACAAAATTCCACCCTCTTGATGTAAAGGGCAATCACAGATCGACCACTAAGGGCAACGAATCGTTACTTTTCAATATGATTCGTTACTGGATCGGTCAGATGCAGAAGTTTTGACCCAAAAAGAGTGTTTCATATTCGCATTCATATATCTGATTGATTCACATCCTTCTGCATCTGACCGATCCAGCTGGCAAGTAACTTTGAGGGGGGGGGATGCTGCTTATTGTAGAAAATACCATTTTCTAAAGTGGTTTTATCTCAATTTTCTTGAATTATAGGGGGCAACTGCTCCCTCTTGCCCGTAGTAAGTTACGCCTATGTCTGTAGATTCCTATGTCTGGTTTTCTCATATGATCCGTATCTTAGTACGAGTCCGAATACCTGCAGTTTTGGACTCATATAGTGCTTACATCACTTGAGTATTGTAGGATCCAGAACGACACTATGACTTTGCGAGTTAGATGCAGATCCACAACTAAAAATGATCTTGTTCACTAGGCGAAAATGAAAGTTTTCTGATTTTTGGATATTTTTACAAAATTCCCTGCTATTTCCATGATTTTTCCGGATGGATAAAGTAACCTGATTTCTCCCTGATTTCCAGGATCTATCGCCACCCTGTCATAGCCATAGGCAAAAGTTCTTTATCTACCGAACATATGAAATTAAAAGCTATGTGGGTTTCATCATCGCTTAATTTTTTCCCACAATATCTGTGTGAGCCAGTACCTCTAAATGTGCCGGTGATAAAGCCATTTCATTTCTTTCTGAGAATTTTCTCATAATATCTTTCCTGCCATATATTTCTAATTTTTCCTTTAATTTGCAAAAAATGTCAACACATTGTGCAATTGTGCATCGATTACTTTGGACCTCATCAAGTGCATTTGAAATGGATCCTAAAATATCTATGTAATCAGAACAGTTACCCATTAGGTTTACATCATTGACTAAATTGAAAATGTCTTTATCAATTACAGGTTTTTGCTCTTAACAAATTTGCACCAAATTTCCCCTGTCGTCATTCCATCATTCTCCTAGTAAGGTGTCATCTTCCATTTGTAGGGAGTTTCACCTATTCCAAGTGAAATCTATGCATTTGTTGAACTTACCTCCATTTAAATTACAAGGGTTTCTTTTATATTTTCAACAATCACTAAAGTAAGGGAAAGTATTGTCCTAAAAGTCATTCCCCTTTCCTCCTTTCAATAGGGATGATATAGAAAGCCTGAGAGGATTATGTCCTGCCCACTCCAGCCCCTTCTAAAATTGATTACTCAAGCAGTGACACCCCTTGTGGTAAAAAGGAGGATGAAATTTTTTGGAATCACCTAAGTTTCTTTATAAGAAATAAACAATAAGATAAATATTTATGATAAAATAATAAACAATAAGAATACTATAAAAGAAAAATTTTTTCTTTTCCTTCCCTAATCAGTAAACTTATACACTTTATATGAAAATATCCAAAATATCGGATATATATCATGATACATATCGCGATATATATCCATTGATATATATCAACGAACCCTGTTTTAGGCACGCAGTCAAGGATGGTGGTCGATTCCAATGTCCCCCCTAGATAGAGGTACACTTGTAGTTGGTTACTTATTTACAAAGATATATTATGCAATCAATTATTTATTTGCAGATTCATTATTACAATACAATTATAATCATTAAAATTGGGTCTTCTTCCAATTGAATCTCTCCACCACAATTCAATTGCTGCAGTTCGATCAAAAGGGTCTAATAATTTTATATTAGAGCATTTTATGCGTAGTCTATTTTCTAACATAGTTTTTTTCATCGACATGTTCTGGTTGTGTAGAATGTTTACAGCACTATTCCAAATCCTCTCAACTTCTGCATTGCTGGGAGAGAGAGTGAGTATTTTTTTTATCACTTGGGTGAATACTTGCGTATTGTTAAAACTATCAGCCTGTAGTTTATCAAGCAATGCAGTAAGTGAGATTTGCTTAAATTTTTTGAACTTTATGGTCCGCAGTGCCACTCAGAAAGTGCTTTTTCTTTCTGAAGCTTAGAAACTGTACAGAATTTTGCAAGTTCTTTTTCTCCGTACTCATTTAACTCCTCAGAAAAAGATGGAAAGAAAGTTGTATCTAAAATGTCAGCAGTGCGAACACATAGTCGACTTTTCAGATCCATCTTCACCAAAGAAACGTCTCATTATATTTGCACTAGAACTTTTGCTTGCATACTTCATGACAAGGAGACACAGGGTCTGTTACATTGCTTGTGTACTTACTTGCACAAGACTTGAGCATTTGGTTGTGGGAAGTGGGGGGGCGGTAAGATTATAAAGGAAGGGAAATCGTTTTTAAATATGAAATGCCCAGAAGTCTTAAGGAACAAAGTCTTTTTATTGAGAAATTATTTTACTTTTATTTGGATGTTCTGTTTTGCAAAGTTCATTCATACTTGCCAACAGTCAAAGAAAAAAAATCCAGGAGATTTTTAGGAAATATATGTGCTTTTTAAAATTTAATTCTGAAATTACTTAATGTAAGGTAAAACTATTATGAAAACTCCATAATACATACCTGCTAACAGTCCTAGGCAGAAAACAGGAAATTTTGTTTTAAAAAAATCAGAAATTTTTTGAAAATAAGAAGTGAAAAAAATATCCCCCCCCCCTCCAGGAGGACGATCATCATTTCTCGACATTTTTTGTATAACATTATATTTTTTTACTTACTCCTATTTTATTTTGATTACTTCAAAAAAAAAAAAAAAAAAGAAAAAAAGAAAAGAAAAGAAAGAAAACATAATTGTATGGCATGCAGTTAGTAATAATTTATTTCCCCCAAATCATGCAAGTATTTTGAGTTTCTGCTCCATGCATGCTTGTTTAAATAATGATTAACTTTTCTTCTTGAATATCTCTCTTGTAACATAAATAAATTGTTAATGAAGATTGCAAACGGAGCATATTTTGTTCTCCTCCTTCCACCGCCCTTCCTCCTCTATTAACAGTCGGTGATAAACGCATTCCTCTCAGCTGAGCTGGGTTTGTTGTTTTTTCTCCCCTCTGTGCGGTCTCTGTACCAGTTAATCCATCTTTTTTTCTAGTTTTATTGTGTATATTGCTACTTTTGTTTGATTTAGCCTTTAATGATACAATAGATTTTCTCTTCTGGCCGGAAGACCGGAAGTCTTCCGTCAAAATCAGAAAGTACGAAAATAGGAAGCGTATGAAATTAAGTATGAAAATTTGCCGCACTCTAAGGAGAAAAGGAGTAAGTGGTAGAAGGTTCGGTTCGCTCGATGTGGGGGGGGGAGGGCAGTTAACACACAGTAGAAGGGGATGAAAACGGTGCGATCTCTAGACGAATTTTGCAGGTGCGTATGTGCGATCTGGTGATAGATTTTGCCAGCGCGATGTGCGATTTGTTGACGGATTTTTCTAGCTCCACCATTATATTGGCCTGGCCGGTTGTCAGAATTTGGTAATTCGCCAGTGTTTAATGTTTAATCGCCACCTGGCGACTGGCGACCGGGAATTTTAAGCTTTACTTTGAAGAATACCTGTCCATAGGTTGTTATAATGTATAAGGGTTCTTTTTGTAACCCTGTAAAAAAACTACAAATATGTACTCATAAAATCAGTATTGGTTGCATGAGGGTGGTCTATAAAATACATACCAAATTTGAACTCAACTAATAATGTTTCGAAGCTGTCATGCAAACCCATATACACGCATACATCACCATAAAAATAGCATGTTCAGAAATGAATTCAGATGACCTCAAAATGTGTTAGTATACATTGAAATCTCAAAGTCAAATTTTTTCATGAACTTTTCTTATATGGTACATGTTCAGAAACTAAAAATGATTGACTACTTGTACTGAAGTTACTAAAATAAACTTACTGACAAATCATTTTAAAATTTATTGTAATGTAACGGCACAGACGGGGTCCCACCAGTGGCTGAGAGGTTCTGCTCTCAAAATTTGGTGCAGGAGGTGTCGGTCATGCCTGTCGACCTAGCTATTCGGAGTTTTCCATGGTTTTCTGTGAAACATCTGTAAGTATGGATTAGGATCCCTTAGAAAATCTCCCACAAAGGGCATTCCCCCTATAGTCCATGGACCCTAGTGCAGTCATTTGGCCTTAATCCACCAACACAAAACACGCAATAGCACCTAGGCTATCAATGAACATTTAATCCTCTGTTATTTCAGGCCTGTATTTAATTAACTTTTGTTTGACTAAATACGTTTTACTTAATTACAATTACAAAATAAAAATGAATTTCCTTTTAGTTGCTATATTTGAAGGTTTTATTTAAAGAATTGCTAATTGACTGCTTTTTTGCATGCTTTATAGGCTTCTAAATCCAAGTGCAACCAGTTACAAAAATGCATTAAAATTTTGAATATAACTACTTATTAAAACATACATTTTATTAAGTTGAATTTATCTTTATGATATTTCTCCTTAAATTTTATATGCCTTTAAAATTTTGCTATTATATCAATGGTCTTTTGAATAACCATTTATTATTTTTTTAGCCATCAAGCAGTGAGCACAGTGCTCAGCTTCTTACTCAAAGTGGTAAGCCCTTCTCAGGATTCATTGGCTTCGATGCTCTGGATAAAGACATTCGGAGTTATATCCCTGTGACAGGTCAACATTCTTTAGATGCTTCTGAAATCTCTGTGGACTCCGATTTAAGGATGGTAATGAGAAAAATGCTTAAAAGAGATAGTGTTACAAGATTAAAAGTAAGAAAATACCTTTTTGGTTAATTTTTATCACATGTTGCTGAGCTGTGTTAATATTTTGTCGCAGGAATTTATAAGATTAAATATTTGTATCTTGCGTTTATATTTCTAGATAATTTCAGGAAATAAAGAAGAAAAAATATATTTAGATTATTCATTGATAAAGCAATACGTAGAAGATTTAAGGCAATAAAGAGGATGCAGTATGCTTAGATTATTTATTAATGAAGCAATATGCACAATTGTTCTAAATTGATACAAAATATGAGTCACCCTAATGAAAGTGGCACTACAAGCAGTTTGAGAAATGATTTAATGGTATTAAATATAAATTAGCTTACAGAAGAAAGAGGTAATAGAGGCATAACAGATAGTTTAGACAAAGTCACATTATAGGTCGAAACAAGTTTCCCAAAGGTCAGTGAGATGATAAATACCCTGGGTGAGAAGTTCCTGGGATTTTTCATGCAGTATTGTGTGCATCCTTCCTTTTTGCTCAAATATATTTCCTCTGCTGTTTCATTAGTGACGATTAGCCGAATCCTTCTCGAGACCTTTGTGAAATAGTGGAGGAAATGTCTATGAGCGAAGAAAGTGTGCGCACAATACTGCATGAAAAGTTGTCCCTTTCCCTGGAGCTTTTCACTCAGGGTATCCATCATCAGGTTGACTTTTGGTACACTTGTTTCAACCTACAATGTAACTTTGTCTAGCCTATCTGCCATGCCTGTATTACCTCTTTCTTTTGGATACTAACTTATATTAATATCATTAAACCATTTCTCAAACTACTTGTAGTGCCACTTTCATTTGGGTGACCCATATAAATGGTCTTGCAGAAACTTAATTTGTACTGAAACGGATAAAATCATACAAGCTGATGCGCACCCCATGTAAACACGGTGACTGTCGCCAACCATTTTGTAGGATCAGCAAAATATTTCAACACATTAAAATTGCACATATATTCTACTAACAAAAACATTAAAACAAAATATACCGTCCATATTTAACCAAAAAAAAGTCTGCAAATTCAGTAACAGGCAATTTAAAATGAGCAAACAGTGGACTGTTTTTAACTAAAAAAACTACAGGGAATTAAGCAACCTAGTTGTACAGCTAATGTAAACTGGGCAAACACTGCTCCGTTTTCAACTCAAAAAAACATCGGTGGATTAAACAACCTAGTTGTACACCTCATATAAAGTCAGTATGATTAGACTAGCACATAAATAGCCCTTACAAAAAAATAAAAACATCAAATATCAATTTAAAATTCACATTAAAAACCTTAAACATTTCAAAGATTTGTTAAAAAAAGCACTTACCTTTATTTTTTTTAAATAACCGCTCAGAAATGTCCCTAACACCCACCGGCTTATAACGTAAAACCAGCATGCTTTCTTTTATTTAGTTTTATATTGACACTACATTTCTAACACACACACATACCGGCTGATAACGTAAAACCAACATGCTTTCTTTTATTTAGCTTTAAATTCTCACCATATTTTTAACAAACACACACACACACATTCTTTTTATACAATAACATAACAAATTTCATCCATAACATAAACAATTTCAAATTCCCTGACGATGCATGTTTCTTTATGGTTGCCAGTCAAAACTACCACTGGCAGGGTACTTCACTCCTATTGGGCATCGCCCACGACGGCGGCAGAACGATCACTAAATCAAACATGTAAACAATCATCAATTTGTAAACAGCACTAGATACGGAATATAGTCTCTGAAATGTAATTTGTATGATTTAAGGCATTGACGTTTGTATGGCAGTTTGCATAATTTTAATTTACATGCAGAAATATATCGGGCAGTACTCAAGGTAATGAACGATATAAACAAAGTGAGACAGGTGTACATGAAGATTCTTAAATAATGATTAAAAAACAAAGGATTTTTTTGGTGTGAATTAAATAAAATTGGTTAAAATATTGGGCATATCTAACCATTGCAAAAGGTTATTTCCTGATTTGTAAGCATGTACAGTAGAGACCCATATAATACGAAAATGACCCATTTAATACAAAAGTGAATGAGGACTTTTTGCATTTTGTTATATTGTGCATTGTCCAAGAATCATGATATATGAAAAAGTAGTTCTAGTATTTTAGTGAGTGTATTGTAGAATTCATGTTGTAGAAACTTGTTGTAGGGAAAAGGAGTCTACTGTATTAACTTTATTCAAGGCAATTTAATAGTCATACAGTTAAAAAGTATTAATAATATAAGGCATTTATAAAATGTTGGGCATACTTTGATGTTCGATAGCTTATACAATAAGGAAGATATATATAAAAAAAAAAAAAAAAAAAAAAAAAAAAAAACCTCATGGCATTTATGGGTGAAATATATATTTTTCTTTTCTGGTTTTAATATCCTTTTAATATCTAGTAAAGTTTAAATATCATCTGTATTGTAAATATCATTTGTGCATGTTATTAATTGCATATATTTTCTTCTCATTTAAAAATCTTTTCTTTTGTTAAAATCATCTCTTGTTAATTGCAATTTTCTCTTTTGTTTTTGGCAATGATTACAATGCAATGTTATGTTTACTTTCGGTGTTTTTGTTCAATTTTTCATTTGACGTGATGTTTTATTTGACCAGATATTGAGGAGAATGGATGCACCACAAGCGAAAGCACAGAATTTATGGTGGTTAACAGAAAGACAGATTTTATACTGGTTCATTGAAACAAAACCAATAACAGAAACACAGAAAAATTCCTCTGTCCATAAACAATATCTTACAGTGGAAATAGAATTATCTAGAAACTGGAAGTACCTTAAAATAAAAAATGTTCCAGACATCCCTGTGTGAGTGATGTTGATGTTGAGCATGTTACAGAGACATTCTTAGTCCTAGGAGAACTGTAGCAAGGGAATTTAATATGCCAATTTTGACTGCATACAAAGTAATTAGGAAAAGATTAATCCCTTAAAGATCATATTGTTTTCAAGAAAACGGTCATAAAAGTACATATTTTTTTATTAAAAAAATATTGTATAAAAATAAGTGAATTTACAATACATGCATTCATTTTAAGGTTTTGGATGTTTTAATATAAAAAATTACCGTGCATAAGAGTTGCTGTAATCTTTTTGGCGCACAGCTTTTGAACTGTCCAGCTTGGAAATATCACGTGAGTGAGATGGAAGGGGTAAAGAGTACATGATTAGAAAGTCCAAATTGTTCAAGCCTAGGAACCAGACAATAGGCCTTGGAATATGACTTTTGCAACAGATATGCTTAGGAGGATAGAAAATGATGTTGAATTTCTTAATCGAACAATGTTCCCCGATGAAGTTTGCTTTCATCTTTCTGGCATAGTAAACCTTCATAGTGTGTGCATATGGGAATCTGAAAATCCTCAGTGAATACCGTGAGGTACAAGGAGACTCCCCAAAGGTTAATGTGTGGTGTGGACTAATGTTTGACCACATAATTGGGTCTTTCTTTTTCACTAAAAAGAAATTCACATCTGTCATTTCATTAGACATGTTGGAAAATTTCATATTTCCACTACTTGAAGAGCTTTAATCACATGTCTTTTTGCAACAAGATGGTATGCCATCTCATTGAGGTACCATTGTCTGTAGTTCTTTGAATAAACATTTCACAGGAGGATGGATTGGTCAAGGTGGTTGAATTCCTTGGCCAGAAAGACCATCTGATATAACACCGTTAGACCTTTTTCTTTGAATTGTAAAGGATGTTATTGACAGGCAGGGCTTAATTTCCAGCAAAAATGTGCCAGAGCCCTAATATTCTCTAGAGCTCTTGCTCATACTCAGTGTTTTACTGTAAACCCCCATGACCCCTGCAAAACGGGAGTCAGTAATGCATTCTGTTAAAATAATGATAATTGAAAGATTTTCCTACGTAATTATATTCGACAGATTTTCAGTATTTCACAGAACAGCGAATTGAAATGAAATAGTCTGAAATGAGCATAAAGAACTAAACAATGCACAGTAGAAGCCCCAAAATCTGTTGCTCTTGGGACTCAGATCATTTGAGGCAAAATGAGTTCTGATTAGTCTGTCTGCCAAAATTGGTTTGTGTGTGAAAAAAAGGACATTTTTGAGTTGATGTACAGATGGGCACCCGAGAGCAATATTCAGGAGCTCCACTGGCTTTTGCCTAATATATAAAAGTTCACTGTGAAAAAAGAATTACAGGAACTGAACACCTATGCAAATTAAGCCCTGTTTACAGGAGGAAAGTGTTGAATATCGATGACCTAAAAGCCAAGATTTTATAACCCTAATAGCCACTGTGGATGCTGACATGCTTGCTGGTACATACTTTCAACCTGGCAAGAAATGAATTATTGCCTGAGAATTTTCCATGCGACATAGCACATACATTGAAGTTCATTGACAAGGGAATGAAACTTTTTGAGTCTATCTAACCATTTATGTTATTAATTTAAATCTCTATTATTTTATTTTATTAAACATCAAAATGTGTTCAGCATTTTATAGACACCTTCTACATGTATTTTAGACCTTGATATGTGGAATCAGGGTTGATGTAGACGAAAATTGGTTCCTTTTTGCTGCCCCTTCACAAAAATACAATGGTTTGAAACGGCCCCTTCACAAAAATATAATCAATTAAAAATCTGCCCTTCATTGGCATTTTACTTTACATTTGTACTTACTTGGCATTTACTTTATCTGTTTTGTCTATTATTTTAACAACAAAAAAAGTGACTTTTATTAAAAATTGGCATGAAAATTCACAAAAATAAGTGTTGAAATTCACAAAATTAAGTATTGAAATTTACTAAAATTAGCACTTTTCACAAAAGTTGGACTCTGGAAAATATTCCTGAATCAACCCCTGAGAGTGTCATATGAATTCAATCGTGTGACTAAGTACTTTCCTTATGACTTGTACTCTATATAAAATAGTGTTATACATCCTGTCGTAATAATTTTTTTTTCTCTTATTTGTAAAGGCTGTACAGGAATTTGGGGATCTTTGTGCAGAAAAAGACAAAGATATTGTAAAGCATGTCCTTCCATTTTGGCCTCGTTTATTTAACAAGTTGGCATTGGTTGGTAATTTTTTATTATGTTAAGCATATATATATAATTTCATTTAGTTCATAAATATTTATTTGTGTTAATCTGATAGTTAAAACTGACTGAGAGTGTTTTAAATATTAATGTAATTGACTTATTGAACTTATTTAAGAAAAACAATTGGATTTTTAACAAGACATTTGTGTACATTTATTAATTCTTGCATAAAAAGAGTAGTGTATTTAAGTTACCTGCAATTTTACTGTAAATGTGACAGAAATAGCTTGAATTTTTATGCAAATGTCATTTATATTTCATGTCAGCTCTTTTATGTAACCATTTTTGTTTATGAGAAATTTACCCAAATAAGCACTTTTCTTCACACGCAAACCATCCTATTTGGCCTATGAACTGTTCGACCTATCCCCCCCCCTCATTTACCCAGTGGTCAGCACTTGCCATCTAGGTATTAGAATCACGACTAAGGCCAGAAATGTTGGCTACTTTATTATGGAGGTACCCTATGAGCCACCTCCAACCCACAGGCCGAATGTGACCTGCCGTGTCTTTTGATTCAGCCAGTAGAACACATCAAAACCCTGTATAAACGGAGCCCCCGGGAAGGGAGGGGGAGAGTAGACAATTACAAGGCGAGCCTGGGTACTGAACGCGTGGAGGTGTTGTGACGTCACAAGAGAGGATGGACTTTTCTCCGGTAAAAGCATTAGAATCATACGGAAAAGTAGAAGAACTAAGATGTTTTGTGCCTTTTTTGGATACTAATGGTAAGTCAGCAATCTCTATTCTTAATACGACATACTTGATAATAGTTATTAAGCTATAGAGTACATAAAAATATAAAATTGCCGTATTTTGCGTTAGTTTTATTGATTTCTGTTCTTTTGTTCTAGCAATCACCATGCTTCCGTTTGCTGCGTCCCAGGCAAATTACAAAAGAGGAGAAAATGTAAAAGTTTTCACTTTTCCCAAAAAACGAAGAAAAGTGGGCCGCATGGACTAAAAATATTCCAAGAAAAAATTGGTCCCCAGGAAAAAATACGCCTGTTTGTATTGAGCATTTTCGAGATGAAGATCTTTTAAAAGACGATGCTATTTTAAAATCAGATGGGGCACTTTTAACTGTAAAAGAAAATCATTATAAATTAGAACCGAATGCTATCCCGTGCATTTTTTCGAGTTTACCAGCCTATATATCCGATATTACCAAAAAACAAGAAAGAACTGATCCTACTAAAAGAAGAGAAAACGTTTAGGAAAAAGATATTGAGGAAACCGAAAAAAATAATGCAAAGGAAAATATAAATTATTTTGAAATTAAGAAATGTATCAAGAGTTTCATGGCAATTCTATGTTAAGAAAATTTCACCATTAATTATAAATTAAACGCAGATCCCCTTCCACTGCACATACCAAGTAGCTTAAGGTTCAATGTGGATCTCATGGTTGATTTATTTATTTAAAAAAAAAAAAAAAAAAAAAAAAAAAGAGAGAGAGAGAGAGAGAGAGAAATCTATTTGCTGGATACTTAGAAAAGCAAAAATATAGAAGGTATTTATTAAAGAAATATTTCCAACTAAACGGTTTATCGGAATTTGTTGAAAATTCTGAAATTCAGTATGAACACAGATTTGGAAATTGACTCAAAAAAGAAAATGTATTACTGCAATGCTAACAACAATAACAAAAAAGTATATGTATTACTGCAATATATTTTACATGAAAACCCCTGAGAGCATTTAGGCAGTTTTACATATTCAAGATTTATACTCACTAATTTTTAAAAATATTTAATTATGTATATTTCAAATGTCTCAATGTGATATTTGAAAGTCTTATCTAGAAAAAATTAAAGCAAACACTTGTAGTGCTTTCATGAAAAACTTTATAGTATTTGTAAGGTTTGGGTAATAAAAGCTTTTACTTTTTATTTTCTTGTTTTTTGTGCTTTAATTGCTTCTAATAAAATTTGACATTAGGAGTCTGTATAACATAATTATATATAGTATGTATTGTACAAGTTTTTAAAATATTAATTGTGGAAATTTCTGATTATATTCCTCGTGCTACCAATGTTTATTGACATTATTGATCAGATTTCTTCCATAGAATTCAATACAAACTCTTTGGAATCCCATCCTCTCTTATGACGTCACGAAATGGCTTAAGATGACTATTTATGAATCTGGATATTTTTAACATCAATTCTTTCAAAAAGTTTATTAAAACGAAGCAAAACTAAATAATGTATTTCAGTTTTTAAGTGAAATTAATAAAAATTATTATTTTTACTTAAAATTATATTTACTTTTACTTACTTAAAAATATGACTTTATGCTTATACAACGTATAAATTTAATCCATATACATATTATTTTGGATAAATGATAACATTGAGTAACCATTATATTATTTAGAATGTATTTGCTAGCCCGAAATGCAAACATACTGCATACAATGCTGAAACTGCTTTAAATTCAGTACCAATTTATTTCATTAATTTCTGACACAAAATATTGTTGATTCACTATTATTTAAGAACAAAGTGTTGTAAAACGAAAATGCTATTTCAATGCGTCATAAAAAATTAAGCTACTCGTATTTATTGGCATTATTAATTCCATTACTTCCATTGAACTCAATGCAAACTGTTCCAAATCCCATCCTTTCTTGTGACGTCACGAAAACCAGTACCCAGACCCCCTCTTGCTTTCTCCTCTCTCTTTCTTCAGTCGCGGCGACCCCGGTATAAACCATTCAAAATCCTGTATTAATTATATGACTCGTGACTTGGCTAACATCCTAAAGTTTGGCCCGCAGTGTTTCAAAGGTTGCCCATACCTGCTATAAGCAGGCCAATGTTGCCTCTTATGGAGGGTTGGATGAATTGAAAATCCAAGTAGGGTGTCAAACGCAAGCCCACAATAGGAGTAGTATGTTGTGTGCCAAAAATTATGCAACCTGGGCAAGATTTGACCTATCATTAGTGATCATAGGTATGTTGCCTTCAATCGTCTGTTATAGACAGGTATGAGATCAACTGTTTTATAGATCGGAATCAAAGCATTATGGATTTTAAACATCTTTCTTTCTCACAGCTGGTTTGCAAGTGTTGAAATTTTCTAACTACCAGAGAGGATTAACTACTGTAATATTAAAGGGCTTTATGCTTTTTATGTGAGCTATAACTGTGCTCTTCATTATAGGATGAATAACTTACCTAAATTATGTCACACATTTTCTGGTGATGGTTTAGTTAGAAAGCAAAATTGCTTACTGATTTTTAAAATTTTTTTTTACCTAGTGCTTTGTTTGAAATTAAAAATAAACCTTTTGCTTATTTTCAGGACTATGATAGACGTATACGAGAAGCTACTCATCAAGCAAATGGTAAACTTGTTGCTAATGTTAAAAGGGAAATCGCTCCTTATTTAAAGAATATCATGGGCGTTTGGTTGCTAGGTCAGAATGACTTACACGCACCAGCTGCTTCTGCTGCTCAAACTGCTTTTGTTGACACTTTTCCTAAAAATAAACAATCAGAAGCTCTTATGCATTGTAAAAATGAGATTTTTTCTGTAAGTGTCATTATTTGTAAAACCTGTAAAAAGTATTTTATTTTCTAAAAGAGTTCAGTTATTTTGATTATGCTTGATTAAACTTTTACTTTCTTGTGCAAAGTAAAAGAAGTATTGTAATCATGAAAAATTTCAGTATTCAGATTTTGTTAGAAGAAGTTTATTTTAAATTTTCCTGAATTTACTATTTTTTTTCTTTTTCTACGGGCGGTCACTGGCTGATTAAGCATTGTCTACTACAACTGTTCAAAGGTATTGTGGGCATTTTATTATGGGGGGTACCCAGTGAGCAACCAACATTACTCCCTATTAAGGAATGGACACTCCAAGTTAACATCCATGACTAAGTCAATTATTCGAACCCGGACCTAAGGCATTATAAAATGGCTCTTAAGCCACTACACTACCTAGGTGGCATGACTTTACTATGTCAAGTTACTGCATGACAATTTCTTTAATTATTGTAATTTTATATTTAAAACTAATTATGTGTATTTACTTAAAACATTGATACATTTGAAATATTGAAATTTGCAGATATGAGTCTATTTACTTCAGGGATGCCACTTTTCTGCCGATTGGCAGATTTCTGCTTTTTATATTTTAATTATTTATTAATCATTTTGCATCATCAGCAGAATTTTTCTAAAAATTCCATGGTGTTTATGTTTTTTCCCTTTCGTCCCAGCAGTAATTCAGTATTAATTTCCAGGATCTCTCAATTTCAATCTTTTTACATCTGTCTTGAAAATTATTTTTCCTTTAGCATTCCTTTATTTAAATCTCCAATGCTGTAAGAATAAAAAAAATTAACTCCTATTTCAAATTTAAATTATTTATTTCAAAGAAAACAGTAAAGGAAAAACTTCGCAAAATAGAGCAGGTTCAGAGATAAATTAAAATGATCTGAAATAGTTAAAGTTGAAACAAAAAATATTTTGTCATTGACGAATAAAATATTTATGAAAGCAAACAAAAAATGAACTAAATGTTTTTTCTCCATACATTACATTTTTCTAAAATAAGCTCTACTTATTTGCTTTATTTGCATGGGATTTCTTCTTTTTCCACTATTTTTTTTTTATTCACGTGCAATTTCCTCTTTTTTGCTATTTTATGAGTGGCATCTCTGTTACTTAGTATTTTTAGTAAAGAAATTATTCTAAAAACAAATTAGTTGCTAATATTAAGGAGCTTTTAGTAATGTTTCACCCATGGAAAGTTTTAGTTTATATATAAAGTATTGTGCAATCTTACCTTTTTCATAGAAATCAGTATCTTTAACTAGTAACTGGCATATGTAAACAATATATCCTGTATGGAAGTTTATTCCAAATTATATTTATTATTTTAATTTATGGCTCAAGCATATCAACTATTTGAATGCAAAAATTTTGCAGGGTGTAGATGCAAAACACATTTTCCACTTAGTTCTTAGAAAAATACTAAAACTTACTAACAAACATGATATATTGACACCTTTTTTTTTTTTGGATATAGCTGTTGCTGTAATAGTTTCTTGTGCATAGTCATGAAACTAATAATTCTGGTAAACCTAGAATTTAAATATGGAAAATGTGAGTTTTGCAAACGTGCAAAATGTAATTTTTGCATCAATAACTTTCATATGTCAAATTTCAGTATTTGTTGAAGCTAAAGAATAAGATTATGTATTCAACCCATGTTTTATTTTGGAATTGTAGAAGTTAAATTTCTTTTTAAGTTTACTTAAAAGAAAAAGTTAAATTTTATAAATGTATGTTTGTATAAATTGGTGTATTATTATTTATGCATTAATAAAAAAACTATTTTTATTTTACAGTTTTTTAAAGATAACTTGTTTGAACAAACAGCAAAAACTATGAGTGATCCAAAGTAAATATATTTTTGCTTAAATAGATATTTCTAGTAAAATTGGGTTAGTGTATTGCAATATTGTCTATAATCTGTTCAGTATTCATTTATATTAACATATCTGCCAACTCTTCTGGTTTTGACAGAAGACTTCTGTTTTTTTTAAGCTATCTTCTGGTCTTCTGCCAGAAGATGAAATCTTCAGTCTTTTTTAAATTTTTAGTTGATATATTAAATTGTATTACAAACTGTGCGAAAAAATTGTAAATTAATAATTTTATTTTAGAATAATTTATTAAGGTAATCATTTCAACAGCTAACAGCACAATGCTGTAGTATGAGTGAGGTCAAAGCATTTGTAAGCAAATATTTGATGGTTAACAAAACTTCATTTCGTTCTTCCCTCAGTGATTCATCATTAGAAAATTTGTTAGTGTTGAAAACTAAAGCTTGAAAATAATTTTTCTGATGGACTATTAAGCTAAAAAAGCTACTTTGAACAAGATAAAAAAATCTTAATCTGTTTATTTTTCAACATACTTTGGTTAAAAATAAAGTCAAATTTACATTTATTTGTTTTTTATTTTTGTGAAAATACTCCATACTCACCACATACTAATACCCACATACCTACCTTTTATATAAAAAAAATTCAGGTAAGCTCTTTTCTATTACTATTTAATTTTGTTTTTATTTCTGTACAACACTAATATAAAAAAATAATAAGAAATGGTGATATACACTGGGGGAAACAGTCTTCTGTTCTTAAAATATTGTTCAAATTTTATTTTTATCTTCTGATGTTTTGTGAAATTTTCTGTTTTTTCAACCTGAGTCTTCCTGTTTTTGGCTTAAGGAGGTTGGCAGGTATGTATTAAGCTAAATTTTTCTTATAATTTAAGAGTACTGAAAGTTTGTATCGATTTTTTTTTTTTTAATATTGAAAATGTTTTTCTGTTAAAAAATATTTTTTTTTCATCTCATGTTTTTCTATAATACTTTTACTTTGTAAATACAGTCGAACCTGTCTATCTTGAATCTCATGGGAAAGGGGAAAAAAAAAAAAAAAAGAGGTTTCAAGTTATAGAGGTTTTAAATGTTGTCAGTTAAAAACATTTTATTTGCTTTTGCTGTAGAAAAATAATACAGCGGTATGATTGTAGATTATTTTATATACATCCATAACACTTAAAAATATAAATATGTACCCTTAACAATAAAAAGTCTTTCAATTACTTTTGATGCCTAATTTTGTTTATTTGTTTAGAAAGCTTGCAGAAACCTTTGTTTCTGCAAGCTTTCTAAGTTTACCAAGAGTTATGAATCCCTTATAGCAAAATTTACCTGAGACTTGAGTTCAGAGTTATATGGCCATCTCTGCTTCTTTTGTTGCCTTTTTAGACACATCGATATGGAACTTTTGTTGAAGAAAGTTGCTCTTTAAGCACTGATTTTTGTAATTTACCCTTACTAAAATTTGAGATTTAGAGGTTTTGAAGGAGATTTTTTTAGATAAACATGGAATATACATTGAATTTTTTTTATTGCAAATATAAGTAATTTTAGAAATTTCGAGAGAGGTTTCGGAGATATACAGGTTTGAGATAAACAGTTTTGACAGTATTAAAAAATAGCCTTTTTTTAGTATAAATTTTAGTAATTTTTTTTTTTTTTTTTGCATGGAGATTGATCAAACCTTACATCATTAAAATACTTGTTAAATGAGATTTTACTCTACATCTAATTCAATTTTTAATGTTTTATCACTCATTTACACTCGTTCAACCTTTTAATAAATCCCTTCCCAGACAGCACAGCAAACTTGCAGTAAGCTTGATTTATCAAGTCAATAAACTTGAATTAAGCTTGAAAATTTCAAGTGTGTAAGCTTAATGCAAGCTTGAATCAAGTGTTCAAGTTTACACTTGTCCAACTTGCATTAAGCTTGACATAGCAAGCTTAATTTCAAGCTTAAAAAATTTTCCTAAATACACAGGGCACCCGTCGGCAAACTCGCACCACATATTTTATTTTTCCACGCATTTTCCCCTCTACACTGAAATTTCAAGTTATTTTAATCTGTTTCCATCAAGCGTCTGCGGCTAGGATCGAACTCGAGACCTAAGGTTTAGAAGCCAGTGTCCTAATCACTCAACCATCCTCACTTCTGCTGATATGACTAAAGTTTGAAGTGACTGTTATGGTTATCACGCCGTTTTCTGGCGAGATTGATAAGTGGTCGATGCTGATTTGTTTCTTTTATTTTTCCATGGGATGAATCAAAATTAAAATAATGTTATGTGTGATTTATAGACTCTACTAATAGGGAAATAAGCATAATATAAACTTAAAAGCAGCACACGTTTTAAAACTTTCAATATCATGACACTCATGTTGGGCAATATTGGCCAAAATCGAGACAAACGACTGATTTTGAAATTAATTTCGTAGTATAATTGTATTTTATTTTGAAGAATTTCAATATTTGGAAATATAGAATCTTTTTTTTTTTTTTTAATCCCGAAAAATTTTGGGGGCCAAATTTCGACAAAAAAACCGATTTTGACTACCTCTAAATTTAATTAAAAAATTTTTTTCGATGCATCCTATCGTAGGCTAGCATGCACGATCATATTAACGCGTCTGCAACTCATTTTGACCAGCGGCGAGTCTGCTGTGGCCAGTTTTTCCATGCCGTCTGTACGCACGTACGTACGTATGTACGTACGTACGTACGTACGTACGTATGTATGTAACTCGCATATCTCAAAAACTATTGGTCGTAGAATGTTGAGATTTGATATTTAGGATTCTTCTATGATCTAGTTGTGCACCTCCCCTTTTGGTGGCAATCGAATGGATAGTTTATGTACAGGACCGCCCAAAAGATTCGAAATACATTACGCTCTATGGGCCGAAATTCATTAAACTCGCCTAACTCAAAAGCTATTAGGCGTAGAATGTCGAAACTTCATATTTTGGATAGTTGTAACATCTAGTTGTGCACCTCCCCTTTTGGTTCCATTCGACTGGATAGTTTATCTACAGGACTGCCCAAAACATTCGAAATACATTACGCTCAGTGGGCCGAAACTCATTAAACTCGCATATCTCAAAAACTGTTAGGCGTAGAATGTTGAAACTTTATATTTAGGATTGTTGTAACATCTAGTTGTGCACCTCCCCTTTCGATTCCATTCGACTGAATAGTTTATCTACAGAACCGCCCAAAAGATTCGAAATACATTACGCTCTATGGGCCGAAATTCATCAAAGCGTTTTTTAGAGGTATTGGGCTATTTCAAACGACTCAGAAGTGATGTATGCTGTAAAGAGTTAGAAAATGAATTTCTCCATTAAAAAAAGTGTCTTTATCATTTGTAGTTCTGCTACAGGAACACTCAAAAGATTTCCAATACATTACGGTCAATGGCAATTTTAGGGGCATTCATCCATTTCAAGCACAATATCGTCCTACCACATAAGTTAGGTAATGGTCCGACCACGGTCACGTGCCTCCCTCAATTCTATGGTCAAGTACATTTATGACTAATGATAAATTATTTGTTATGTGATGCGGCTTTCCAAATCAAGCAGTAATCAAGTTGTATTCAAGCTTGACAGTTCAAATGACTTCTCCAAGCTTGCTGCAAGGTTAAAATGGATTGAACTATCAAGCTTGATTTAAGCTTATGTGCTGTCTGGGTTTAATGAATGTTAAATACATACTTTTTCAAACTAAAATAAAAATACTGCTCAATTTTTTTGATTAAAAGTACTAATTCTATTTAAGCTTTTACGTGTAATCATTTATTAATTTTCTTAAATAATGATATCTTTTTACTTTATATGCAGTTCTACAAGTGCAGAAGATATTGAAAACAAATACACGTTAGTTATTTCAGCTACCCTCCAAGCTATAAAGTTATTCTTGGTTACTGTATCATCGAATGAAGTATCAAATGTCCAGGATGATTGTCTTTCAATTATAGCTGACAATAAATTTTGGAAATATTCTAAAAACAAAGAGCCACAGGTTAGATTTTGCTGTTTTTTATTTATTTAGCTTGTGCAAAAAGAAAGGGGGGGGGGGAGTGAAATAAATTCTTAAATATTAAATTAATCTAGCTCTGATTGCTGTAGTTTATTTTTCTTCTCAATATTTGACTTCACCTCACAGTTTGCAGGAAAGAAATGACAAAATGACATATCCAGCATTATAAAGTTACTTTAAAGGGATTAGGTAGTGCCAAATTACCAAGCCATGAAAAGCTAGAAATTGATAATTTACTGCCAAATATGACAGATTTAAATGAGTTAATCACATGCAACTGTGTTTAAAATCGAAGTAATATAAATTTACAGAGCTTGATTTCTTTGGAATATAGATTGAAAGAGGGGGAGGGGGGAGCTGTATATTCATAAAAATGCATAAAATGATGATGCCTGTTTATAGTACAGGTCATATTTATCTGATGTTAAATGTCTGATTCAATATCTGTTCATTTTTAAAACTGAAAGCCTTCTGCATGGTGAGGATTATGTCTGAAGTCCATGATCCATGAAAACTGATTTATAAGATTTTAATAGATTAAATGTGATAAATATTATTTCAAGAATACTTTCTTTTTATGTCAGACATGCATAGAAAACATTCTTGAAATAACTATCAGAGAAGACTTATAAATACCTCATATAATGTTTCAAAAGCCATATATGATGAGCAATTTCTTTTTAATTGATATAATATCAGGGACAAAATAAATACTGTTGTGTGGTGTTAAAAATAAAAGTTTTGAGTTTTGCAATTGTTATCCTATTTTTTTTTTTTTATCCTTTAACTTAAGCAAAAATTAAATCAACATATGAAAAAAATTGTATAGCATTTGTTTCATTAAGTTCTTTAATTTTTGTATAACCAATACTTTATGCTGTATAAAGAAGACATTTTTTTTTTTTTTTTAAAGTGGAGTTTTGCCGCCTGTAAAATGTGTTGTTCTGTCTTGACTGTGGGTGATATTGAAAAAGTTTTTGAATTGTCATGCTGCAGTTACTCAGTATTTTATCTCACTTTAGGTTCTGTAATGCAAATTTTATGTTATGAGTAAAAAAAAAAATTGCATTTTTTGAGATTATGCTATGCATAATTGGCATAAATTCGATATATATGTGTAAGAAAAAATAATCATTTCCTACTGTGTGAAGAATAGGTATGTAGTATATACCAGGGCACGAAATTAGCGGTCGTTAGTCGTATTTTGCAACTGTCATTTTTGTTTTGACGACCGAGATTTAAGAAACAGTCGTCATTTTTGACGCCTAACATTTTGCCCGAGACAGGCGACTAAAAAGCGACTATTTTAGCATCGGCTGACTCCGGCGACTTTTTAAACAAAAATACCGTGAAAAAACGAATATTTTACGAATTCTGGGGACTTTTTTTACTGTCTAGACGACTATTTTTCAAAATGTGCTGAAAAAATATAAATGTAAATTTCCGTGAAAAAAACTTTTGCTTTCGTAAGCACCGCTCCATGGCAGAAAGAGAACGATCCTCTGCAGACAGTCTTCTGTGGTTGAAAAACGCACGGAAGACCACTTTCTTGTCTTCCGCGGATGTGTAATCATTTAAATCGCACCCTTTTTAATGGAAACAAATAGAGGAACTTAAAAGAAATTTAGCCATAGTTTTTAACTCCATGCATATTAATGAAGTTGATCGGAGGAAACTACGAACTCGCGTTTGCCATATTGGATTCTTTCTGCAAATGAGTGTTTTAGCGGTAGCACGGCGGTGTGGGAAGATGCGATGATAATACTTGATATCAATATTGATGAACGCACGAGATCCTTTAAAATAAGGCAGTGTAAAAGTTACTTGGATTAGTAGTTAATATTCATTAATTAAATATAATTATTTACCGCGGGAGAGTACAGGTTTACGGTCCGGACGCCATCTTGGATTTTATTTACAGCGCCGCAATAACTGCTGGTTAAGTGCAGCAGTTCGTGACTGAAAACAATACATGGATTGACTGCAATTAATTAATGCAATTTCGTGAAAAAGCGAAAGAAGATTTATTTATTTGTGCGTGGGGGTGGGGGTGACATTAGCAAAACGTCTGGATTTGGGGAAAATCTAAATTTTGGACTTCCGGCCTAAATTCAAATAAAAATATTATTTGAATAAAAATGTTATTTGATGGTTTAAACTTAATAAAATTTATCTTTTTTAAATAAAACTCCTTCATGAGATCATGTAAATTAAAAAAAAAAAAAAAAAAAAAAAACTTTTATTTAAATATAAAAATTTTAATAATTAAGATAAAGTTCAGTTTGTAATAAAATATGTTTTAAGTAATTTAATTAAAAATAATTTTTAGTAAGATAAAATAGCTATGTAAAATAATAAGTTCTTCTTGGTGATATTGAAAGCTTTCATAGACCCTCTCCCAACTTCAGTTCAACCCACTGAGAATACAAATACATATTTCCACAATTTTAACATGTACTACCTGCTTACTGTGGTGGTTGATCAGGTGTCATTTTGAAGCTAGTACACGTATACTGCATAAGTTTATCTACCATAGGCATTGTAGTTATATAGCAACAATTTATAAAATACTTCTAAACTAAAACTAAAGTCCATGTTCTTGTAAAATGTATCATAATATTTTATTCTGGATGCATAGGTGGAAAGCCATAAAAATTGATTTTATATTTACTTACTATTTATTACTATCTTAATTTTAATAGTCCTGATCTTTATTATTGCTGTAAGGTTTTCGAAACTGCGTGTGAACGAGACAGTTTGGCAACCGGGAAAAAAAAGTTAGGTGCCATTGATGCCTAGATTTTTGCTCCCAATTTCTCACCCTGGTATATACCAAAGTACTTGTCAAGTACACTCATGTCCATAAATTAAGGATAATGAAGTTCAGGCAAAGAAAGAGAAAGAAGCAAAACAAATTTGACTTATTTGTAAAGTTTATTTATTAAACAAAAAATAAAGAGCAAAAAAGATGCTATATGTTTGACATAATTAATAAAAATTGCAAGTTTTACTCCCTTGACCAAATTTCAAAAAAGAACCTATTTACAAAAAACAGTATAACATGGTTAGTAGGATGGTTAATACGGAGTATGTCTCCCGGACGATGCAATACAGGCCTGACAACGCCTAGGCATGCTGAGTATCAAATGATCAATCTGATCTTGGGGAATATTACACCACTCATCAAGCAATGCACTCCGAAGTTCCGGTACACAGGTGGGAGGTGGTTGACGGGCTGCAATTCATCGGCCAAGCATATCCCACACATGCTCTATTGGATTCAAGTCCGGTGAGTATGCTGGCCAATGAATACGGGTGATATCCTCCGATTGAAATCATTCGTCTACAATGTTTGCACGGTGAGGACAGGCGTTGTCATCCATAAACACAAATTCAGCACCCATGGCGCCCCGAAACAAACGTAAATATTGTTCCAGAATGACATCCCGATAGATGTGGCCTGTCATCGTTACACTCTGAACATGCAGGTCAGTTCTGGAACCAAGAATAATTCCTCCCCAAACGAGCCATCCTGCACCACCGTAACGGTGTCTTTCAATGGTGTTCTCTTGGTGGTAACGGGTACCTGGCGCTCTCCAGATGAATGTCCGGCGAGAATCAGACTGCAAACTAAACCTGGACTCGTCGGAAAACATCACACAAGACCACTGTTGCGGTGTCCACAATGCATGCTCTCTACTCCAGGTTAATCGCAGGCGACAGTGAGTTGCGGTAAGTGGAACACATCTGACAGGCCTACGAGCATATAGACCAATGTGCCCTAATCGTCTGTACACGGTCTGCCTTGAAACTGTCGTACCGGTAGCTGAAGAGAGCTGACGAGACAGGTCTGATGCTGTACTCCGTCTGTTTCTTTTGGCAGTAACTGCCAAATAGCGGTCCTCATTCGGCGTTGTAACTCGGGGGCGACCTGTGCTGTAACGTCTACTCACATTACCATCATCTTGGAATCGTTGCCAAAGCCTGGAGATGACACTCTGGGCGATTCCAAGTTCCTCGGATACTTCCAGCTGGGTACGTCCACATTCCAGTCGTCCGATAATTCTGCCACGTAAAACATCATCCAAATGCCTCCTTTGTGCCATAACTATGCGGTTTTTGCACTGAAAGGCTTTCACAGTGCTTGTGAACAATTTTACTTCTTTGCCACCATTCCTTATATACCCCTCTCTTACACTCTCGTCATTGTGACGTATCATCCACACCATCTGGTGGTTTCCTGTAATTTGCATATTCTTCTTCAAGATGTGTGTGATCATTCCACAGGTGAAATTTTTATTTTAGAGATCAATTTCTGTGTGATTCTGAATTATCCTTAATTTATGGACATGAGTGTAGATGACCAGATATTTATTATTCTAAAATGCTATTTGTTTGCTATTATACTTTTCAGAAGTTATTTAAAGAAGTATGTGTATGTCTCTTAATACACATAACTAATTTGTTTGGTTTTTATTATTTTGAATAGATTCGGGGTTCATGGTATTCCTTGATTAGCTTTTTGTGCCATATTAAACCTGATATCTTTGCTGAAATGGAGAAGAAACTTGTTGCTGCAGTATTTGGCTGTCTTTCTGAAAGTGATCCAGTTGTAGTGCCTGCTGTCTGGGATTCAGCATTGCATATTGTTGTCAATTTTGAAGTAAGTAATGCATTGTAATTTTTGTACAAAACTGCACACTTGCTTATAAGCTGAAGATTACTGAATTTATTTTATCAAGAATGAATGTATGTATATGTAACAAGTTATTATTTTCTGTGAATAGCAAGTACCCTTGTAAAACTTGCAAACTTAAAAAAAAAAATAATTAAAAAAATATTGAAAATCAAATTAAAAGTGTTGTGCATTTTACACTTTAACAATTTCCTTCTCTTTTTGTTAAGAAAGAAAAAACCTGTCATAATATGCTTTTTAATTTGTATATAATTTCTTTTCAAAAACATTAAAAAAATAATAGTTCTTTTATTGCATTTGTTTCTTTCAGTGAAGTTTCAGAAATTCAGAACACTATGTTTTTCATTTAAAAATTAATTTTATATTAGCAATGAATGCTATTGTTTGTTTTAAAAGTGTTAGATGGATAGATATTCAATTATTTAAGTTGTGTTTATGATCTTGTATTGGAGAAAACACTATACTATGAGTCAAAGGGTTGCCATAATTCTAATGTTAAAACACTTAGTAAAATTATTGTAACTGTTGCTTTTCACATAAATGTTGAATAATGCTGTTCATAATTTTCATTAATGTTTTTTAAAATCCTTAAATACATTTTCATAGCAGTTTACAAATATTATTTGAATTTTAAAATGTTCATATTAGGTCTAAACCTGTTGCAGCTGTTATCACAAAAGAAGGGAGTGAGTGGGTTATTATGGAAAACCCAGGTTTTACTTGATCTGGTTCAAAGAACTATTTGCTGGAGGATTATAAGTATTTCAAAGTTTTCTTCAAGGGAAAGAAAATAATATTAAAGGCATTCTCACCTGGAAACTGTAGTATCATTTGTATCCACTGATTATTAAAAAGATGAAACTTAACAATAAAATCTTTAAGCAGGATGGAAACAGATCAGGGAAATCTTGGAAAAATCAGGGTACTTTATCAATTAGGAATAATCATGGAAAAATCAGTACTTAATCGATCTGGAATAATCATGTAAATACCAGGGATTTTTCATAAAAATATACAAAAATCAGGGAACTTTCATTTTCGCCCTGTGAATAAGACTGTTTTTAGTTGTGGATCAGTGTCTGACTTCCGGATCATAGGTTTGTTCCAGATCATATGACATGTAACTGATGCAAAAACTTTACAAATTTGAAAACAGGATACGGATCATATGAAAACATAGAAATATGAATGTGAATTCAAAACACAAATGATGTAGGCACTATACGAATCTGAAGTATCAAATATTTGGACTCATACTAAAATATGGATCATACAAGAAATCAGAGTTATGAATTATATAGACCCGTGAATCAATCAGACATACGAATGCAAATATAAAACACTGTTTGGATCAAAAGTCTGCATCTGGGCAATCCAGTAATGAGTCATATTTAAAAGTAACAATTTGCTAACCCTAGTGGTGGATTGGCAATTGCCTTTTTCACCAAGAGGGCGGAATTTCATGCTCATTGTGACTCCTGTCTCCTTATTCCACTCTGGAGTTTTGTAACAGTTGTCACAGTAATTTTGATTCTTTTCAGGTGTATGTAATGATCAGGGAAAAATTAAGGAACTTTTTTTCTCAATTTCTGTAGCTACCCTCTCAAGGCACTATGAATCTTGTACGAACAACACATATTTATTTCCAATGATTAAGGATGCTGCTGTTGGCTTTGGAATAATGGAGAAATAGATTATTATCAAAACAAACCGTAGTTTGCCTTTAAATAGCTTTTTTTGTACTGTATTTTAGTGTAACTATTTTGGAGTTGAATTAAAAAAAAAAAAATTAAATAGTTATGTCACTACGTGGCAGCAGGCTGAGATGTAGCATAAAATTTATCTCTGTACGTTTGATAATACATTATATTTTATTAAATGCTGTTAATAAAGTCTGATTTCCAACTAAGTAATGATAAATTTTCCTAATATTTTTAATGAAACAACAAGAAATATAAAAATTGTAATACAGTTGAAACCGTTTAAGTGCACAAACCCTCTAAGTGCACAAGATAAGAAAATCCTGAATTTCTCCCCTGTGCATCTAATATTTTGTTACCCGCATAAGTACACACCTCAGAAGTGCATAAACTGCTCAGCGCACATTTTTCACATTAAAAAAATTGTTTTTATAATGTAATTTTGACCGCATAAGTGCACATACATCCAAAAACAAAACAAAAAGAAGGAAATTGCAGTTCATCTGAGAAATTTCGAGAGAACACTTGGTAGTAATTTCTATTCTTCTATTTCAATTATGATTTCCTCCAAAACACACGCTCACAACAGCGCTGCAACAGATGATCAATTTTTCAGTATATTGACAATACAGATACACAAATACAGATATACATATAAATATATTTTGTATTTATATAACTGCTTATACTTTTTAATATCAAATACACAGATTTTCAATGAGAAATTGCTCTACATATGTTAATTTAACCCCTTAAATGCCACCTCAGGAAATCTCCCTCCCCGATTCAAAGAAATGAGCGTATATTTCCGAACCTCTGTTAAAATTAAAGTTAATCCATGCCAAAAAATGGAAGTACTACTACCAGCAAATTACAGAGGAAATTGTATGAGAAAGACGTATATGTACGCCCAGGGCAGTGAAATGCATGGATTGCACAAAGCGTATATATACGCCCACGGCAATTAAGGATTTAAGAAAGCTCGCATAAGTGCACATAATTTTGTTGACAAATCCATATGCACTTATGGGGTTTCTACTGTATTTAAATTTTTGTTGTATCCAATAAACTTTTATGATGCATAATTACTTTTCCCTGTTTAGAATTGCTGGCAAGGAACAAACATTCATAAAGTTGTTTTGCCTCAGCTATGGACTCTCTTAAATGAAGCTGGAAGGGGTAATGCTCATGTTGTATATCCTTGCATATTGCCATTTTTGAGCAAATTTCCAAGGGAAGTTATCACAAAAGAAACTTTTTTACAACAATTTTTTACTTCTTTGAAACAAAGGTAATTTTTTTTTGACAAGTTATCATGCATGAATTGTTGTTTAAAGTTGTATGAATGACGAAATTTAAACCTTTATTTCTATCAGTAAATTTACTGATAAAAATATTGTGAAATGACTAAAACATAATTTGTTCATGTATGCACTATGGAATTGTTACATAAAAGTTTTGAAAATACTATTAGGGGGGTCCTGAAACCTAGGAAACTGCTTTTCTAATCAAAGTAGCGAGGTTACTTAAACGATAACCTTTTAAAAACAATAACTAGGTTTTCATAACTTTCAAAAGGATTAGTAACAATATATTTTTATCAAGCAGATTTTATTATCTTATTCCTTTTTTTTAAACCTCTAGTCTTTAAAAAAAAGTATTAATTACTTTTATTAACTTGCAGAAACAGCTTATCAATTATTTTTCATCTTGTAATTCATATTATTAATTATATAAATCAAATTTTTGAAACTATGGTTAAACATATTTGTTTTATGCTATATATTTTTACATTTTAGCTGTCAAAATGAGTATCCAAAGCTCAATGAGATGGATATCTATTTTATCGAGAAATGAAATGATTATTTTTGTTACACAGGCGTGAAAATATATAACCATATTTGCTATAATATGTTAAAATAATTATTGACTGTTACCATTTTCTTTGAAGGAGAACCCTTTAACTGTTACTTTTCTTCACATAGTACAGAAAGCACTTATTTTTGACTTATATGTTTTTCACTTTTTTAAAACCATGATTCAAATTAAAAATGTAAAATGTAATTGCATTATATATTTCATATCATGATTATCTTTCACAAGCTTCTTTCAGCTGTATGTCTTAGTTATATTAAATTGATTCAACTATAAAGGTTTCAGATATACTATTTATTAATTCATTTTTAATATCGTTGTTTTTTCATTTATAAATGCAGAATTTGTGTTTGTCTTGTCATTTTATTAATATTGTTACATTTTGTAACACCACATCACTATTATGAATTTTTTTCTAAATTATAGTTTAACAGTATATTATTTGTGATGTAAATATAATTAAATCATTATTAATATTTTCTCTATTTTATCTATCAGTTCCTCTACTTCAGATTAGTTGAATTTTAAAAAAAATGTCAAATTAGTTAGTTTTGTGTTCAAGCATTTTACTTGTTTATTCTATATTGCTCAACTTATTTATCTTATGCAAATTGTGCAAATTCAACTGTTTAGTATTTTAATTTGTAATTATCTCAAAAAACATTGCAGTCTTTTGTTGGAATCTGTGAAATTGTCACCTATGGAATGTGATGCTATTTTAACAACTTTTATGGAATGCCTTATGTACATTTCATTTTGTGTCTTAGAAGATACCAAAGAAAGTTCTGCATTACTAGACAAAGTGTTACTTGATCATGTAAGTAATTATTGGCAATCTGATGATTGATTCTAAACTGTATTGAATGTGTTAGGGAAATATTAATTTAAGAATATGTATTTGAAATATAAAACTACTATACGTAAATTGCTCATAGTTTTTTCATAATATTAAATAATCAATACATTATACCCTTTATTCATCTAAAGTATTTTCATGTGTACTAATAAGATGCTTACATCTGTCTTCACATTTAGCTATCCCTAGTTTTTTTAAAAACAAATATACTGATTAAAAAAAAGAGAAAGAAACCCTGAATTGTTTCATATTGTATGAACATTTTCCAAGTTACTATTTAGTACAGTTAATAAATTAAAAAGACCCTTCAGAGGTGTAGAAATTTGAATTGCTTTTTACGTAATTATTTGGAGTGTATCTTATTTCTGAAATATGTGTAATTTATTTATTTATTATTAATATTATTTTAGGTATTGCCTCTCATTGAAACTTCATTCTATGAAAAGAAATACTGCCATCTTTCCACATCGAAATTGTTTTCTCTTGTGGGTTCATTGATTCAGAAAATTGAGAATAAATGTTTGAGCGGAAGAGAAGTCGACAAACCTTTTTTTCTAATATTAGACTTCCTGTGGAATAACATATATAGTATATTTTGCAAATATTTTGATAGAAAAGAAGAAGAAAAAATCAAAATATCAGTCTATATTAGTTACTTTTTCCATAGTATTTTTATGCCAACACACTCGGGTAAGTCTGAAAAGAGCAAAGTAACATTTGAAGATGAAATTAAACCAGAAGATAAATCTCAAGTTTCTGCCATCCAGAGCTTTTCTACCATTGACCATTATAAAAAAATGCCAATAACTTTTATGCACATAATCAAATTTATTAAAATATTATGTACAAAAACTGATGAAAATGTTAATTTATGCTACTTAAAGATTCTTGATGAAATTCTAGCATCTACTTTAAACACTGAATATTTGAAAGACATCTTGAAATCATATGAAGAATCATGTGACACATCCCAGAAACCAAGTTTGACGTTTTTCAATAAAGTCATTTTAAAATGGATTTCTACTAGTAATTTAGATGGATCCTCCATTACTTGTATTAGTGACATCATGTTCAGCTTGTGTTCTTCAATTTCTGAAGATGAAGCCTTGGATATATTAAATATTTGTTGTAAGGTATTCTATTTTTCTTATGTTAGCTTAATTACAGTCTTGTTTTTTTCTGACTGTCTACTTGTGAAATGCATTATAAAAAATATATACATATATATATTCATTCTGTTCAACAATCTTTTAAATTATTAAATTATGACTATCTCCTATGACAGTGGTTTAGGCACCAAATCAATTACAGTTACAAAATAAAAATCATAAATTATATTACTCTCTGTTATTCTGATTTAATAATAGTTGTAATTTAAGGTATTTTTATAGTTACAGAATCATATTTTGATTACTCTTGCAAAGCACAGTGTTATCTGTTTTAAATGAGATAGTAAATTTAATTTACTAGTCATACATGTAGTAATGTCAAAAATCGTTAGTAAGTCACCTGGATAAGATGTCCCTCTGCATATTTATGTCATCTTTCAGAAGTCCCAGTCCTTTTTATACTTCTTTCACATATTGTATTCTGTTTATTGCATCACTAGTTTTTCAAGCACTCCACCTAGTACATCACATTTAAGAGAACAATGTACAAACTTGGTCCCATTTCTTTTTCAAGGTTATCACAAAAATCACCTAGGCCCATCATGGCCAAGTAGGTAAGACACTGAACATGTTAGGTGGCTGAAATGCGAAGGTCCCAGGTTTGGGCTTATTGTGCAGTTATTGATCTAACAATCTGGAGTTTTGGTTGGTTTTCTCCAGATGTAACCTGAATACACATTCTTCAACCATGGCACTCCCCATGTAAGGCAGATCCCCTTGTGTAGGCTTGGCATGACACAAAATGTACCAACACACCAAAATTACTTAATTTTTGTTGAACACAATTGTCAGTATTTTTCTTAATGAAGATTGTATGCCTTGTCAGCGAATTTTAGGAATCTTCCACAATTGTTCTTCATTTTGACTTTCGTTCAATGACAGATTAAGTGTGACAGATCAGTAAACTAATCATCACAAATATAACACTCTTTATAAACTCCACGTGAGATTCATACTGCACTTCATGACACCAAAAAATGTTTGAACTGTGACGGAAATGATTAACACTAAAAACTCAGAAAAATTACTGAGCCATGATGCTTCTTTTCGATGAATTTATTTCACACGCACTAATGACTATGTACAATGAGTAGTTCTCTCTGTGCAAAAGCGCCCTCTGTGAATGGCATTACACTTATGATTTACTGGAAGCGTTAACATATGTTCTCTTAAAAATTTGTGCATTAGTTAACATTAACCATGACAAAAAGATTTTTTTTAATGTCATGGAGAAATTTCAACTGTTTTTCAAATATTTCCCTCCCTTCTATAAAACATTTGGTTATACCATTGCACAAAAGCAACAAAATGATAAAAGAGGCATTCAATAGGAAATGTGATGGTTAGCCTACTTATCTGTGTGTGATTTTGTCACAGATGTAAAAGGGATTACTCGCTACTATATCAATGATTTATGCACCTGTCATGGGTTTCATGCTGCTTATTCTGAGTGGAAAATAGCATAGCCATGCAGTGGTGTCTGCTAATTAGATCCCTTTTGACATTAGATTTTATAATTAGATGCAATCTTACTTCTTAATTCACTAAAATATCACTATCCAATTTCTAAAACTATGTTTGTTTTTTTTTTGTTTACAATAATAGTTCCATGCATATATTTCTTTTAAGAATTAAAAAAAAAATCAAATTCTGTTTTACTAATTGACAATATATTTTTTTCTAAATGATTATACTAAAATAAATAAATAACAAAATATCAAACTAATAATGCATTTTCCTTCACAGTAATAAATTAGAAATATGTATAGCCTTTTTTGACGAGAAAAATCATATGTAAAAGATCCTCGCTTGTTTATTTTAAACTAATCCACTTAAAATAAATGCTAAGACAACAAAGGCAAATTTGCTCAGTGCACATTTAAGATTTCCATATCATTTATGATAATAATGATTTAGTGCACTCATCAAAATATATTTATTATACTTATTCTTTCAGGTAAAAAATCCTGTTTTCCTTGAAAGCGTCTTGTGCAAAGGTCTTAATGTTTATGCTCAAGAACCTGTTATGCAAAATTGGTTGAAAAGTGCAACTTTAATCGAATGCATTTTGAGTGGATTTAGAGAAATGTTGGAATCATTGTGTAATAATGAAATGTTAAATGATAAATCTGTTGTATTGGCATATAAGAACCTATTGCTAATGTGCCTGAGCAGTAAAGATATTCAAGGTAACCCACATTTTGTAAAATGTTTCAAATTGAATGTATTGAATCATGTCAAATTTGAGTACAAAGTGATTTCCATTTTAAAATTAAAAGCCCCCTCCCCAAAATAAAAAGTCTATATAGTCACACAAATGCAAAACTCATTAAATCCAAAAAATTGGAAATTTATAACACCACTTTTTTTTTCTTTAAATCAACCTTTGTGCATTCACACCTATGAAACTTTAGAAAAAAATTCTAAACTTTTGAAATAAAGCTCTGAAAATCCCATACTGCTCCAAAACTCTGTAAATCCATCTTGCTGACTGCTGCATAATTATCCATTTGATTTGACCTACATCAAAACTTGTTAAATTCCAGACTTTTCTCCTCAATTGTTCTTTTCATTATTACCAGCATTGCATTAATATTTTTCATGTATTTTGTGGTTTTTGTGTATTTTACTGTGATTAAGTCAATTTTTTATCATCTTTTAGCTATTTTTTGAACACAATTTTACTTTTAATAATTTTATCATTCGACTGCCATAAAAATTTGCCTCTCCCATGGTACCGGATCAGGCAGCTTATTCATGGCAAGCTTACATCTACAATTTTACAATCTGTGTTGAACATTCCAAAGTCCAACTACCAAAGAAAACTTTTTTTTTTTTTTTTATGCATGGACAAAAAATATGCATCTCAAAGAATCAATTCAGACAACATCAGCTCTGTATGATTGCTTGTACAAAATTGACCTAATCCAAATTTCTATTGTTTGTCTAGTACATGATGACTGTAATGGCTTAGAATAAATGAATTTGTGCTTTAATGAAGAATTTGTACAGTTTCAAAACATGATAAATTCTTCATACAGCAGCAAAACTCAATTTTAGTGTAAATCCAAATCAATTAGTTAAATAACATAAAAACGACACCAAATTCAGGAAAAGCACTGATGAAATTGGATTTGGAACAAACTTTTGCACTAAAATTTTGAAATTTCAAGCAATTAGCATGAAAAATAAACTGTTCAAAATTTTTTTTCACTTCCTGTAAAAAAATCTGAATGGCGCTTAACGAGTTTTGCAACTGGTCAACTCATGTATTTATATTAAGATATTTAGAATGTTGAGGTTAATTAATATACCAACTATTCAAAAATTTCCAGAGCTGGGGTCTGGAGATTGAACCCAGGACTGCCGCTTAATGTGTAGGTGCTTTACCACTGAGCTACTCTGAGACGGTTCCCAGTTATAATTTCTCACATAATAAACATTGGCACTTCACATTAAACGGCAGTTCTGGATTTCCCCAGCTCTGGAAATTTTTCGCATAGTTGGTATATCAATCAACCTCAATACTCCAAATATCCTAATTTAATTAATTAAAGGTTGATAAAAAATTGTGGGAGGTTACTCACATTTTAAGTATTTATATATTTTGCAGTGTATTGTGTGTCCAAACTTACATAATTAACTTTTGAAATTGAAATGTTTGAAAAAAAAAAAAAAAACCCTTTTATTCAGGATATTTCTTAGAAGCTTGTTAAGTGAGGATAAAATGCTTTTATCATTTTTTTTGGATGTAATGTAATTTTTTAAAAACTTGTTCTTTTATTTCTGGAGCTTCTATTGTATTTTCATCAGTTTTAGCCTTTTGTCCGTTCCTTTTTTTCTAATATTATTTTATTAATTTAGTATTCAGATATTCTCCAGCCTTTGTTTGAAAAGCTAATTGATTAATATAAATAAATTGTTTCATAGAATGAGGAAATTTTCCCTTTGTGCTGCATAACAGCATTATACCATGCTGTGATATAATATTTGTATGTAATTTTTAATTACTTTAGAAAAACATTTTTGATGCCTGATTTTTAAAAAATTGCTTCAGCTAAATTGATTTTTTAATGAAATACTTATAATTGCAGATACTTTATTAAAAGTACAAAATGTTATTAGAGAATGTTATTAAGAATTTAAACTCCCCTTTGTTTTGTAAATGTGTATATTTATTTTCTGCAGAAACTTTAGAACACAACAAAAGTATGGAAGAAATCTTTGCTATCTGTAAAGAATATATGGTGAAAGGGCTGAATTGTAAACATGTGAACTGCATTATTGATATAACATGTAGTATTATTAAGACGGCCTTGTTAAATTTCAAGGTAAGTTTCAAGATTGATTTCATTATTTAATCTAGACCTCCCTATTGTTTTTCAGTAGTATTTTAGATTATTTTTCAAGTTTTTAATTTTGTTTTAATCTGTATAATAAAGAAATATTAATTATTTATAGATGAACATTTTTTAAAATCTTAAGTTTCTGTGTTTTATTTTAATTAATTGTGACTGAGATAAATGTATTGTGTTCTCATTAAACAAAAATTGCATTTGCACAAATGCACATAACTATTTGTGCATTAACTATTCAAGAGATGTAGGGTGTTTCAGAACGGCACTGAGATAGCTCAATCAAGACACAAAGTTGAACTACAAATGCTGTCTTTGAGCGCTAATCAACAAGAATCACCTTTAAAAAGTATTGAAGCATAAATTAGTCATGAATAACAACACGTGACAAACACTTGTATAAAATTGATGATAATAACATTTTATTTTAAATGATACAAATTTTAATTAATTTGTCTATTATTCATGAAGCTTGGTTAAGAAATTTAATAATAATAATAAACACATGCATTTAATTACAATTTTTAAATTTTTAAAAATTTTTCATGTTAATAATGTTGCAGACACTATCAAAATACATTTCCAAGTGATCAGAGTGCATGCCACCTCTTTTAGAAGTTTGTGACAGGAGTGTTGACTGATAAAAATAATTCTTATATTTTGATAATGAAAAGTTGGAAATGAAAATCAATTTAGTTTGAAACTTCTAATTATGTTTCTTAGGGAAAAATAGTTACATAACATTTTTTGCATTATTCTATTGAAAATTCTTTTTAAGTATATTATTATTTTACATACTGTTTTTATTATTTTCAAATAATATCTTTGCATGTAGTTTTTATAAACACATGTAATTTAATTGCTTTATAGGACTGCTGGTCTTATAGTGTAACTGATGATTTATTATTGCTTTTATTTAATTGGAATCTAAATGCAGAAAGCTTAGGATTATCAGGTATTTTGATTTTATTGATAACCTATTGTACATATATTTTATTTCCTTTTTTATTAATGCTTTTTCATTACTTTTTTAATTAAAAAATTATGTATGATTTGTATGTAAAATTTAATACATATATATATATATATCAGGGGTAGAAATTAAAATATTTTGTCAGTGGCCCAAGAACAGTGACTCCTTTGTCTACAAAATTTATCACTGGTTTGTATACATGATTAAAGAAAAATTGCAAAACAAAAGAAATTATATGAGCAACACTTTGACTTCCGTTAAGAGTTGAATTTAAAAATGTAAATACCTAGTATATAAATACTAAATAGATTAAATTATATAAAAAATGTAAATAAATTCCAAAAGAAAAAATGTAAATAATAGTCCTGATCCAATGGATCAACAAATTTTGTGTTCTACTGGTCCACTACGTGTTTTAGTGGTCTCAGACTAGTGGACCTCTGTTAATTTTGAGCATTATGCATATACACAGTCCAATCACATTAATGTGACCATCACCTACTTTTGACATTAAAGAGAAATAATCAATCGCAGAAGGCAGGTGACAGCACATTGCAATGGAGTGTATATAAGCGTGTCTGAGAAAATAGGAAAACATTGCAATTGTGGGAGCATTTTCAAAATAGCTAATTTTTTAAACTGTTCTCGTGCTGCAGTGGTAAAAGTATACTGCGCATGGCATAGTAGCACTATCAAAATCAGTGATGTGGCAAATGTGGTGCACCATGGGCCATAGATTACAGAAGTGAATGACACCAGCAGAGATGCTGTGTTATTATATGAGTTGACCATTGAGCAACTGATGGCCCAGATAAACCAATCGTCTACAGTGTCTCCTCAATAACAGTTCAGAAAGTGTTGCTGCATATAGGCTTCCACAGCAGACGCCTGGCTAATGCACCTATGCTGACTGTTGTTCCTCGATGATGATGGCTGGAATTTGCATAATAGTACCATAACTGGACGTCCACTGAGTGGCAACAGGTGGCTTATTCCAATAAATAATGTTTTATGCTCCATTGGACAGATGGATGTGGGTATATATGGCGAGAAATGTTAGAAAGCAAACCCCCTCAACAAAGGCTGGAAGGGTCCGATTCCCCAGACTATAATGCTGGAGGAGTGAGCATTATAGTCTGGGGAATGTTTTCGTTGCTTTCTCTGGGTGCACTCATCATTGTGGAAGGCATGAAGAATCAACACAAGTATGCATCTGTTCTTGCGGACCATGTCCACCCCTACATGAGAATTGTGTTTCCTCAGGAGATGGCATCTACCAGCCGGACAGTGCAAAGTGCCATACAGATCGCAGTATATGTGCATGGTTGGAAGAGATTCAGTATTAGTTACTCAGTACTTCAGTATTAGTTAAAAACTTACAGTGAAAGTACCTGCTTGAACACTACCCAAACTAGTAAAACCCAAATTACCTTTTTATACATTACATATATATATATAGTGGACATCAGTGGCCTATTTTCTAGGCTAGCTATGAAGCTCGATGAATACCAGTTTCAATAAAAATATCAGCCTAACATTTTATTTTTGACATATTTCAATAATTCAATAATCCCAATCACTGTGAACAAAATTTCTGAGGAGAAATCTGTGAAAATATTGATTCCATTTCATAGTTTACAAATAGAATTGGTGAAGTCTTTTGTCATGTTGCGATGACATCAGAGCATGAAGATGAGTGAGCACAAACTGCATATCCAGAGAGTGTGGCTGCTAATGTCAAGGAAGATAGAAATATCGAGGAATTTACAGTTTCTAAGACATATCAGAGAAAAATCAGGGAATTTAGTTTCATGGATCTTTAGGAGACCAAATAATGTTATTCATATTTTGGGCTTCATTTACTATCAAAATCACCACACAGTGACGTAAAAAAAACAACTGTTTTTTGCATTCCTGTAATTAATATGAATATGTTCTGTATTCTTTGATCAATTTTGAATTTAGCCAAAAATTAAGGAGGGAAAACTAACTATACTTAAATTAATTGTACTGTAATAAATGAAAATATATCTTTATTGTTATTTTTAAATCTTATGTCATGTATTCATAGCCTACTGATTTGTATTTGCTAACTTAAATTTGTTTACTCTTACCTGGATGGATGGCTGCTTATTTTCCATGTTACTTTAACAAAATTATCTTATTATAATATAATAAATTATATGCATAATATTCATTGAACTAATTATCATTATTTAGAAGAGAACTCTGCTATAATCTCAAGTGTTTGGCATACTGCTATTGTCTCTTCATATCAGAATAATGCTGTTACTGGAAAAGATAGTTTTATAGCAAAAGCAACCAAAGAATTAAGCAACTGTGTATGTAATTTACCAACATCTAGAAAGTAAGTTTCCTCCTTTGAAAGAATGCTGATTAAAAAAAAATGTCTGTAATATTTTAAATTATGAAACATGTAATTATAACAGCAAATTCATTCCAGAATTCTATGAATAGTCCTTACATTATAATAAGAATGCAATTTTTGTTTAAATAATAAAATTATACATGTTTCAGTGAAGGCATACTCAGACAACTTTAAATTTCCTGTGAATTTAGTGCTGTGCAGTAATGTTTTCATTTTAGAAGTGGTCTTCAGCTGAAAAATTTTAAAAAATAACACTCATCAATCTAACTATCTATTACATTTCAAAGCTATATAACTCTTGCAGAGCTACTTCATTAACATTTTTCTTCAATCAAATAATGTGTTCAGTCAAGTAATTAGGGAATACTTTTTATCAAAGCTGAAGAAATATTTGATGTATTTTAATGTTAATAAAGTAAGTGACGTTTCTCAAGGATTATGAAGACTCAGAGAGATGTATTTGATTTTATTTTACATCTTGACATCATATCATCATTGTTAAGACTTTTGATTCATTTGCATCTTTAAAAAATGTAATTGGTTTTGATGTATAAAAAATATCAACATTCAATAGTCTTTTATCAATGGAAAATGACATGAGCTAAAGGTCATTAAATAGTATAGATTTTTGAGCATTTTTTGACATTTAATGTACATAAAAAAAAAAAAAATAATAAACTTTGAAATATGCGCCACAAACTGTTATGCACTTCTATTAAAATTTAATTTGCAGTTTCAGCAAGCTTTTGTTACATTGTATTTTTCAGTATTAAGAGTTCATATACATATTTAAGGAATTATGGACATCACAAATAAGTTTAATTATAATATTAACCTGTGTGTAATGATATGCTTTTTTTTTTTCAAAAATTTAAGGCAAAAACTTTAGTTGTGCATTATACACTGAATAATTTTTTACTGCTGTATGTAATCTGTATGATATTTGTGTAAATTAAAAAAGGTATTCACAGAAGATAATAAAACTGGAAAAATCTTCAAATTACTGCAGCTTTATTTCACTCCTAACACTTTTATACTAGAGTGCTAGTAACATTCTTTATTAACATTAATTAGCGATTCTTATTGCTGATATTACTGTTTGCATTGCATTCGTTATTACTGGCGATGTCTTATGCTACAGGCATTATCTAAAGAATGACATTGAAGCATCTAGTATTGAAGCTTGATTCATTTGGTTCCCATAGCAATTGGTTCACAAGCTGGAGTGTCATTTGCATGTCCAATTTATGGTGCATGTTACATTAAAAAAAAAAAAAACATTTTTTCTCCTGAAGTACAGTATGCACATACATGTGCATTTAATTGAGTAAATATGGTATTTAATGCTTGAAAAATTATTTATTAGTTAATGCTTATAAGCTTAATTATTTAATAAAGTTTATTTTTTAATTTAGAAATAAGTTAATGTACCATCAAGGATAAGCTTATAGTTTTACAACAACAAAATATAACTTCTTGGAGATGTGTATTTCATAATACACATCTCAAGGAAGTTACATTTTGTTGCTTGCATAGATTTAAGATTTTATTTTATTTTATTTTATTTTTTATTTTTTTTTATATGTGTGTTGGGGAGGGCAGGAAAAGATATTTAGATGTAAATGTTTACAATGCATGTAATACTTATGCAGTAAACATTTTATCAAATGCTGTTAAATTAATAAAATTTGTTTTTCTCATGATGATTATATAATTTTTTAAGTTGGTTATTTTGTTCATTTTCAGAGCTTCTAAAACATTTCATGAAATTTTGAATTTACTTCAGAAAGTAGAAGATGCTCACTCAAGTCTTCCAAATAATTATTCTTCTGCATTTGTTTTGAGTGAATTACTTGAAAATATTTTACCTTCTGATTTTGATTGGCAAACATTACGAAAGAACCTTGCCTTTGTAAGTATAATCTTTTGAAGGTATATTTATTTAAAATAGATCAATGATCAATAACATTTCCATTATAATGCATATAAATAAATTTAAGCTATATGTGAATTTTTTTTGTATTCTTGCTGTTGATAGTATCATATGTTTATTTGTTTTCATAGTCTACAGTCGAATAGATAATATCTCAGTTATATGAATTTCAACAGACCAATTAAAAAAAACATGTTGTAGGTGAGAGATGAGAGTTCATTACGTCCAATGGCCTTTGCTTGGACTTCATAAAATTAACACATAATCTAGGGAAAAAAATATGAGTCGTATAACTGAGAGATCACTGTATATATATAATTTAAAAAAATAAAATGTTCATCCTGTAAGACTGAGTCAAAAAAGTTCCGTAAAGGATTTTTTATGTCCCAAATCCACTTTCTGAACTGGGAGTATTTGATGCTACATCAGTGACAACCCTGAAACAGTATAAAAGATGCCTTTTTGTGCTACACTATCTTTAGTACGATTTTAAAATTTAAGCATCCTGTTTTAAATAGATATTTGTTGTAGTAGTACACTCATTTCAAGTGTTTAATATTTTTTGCATGTTTTGTCAAATTTCATTATTTTACTTTTTATTTCCCATTATTTGTATATTAATCTTTTTTAATAACTTCATTAATTTTTTTAATTCATTAATTTTTTAATTAATTTTAGAGTGTCATTCCATCAGTTTTAGAAAGGAAGTTCATCTGTCATTTTCCTACTGAAAACATTGTTGTTTCGCAAGAAGATGTACTGAAATTGTACATGGCAACAAAAGTTGTGTCGCAGATTTTTACTCAAGAAATTGAGAAGCATGACAGTCATGAAGATGAACAGTATTTTGAACAGTACTTAGTGAAACAGGTTCCTAATCTTTTATGGGGTCTCTCGTATTGCAGCGGAAATGGATATATGTGTAAGGTAAGTTAGTATATTAATAGTATTTTTGCAATTTTCTGAATTGTGCTTTATTATTGAGGTTGTAGAATTTTCATTTTCCAACAATTTATTTCTTCTCTGAAGTAATTGCTTACAGCAGTTATATCCAGTTAGACTTATATGACAGGTCACATAAATATGACAGGTCAAGCATATAATGTTAATAATAGTGAATATTTATTGTCTGAGAAAAATACTACTAAATTTATTTTTTTATGATGAAGTACAGAAACATTTAATGATTTTTTCTTATTGCCATACTTTATCAATTTTATGGCAGCATATCTAATGGTTTTCAACACTGTTGAAACTTTTCTCACTGCTGACTCTGATATTTGTTACAGCAAAAGTCACTGTTTTTAACCATTATGATAATAACTACTTGACACTGTGAAGTGTACATGAAGCAAGAAACAGAATTTGTTTTCTAAGTGCACTCAAGTATTGCTTGATATGTTTTAGAGTATTTGGTCCATCATCAAAGATGAACAGTGCAGCTGTGGTTTACTTGAAAATCATAAGAATCTTTTTAATGCTAAAATTAGTTAATGTTTTCCCTTATGTTTTTTTAATCCTAGACTTATATTAGAATAAAACTAAGGTACTTGACATGCATACTAATTATAAAGAGAGTCATATATATATATAATTTTTTTTTCTAATATCTTTTTTTCTATTTTAGGATTCTGAAACTAAACTTGATGTAAATGTGTTGGATGAGCATTGCAACAGAATTTTGGAGTTCCTTTCGTATGAAAGATTGAAAGATATTTTGAAAGATATGTTCTATTGGTAAGTTTTTTGTATGTAAATAAAGTTTAACAATTTTCAGTTTATTTTCATTTTCATTATTTTTGGTCTTTTTATGTGGAAGTCTTCCAAATCTAAGTTTACTTTGTTTATCTTTATCATATTTTTCATAGTCTTCTTTCAAAAGATAATATAAAATATTGTAATTAAGGTTCTTATCTAAATAATAGCTTATACAACTGTTCTGGTCGACTGTATAGCAGTGAGATGTAGGCGTTATGGAGCTATACTCTTTTATATATATGCAGTCATAACAGAACAATAACATTTATTAACCATATTCTACAGAAGTTAACTACAGAAAGTTTAAAAGTATAAGAAACATACAGTGAATGTGAAGAGGGACCCCCAAACGCCATTCACGTGCAAGCCATCAAAACTGATTGCTTTCTGTTCAGAGGAGCAGTGGTGCTTTTCGCCACCATGTCTGTACCTGCACCAGCTGGTATAGGAGAATCTTCGGCTAGTAGAATTGGCCTAGAGTGCGCTTGCTTTGAAGCGTGCCTTGAAATGCAACTCCACACAACTATCACAAGAAAAAAGAACACAAGTGGGTTATTTATGGAAAACCAAGATTGTACTTTGTCCCTTTCAAAGAACTATTATCCAGAGAATTTTAAATATCTCACAAAGTTTTCTTTGAGTAAAAGAAAAGAATATCAAAGACATTTCATCTGGAATTTGTGAGTCATTTGTATCCACATTCAGTAAGCTGATTAGAAGATTAAACTTACACGATTAAGTCCTCAACACAAAATTCTTGCACAAACAACAAATATTTATTTCCGATCATTAAGATGTTGCTGTTGGTTCTGGTGTTAAAATTAGTAAGATATTGATGTAGTTGAATGTAAACAGTTGGTACATCTGTATGCTGAACTCAATAAAAGATGATGTGCCAGTCTGTGAGGGGACAGTAAAGACTAGAGTGCCCTAAAAATGTTTGTGTTATATGACTGCAAACAGAGAGAGATCTGCCTAAACAAAAAACTCCCACTCAGCTTGAAAAACTAATATTGCCAAGGTTAGCTGAAAAGCATTGACTGGCCAATCAGGTACATAGAAAGATTGCAGTATCTTTATTTAAACCTTTTAAGATCAAGCTGTCTTTAATTATATTGATGCTTGTGGTGCTAAAACAGCCAAGCGTTTTGCAACAATTCTATTGATTCTAGAAAGATCTAGCAAATATTTCATGAAAGAGATGCGTTTCTAGTTCTCAATGGGGGAAAAAAAAGCCAAAATATCAGTATCACTTCATCAGTTCTCAGATACATTCCAAATAAAATAAAGTATTTATTTAAAAATGAGATGGGAACTTCTAAAAAACTTTTATTTACACTAGAATTATGGGAGATGGCTTAAATGAAAGTCTCTGTTTGCTTTATAGCAAATATTATGTGATCATAACTCAAACACTGACTGAGTTTTTTTCATTTATATTAAGAAATGTAAAACATCTGATATGTCCTACTGCAGATCATTAAATCAAATATTCATTAAATCGAAATTGGAATATTTTTTTTTTTCATGCAGTTAGAAAAATTGTTCAATATAACATTATTATGTAATTAAAAACTGTTGATTTACACAATTTAAAAAAACAAATTGTTAAATTAATTACCTTTATAATTAATTTTTATAATTAAATCATATAATGATTTAATTATTAAAAAAATCATATGATTAATTCCATTATAATTGATTCCATTATATTCCTTATCTACACATAAGTTCACTATACCTGGTTTATGACATTCTTTTTGCATTATTGAAATTAAGATTAAAACTATAACCTCTTTTTTTTTTGCCCTTTTTCTGAGTAACTAAGGGATATAATGTAATGCATGTTTTATAAAATAAATGAAAATTGTGTGCATTTATTCTGCAATTTCCATAAAAGTTAAAAACTTCTTTTTTAATGAAAATAGGACAACAATTCTTTTTCAATGAAAATACGGCATTTTTATGGCCATATTATCATGTAGAACGGCAGTTTCTACGAGTGACGCAGCCAGCACAACCAACCAACCGTAAAACTTCGCGGCACTTATATATACAGCTAACTTTTCTATTTTCAAAAGTGTCTCATATGGATCTCGGAATCCGCTCTAACGAATTTTTTACAATTAATATATGATTTTAATCGGTGCCAAATTCGATGAGTGACGTCGCCGGTTAAGCTAGGAAAACTCGATTTTTTTATTTAATCCAGTTAAAAGAGGGAACTATTTAACCCGCGTAAGGAAATACGGAAAAGGATCTTGTTTCAACGGCGGTAAACAAGGCAGGGAGTAGGAATACAGTGCTGTAAATTAGTGACAAGATTTGTACAAGTTACTTTATATCCTAAACCAGTTTGCTCGTAGACAGCTGGTTCGAAGCGCTTCCGTGTTCTGTCCAGAAAACTTAGGTTCTGCACCCGATGTAGCACTTTTGCGAGATGAGCTTTATGTTACTGTCGTTTTTGTCTTATTTCATTTAAAAAAATAATAACAGATTATTATATACTTTACTTACTTTTTCTGTAATTTATTTTGCTATAATTAATTATTAAAAATAGTTAAGACTTTGAATTAAAAAATAATTAATTTAAGTATTTTTTGGTAGAACTCCTTCCTAACTTTTTCTTTAAGTATTTCGTTTCCCTAGTATTTTGATAGCTATTTCTAATTAAATTAAGTCTTTATTTTTCTAATATTATTAATTCTATTTAGAAAATTCAATATATAATTAATATTTCAATGAAATTTTTTTTTCTCTTCAGAAACCTCACATAATTAATTAATAATAATTATTTAGTATTCAAAGGAAAATAAATAGTAGTTTTACGTACTAACCAGTTTTAATAATAATTCTTTTACTCTTCATGTATATATAAAATTTATTGAAATTATTGAATTATAATTTTAAAACCAATATTTTTTCCAAATCTTAGGTTTTTCTCACTTTTATTTTGTATTCCTTTAATTACCAGATTTAAAATTTTGTTTAATACTTTTCAGATAGAAATTTGATTAATCTAAATTTATACATGCACTATATTTTGTATTAGACATTTGAAGGACGGAGATGGCATCTAAAACAAGATGTTGTGTCCACCCGAGCCGAGTTGATAAGATACTGAAGATGGTAGATAACTGAAGTATAAATGTCCAGGGTTCTGGTCTACCGGATGGCTGATAATCTAAAAATTCGGAGTTTTGAACGGTTTTTCTCACGATGTAACGTAAATACGCTTCAGAAGCACTAAGAAAGTCAACCGCGCAAGACCCTTATTCTTAAACTGGTAGTTCATCTAAACGTTCTCTAAAAAAATGAAATTATCAACTGATAAAAAAACAAACATAGTATGAAGTTAGTTTTCTAAAAAGCGACATAAAACCAATTATAAACAATATTTTGAGTAATTTTCTATTTTATTAATGATTATAGTCATTAATTAATTTAATCAACAATTTTGAGATGTATCATTAACTTAGTTAAAAACTTAGTGTATCATAATATAGTTAAAAATTTAACTTAGAGATAGCTTTAAACTGAAAGCAAACATTGCATTAATAGATTACATTGCATTAAAATAATAGAATGAGTAACTAGATTACATTAATTAAGAACGAGATTATTAAATTAATAATTTTAACGAAACTTAACTTACGGTTATCGTTAAACTGAATGCAAATTAATGAATCACAATGCATTAAAACAACAGAACCAATAGTTATATATTGTTGTTGTTATTCTAGAATTACGGCCGATTATAGCTACACGTAGGCTCTAAGCCGAGACGTGGGGTGCCCTCCGTGGGGGTCTTTCTAAGGGGTCCTAACCCGTATTTATGCTGTTTTGGAGGAAACCACGTAAAACTCCGAATGATTAGGTCGGCGGACGCAACTTGGTTTCAAACCAGGCACCTTCCGTCTCCCAGTTCAGAGCGCTATGCGCTCGGCCACTGATGGGGCCCAATAGTTATATAATTATAGTAAAAAAGTTAACTTACGTTTAGCATTTAACTGAATGCAAATTTATGAAATAAAATCAAAGATGGTGGCAGGGATACTAATCTATACTCGACCCAATTTATAAATAGAAAATTACTCAAAAAATCATTGATTATAATCAGTATTATGTCTCTTATTATAAAATTCTTACAAAAATATGTCAATTTTCTGTTACATGTTACAAAAGAACTTGCTGTGACTTTTTTAATCAAATACTCTGATACTGCATGAAAACAGGTTTGTATATTTATTTACATAACTTAGTGTCAAGCAAACTTCCGAAATTCGCCCTTGAAACTAATTTATTATCTTCTGACCATACCTTTAAAAAGTAATGATATCCCCATGCAAAAGCCCTCAACTGGTTAAAAATTTGTGACGCAGCATTTTACTTTATAGCTCTATGAATTTTAAATATGGGTCTTAAAAATAATGATATCAAGTTTTGAGTGACGCCCTGCTGTGACTTTTAAAGATTTGTTTTTAAATTCCATTGGAGTTACTTTCGTTTTATTTTCTAAAGAAGATTTACGCATTTAAGCAATGCTTTTAATTACGAAATACACTGTCAAATATATCACACTTTCACTGAGTCTATATAATGTATTCAAATGAATTTATTTCAATAATTTAATTTATCTTTTGCGTCACGCTATCCAAAAGGGCAAGCAAAATTTTCATATACATTGCACTTAGTTTGGTTACTATGACAACTAAATATTTACGTAAACTTTACTTGCCCTTTTGGATAGCGTGACGTGACGCAAAAGATAAATTAAATTATTGAAATAAATTCATTTGAATACATTATATAGACTCAGTGAAAGTGTGATATATTTGACAGTGTATTTCATAATTAAAAGCATTGCTTAAATGCGTAAATCTTCTTTAGAAAATAAAACGAAAGTAACTCCAATGGAATTGAAAAACAAATCTTTAAAAGTCACAGCAGGTCGTCACTCAAAACTTGATATCATTATTTTTAAGACCCATATTTAAAATTCTTAGAGCTATAAAGTAAAATGCTGCGTCACAAATTTTTAACCAGTTAAGGGTTTTTGCATGTTTATTTTTACTTGTCATCTTCTTGTCTTAATTACCTTTTTATGTTATAGCTCTTTGTCCAAAGGATTATATTGGGCTCTTCCTTTCCAACTGCTTATTGAAAAAATGAAAAATCTATATCCTGAATCTGTTGTTTTGTTTGATGAAATGATTTCAGAAGCCACAATGTAAGTTAAATTCATAAATAGTTGATTTGAAGAACTAAAAATGCTTCAAAGAAAATTATATTTTACTCTGCAAAAGTGTTTTTAGATGTTCATTATCCAAATTTTATGTAATTTTAAATGTATTCATTAATTTTCATACATGATGAAGATATGATTCTCAAATATGATTTATTTAAGAATTTTTTTTTTTTTTTGAGTAGTAAAATGTATTATCTTTTTTTCTTTTCTTTTAAACAACTTTGGTTACAAAGTAAATAAAAAAATGTGTAGTTAGTTAGTAAAAATATTTAAAGTATTTTTTAACCTTTTTAAAATATATTGGCCCTTAGAAATAAAGGTCTTAGAGATTTTTGAAAGCACTGTTAGAAAGGAGTATCTAAAAAGTAGTTTGAATGCTAGTTTTATATATAAATAGCCACTAACCCTGAGATCCTCAACCTCTTTGTACCTAAGAGCACGTACTAGAATACTGGTTTGATGTCGGGCACCATTTATTGTCTCAAGCCGAAATTATGAATTATAAGTAATGCTTAGTTGAACATTATTTACTTACACATGATGTACAAAAACACATTGAATTCTTAAAACATAATTAACATATAAAAATTATTGTCAGTATTCTTGTGTAAAATAAATGATCCCTTAATAATGCATACAAAATCAGCAAAGTATAACAATTCCTTAAAAAATATAAATCTCAAGTTCAATGTTATTTTTTGGCATTGTATTTCATTGGTCATTGCTCCATTTTTAGGAGAGTATGATGATATTCCTGTTCCCACATATGCAGTTGTCTGGCATTTGTAAGTCTTGATTTATACTTTAATTTTGGGATATTCACTGTCAAAAACAATGATTCAACAAAGTATGTGGAACCAAAAAATGATTTTGTATGCTTAATCATTTACAATAAAAGAACTTCATTGAAAAGAAATATTTTTATTCTGGTTACGCACAGCAGCAGGCATGCAGTTGGCGGGCTCCATTATGCCCATGGACATAGCACCGGGGACTTCTGCCTTAACCTATTTTAATTGTGTAAGCCTGTATTTGCTACTGTAGAGAAGTTGAGTATTCACTGAGATTTAAGCTTTTTAAAAATTTTTTGGTATTAAGCCAATTTTTGCAGATATTGCAAGTATAGAATGCTCCACCTTATCAGTTTGAGTAATTATTACTATAATTTTTACTGTGTGCTTTAAAACTTTATAAAAACATGGACTTTATAGAAATGGTGTTGTATAGGAATTACTCTTTCTTTTAAAGGGTGGATCATTCTTGTTAGAGGACATACAGTTTTCCTCCTTTATATACTTAATTGTGTTTTTTCTCTTCAGTTTGAAAAAGCATTAGAAATTGCTTATGATTATACTTGTTTAAAGATTATATTTAGCTGTAGTCTTAAATATTATATTTTATAATTCATTTTATGAAATTTAATGACGTTTTTCCATATTTAATTTTTTTTTTTTTTTTTTAGGATGGAAAGTGATTATGTGTCATTAAATGTACAAATATTAAGTCATCATGTTTCAAAACAGAAAAAGAATTTTTACTTAAAGAATTTATTGGGTGATTTAACTGACTGCCAGACTGCTCAACTAACTGATGGTGATTATATTAAATACAAATACTTACATAATGCTACCAAATTTAAATTTAGTTATTTAAAATGTCATTTTCATTTGTATTGATTAAAAAGAATCTTTTGAAGTATAGTAATAGCCGTCTGGAGTGTTCCAAAGTATGCTGTAGAAAAATAACTTATTAAAATTTGCATGTATAAAGGAATTTTTGAGTTACATATCATATTTCTTGGTGTTTATGATAAGTACAGTAACATAAGTATTATTATGCTCCAAGAAATTGTTGAAATATATGCTTCTTAAAGTATGTTTTTTGACAAGTCAGCATAGGAAAAAAAAAAAAAAAAAAGGAAAATAATGGAAATAGTTTCTTACGCAAAAAAATAAGCTGTCTTAGCTTTAATTTACCTAATCTAATTTTTAAGATATGCTTTATTAAATTTAAAATGCATCTGCATTTGTCTAATTTTGCTTTTTTTTTTTTCTTATTTAGAGCATCTAAGGAAACTTTCAGAAGTCTGTTGCTTTATTCAAGATGCTCAAGCTATTGATGAAGAAGTAGAAAACCTCCTTTCTCAGTTCTTCAAAATGTTTTCTTTAGTGTATGCCACATTTTTTTTTTGAATTTATCTAAAGCTTTTCTTCAACACTATTTCATTTTCGCACTATATTTAAAACTTCATTCTTTCACAGTTCTGAATGCCCAAAGGATTTGAGTTTGTTTCAATTTCAGTTTGTGTGGCTCATGTCATCTCTTGTGCAATCTTCTCCATTTTTAATAACTAGGAATGCTTGGTGTTTTATGCAAAATTTTCTCTCCTGCTATATAAGAGTAAGACTGTTTTTCTTTCATTGTACATTTCAGATTTTATGTTATTTTATTATTTGACTATTTTTAGTAAGTGTTTATTTAAAAGTAAACTATGAAAAGTTAAAAAGCCTGTAGGTTTTTAAAAGACCCCCCCCCCCCCTACACACAATAAAAATAAAAATCTGTAGCCAGACTAAAAAATTTCAAACTGTAATTCCAATTTTGTTTTAAGTTTCACTCATAAGTAATAGAATTGCATTAAGTTATGCATAGGCTGGCTTAGTGGTTATTTTGGATTTAAAAATTAATGTAAAATAATTCAGCTTCCCCCTCCTCCCTCCCTTTCTTTCCAGTTTCAGTTTTCTCTCATTGTTATAATGGATATTTAAGATAGCTATATAAACTTTTTTTCTTTAATGAAGTGTGAAATTATTTATATATTAAGAATATTTTGTAAAAATATTGTTTATATAAACATTTAAATTTTAAATAGTATACATTTCAAGATAAAATATTTGAACTGTCATATTAACAAACTTTTAAGTAATAAGAGTTTTAAATTAGCTTTTATACTTGTTGAATAAATGCTTTCTTCTATCAATTTTTTAGGTTGGAAAATCAAAGCTTTTTGACAAACCAGATGATCTTCTTTTCTTGTTCCATGTTTCATTGGCCTATTCAACTTCATTTTCTTTTATTTCTCTTAGTAAAGCTGAATCAGAAACAGAAACAAAAGAAATATTATGGGAACCTTCTGTAGAGGATGATCTAACTGAAAATTTTATTTCTTTGTTTATTCATCTTGGAGGTAAGACTCCATTTACTTTTTTTGCTATCAGCATACACAAATGTTACAAAATTTTCATTTTGTGTTATTTATATCTTGCAGGTGTAATTAAAAAATTATTCTCATTACCTTTGGCATTTGAAGTTGCTCTCAGTGGTTTATTAAAAGCTTCTGAAGATATTCCTGAAAATGTTCTATTTAATTACATCATGCAACAGGGTAATGAAACTTGTGAACCAAGCTCCGTTGATGTTAAAACTACAGTTCCTTTAGATAATCTGTTATCTATTTTGCTATCTGATATTCAACATCTGCAGTTGTCAGCTCATCTTATGCTGATGAAGTAAGCTGTGTTTAAATAATTTAAATATTCTGGTCTTTTAAAGTTCATTTGAAACTCTTATAATTGTGTGTTTTAAAGATTTAAATCCATGGCAGGGAGGAAAAAAAAAATAATTTTTGTATTTAAAAAATTAATATCAAGTTTACTTAAAAATTCAATACGTTCATGCATATTTAAAAAAGCAGTAACAGAAATATAGTCAGAAAATTGTAACTTTTTAGCAAAAGATATTTTATTAAAAGCAAATAAATATTGTGATTTTATAACAATCCAGTCTAACAGCACAATTCAGCTTAAAAATGTAGGGGTTTCTTTACTTGCCTGAACAACTCTGATACTTGACATTAGTAAAATTTTTATTAAACTGTATTTTGTATTCCTGATATTATATTTTAAATGCAAATAAAATTCACAATTGTATTTTTTGCATGATCACTGTCTTTTTTATTTAACATAAAAAAAAAAAAAAGAAAGAAAGAAGTCATTTAAGTCAGAGACACTGAAAAGTTTGTCAGATTTGTGGTGCACTCTTGCAAGTGAGCTTTAGTGGCTTTTGTTGATCTTGTTAAATTGACTGCCATTTGAGACCCCTAATATGTTGGGAATTCTTGGACTTAAATCTTATTTAGTGCTTTCTTAAATTCTGTTGTGAATTATTAATTGTCTTAACCTTCTATTCTTTTTTAGCACGTCTTGTTGTAGTTGATAATACACTGTTATTTTAGAGTTGTTCTCCTGTGTCTCTTGATTTTCTCTTGAATTTTGCTCAAATTTCCAAAAGTAAATAATAAAAGTAAGAAATAAAATTCAAATAAAATAAAAATCAATACTCTATATAGCTACACTGCAGAGCATTTTGATTTATAAATAATCACCATTTGGAAATTCAGAAATTCTGTTTTTGAGCAATAGAATGTTAGAACATGTTTTTAACAAAGAACACACTACAGAAACTGGTGTTAGAATGTAAAATTAATAAGCGTTTTGCATAGTAACACACATAAATTATACTTATCAGCAATACCTACAATTCATCTGTGTTATTATAAAAAGTTTTTATTAATTTTAGGATATGTTTGTGGCTAGATTGACAGACTGTCTTTTTAAAAATTTTGGAAATGTTTCAGTATAAACATTGAAAAATTTATTGACACATGACAAACACTATTAAAAATTTATTTTTGTATTAAAGCGTAATAAGCAGTAGTGTGATGGCTGGTAGTGGGTAAGAAAAAACGAAGGTCCCTTTTTGACAGTGAGCAGGGAGAAGAATGATGAACAAACCACTTCTGATCCTCACAGCCAAAATTGGTGAGATGCAATGAAGACAGGCAAAGTATTCTCAAAAAGAGCATCAACAGATGAAGCAATAAAGCAACCCTAGGAAACATTACTCCTTGGGAAAATTTTAGCAAAATTAATAAACAGAAGGCCTGAGAAAAGGGAAAGTTTTGATGAAACCAGAACAGCTGCATGCAAAAAAGCCATTACAGGCAAAACAATAAATTCAGAAAGTACTGTAGAAAGGTAAAATTTTGAATAGGTTTTACAGTTTTTATAGATTCAGGAATGAAAAGGGTTTTAAAGCATATGTATGTGATGAATGGCATCACAGTGTTCATCTCCAAAACTATTTGTAAGCATAGTGAAGAAAGTGCATTTTGCGGTACTATACTTTTTTGATTTATTATTGTAGAATGCACTAAAAAAATAATGCAATCTTTTGGGTAGTTTAAAATTTTCACATGGAAATTTAAGAATCAGTACCTTTTAGAGAAAAATAATGTAAATAAATTCTGCATTTGCTGAAAGATAAAATTGATAATCATTTACAGTTGACATTTTTGTCTACAGCTGTTTCAGCCTATAATTTTTCTCTTATCATATTGAATTTCAGAAATTAGATGTTCTGCATGCACTTAAAAAAAAAAAAAAAAAAAAAAAAACTTTGCATGAGTACCTTTTGTGTTTCATATTTGGTCCATATGTTTCTGTATTTCTTTTTTCAGAGTTATGCCTCTTTTATCTGAGTCACTTTCATCTTGTGTATGTGAAGATGCTGAAGATGATGAAGAAAAGTTTCCACCTAAGTATTAATTATTTACTTAATAAATACAAAAAGTTATAAAAAGTGATATCCTTATTTTTTGTGAATTTTCCTTTTTTAAGAGTACTTTTTTTTTCACTTCTTTTGTAATTCTAGAGAGTATGTTTAAAATTGTGAGTACTACTATTTTTTTTTTCTTTTCTAGATTAATACCACTGGTTGACACCTTGAGAATATTAAATGATCTAATGGAAGGTATGCTCTGGGATATTAAGATTGGAGAATGTTGTTTAGTGTTACCAGATACTGAACCCTATGCATTTGTGTCTGCATATTTGTTTACATGGCTTCAAATGCTTGAATTAATCTCTACATCTCCTTCTCAAGTATGTTTCTTTAAGCTATATAAAGTGTGAATTTCTTTTAATTTTATTTATAGGCTATGTTTCAGCTGTCCAAAAGCAGATTTTATCTTATCTGTAGCTTGACTGAAAATTTATATGGGGCATAAAATGTTTGAGGGGACACATATCCAATTTAAGAGCAGAAAAGAGAAGTTTCTTTTAAATTTCCTAGAAGTTTAAAATAAAAAGATTTTGAGAGGAGAAGTTTAAAATAAAAATATTTTAAGATTTTAAAATAAAAAGATTTTGATATTTTAAAATAAAAAGATTTTGAGGGAGGGGGCACATGCCCCCAGATTACCCCCATTCCCTGATCTACTGAATTGCACTCACAGATTTCCCGTTTACTCAAAAACAAAACACATTTGGTCATAATATCTAATTAAATACCATATCCACATCTACAGAGCAAAATTTGTGTCTGATATTTAGAAAAAATTATTCATGGAGCATTTTTCTCACTTGTCATCCCCCCCCCCTCTCCTTCAAACACCTTATATATGTTGTGTATCTTTACATAGTATAAAATGAGGTCGCTTCCGCTCGATGTTCGCTTAGATCTTTTAAACTACTCAATGGATTTTAATGCATTTTTCGGCAATAGATAGAGTGATTCAAGAGGAAGGTTTATATGTATAATATATCTCGGTATGACAATAATATGCACATGTGTCGAAGAAAAAGACAATATTTATGTCTTCGCAATAAGGTTTTCAGATTAAACCACACGTATTTGTATATAATTGTAAAAAGTGGTTTTATTTCACGATCAGGTTATCAAATCTTTGTAATTTAAAGAGTCACGTGACTCACCATCTATATATGAAAGTGTTTATATCCGATAAAAGTAGATCAGTTTAAAACATGAAAATAACTACCCTACTTTCAATAATTTAAGTTAAATTTCACGAGCAAAACTGACGTCATTTTAATGCATGACTTAAAAAATGCATTAGATAATAAAATTTGCTTTACGAGCAAAATAATAAATTTCCATCTACCAATCAAATTCCCCAAAAGAGTTCTGGTGACAGCAATTTGACATCACACATTGTATGATTCGAAGAGATCGCACACTTCTATCAATGTTTTCCAGCCAGTAAAATAAAAATAAAACGTGCTTTACAGTGCGATGCTGTTCAATTTGACCAAAACATCTTTGATGAAGTGTTATTTGAATTGAACAAAGTAGTGCAATTACTTTTGGGTAAATCTCTCAAGGATTTTATATATTAGTATTTGAGTAGGTACTAAGGTGAATTTATCAATCTATTTAGGTTAATTTATCTATTTAACTACTTAAGCAAGATTAATTTCAAAGAAAATAGTATTTTTTTAATTATCATTTTAAGGTTTTCAATTATCATAGTTAAAAAAATAACTGAGTTTATTTGTTATTGATGATCGTTTATTTTTTTGTGTACAGAAAGCAATAGGTATTTCAGTCATGTCTGGAAGACGTTGTTTTTCAAACATGGGCTGTAGCATAAGGAGTGCAAAAAGAATGCGTTTAGGTAGAGATAGACAATCGTCATGTATACAAGAATGGTCCCATGTGCTTATGTCGCGTCCGCTGACCTAACCGTTGAGTTTTCCTGTATCCCGTTCGGAAAATAAACTGTACTCGCAACATGCATATGTTAGGAAACATATATGGCTGGTTTCCTCCAAAACGTAGCGTAAATACGAGTTATGACCCCTTAGAAAGACCCCCACGGAGGAAACGCCCACCCCTTGACCTAGATCCTATGTGTGGAGACTATAAGCAGGATAGTCTCCAGATTTGTAGAGAGTTTAATTTAACACCTAGCGTCGTGTGCAACTTATAGAAGCAGTTCCACGCATCCGGATCCATCAAAGAAAAAGCCTGGGCAAGGTCATCCAAGAGAAGTTGCTTCTTTTTTGATCGCCAGTGACACTGACATAGTTTTTGTGCCATCATGTTGCAGTTATCTCAGATTTGCACTCATGACGTCAACGTTTCATCATGATTTAAATAATTGTTCACTTTTTTAGATTCCACATCACTGGGTTTAATTCGAATTATATGTGTAACGAAAATGTTCTTTTCCTACCGTGCGGAGAACGGGCACTCAGCTAGTAATGTATAAAATCACTGCAGTACTTTCAGGAGAATATAGGCTTGAAAGTGCAAATTGGCTAAGTGCAAAAATTGGAAAGTGCAAAAAGACTGAACTCGCACGCGATACAAATATATCATATTAGGTCCCTTTCCTTACAGTTTTTAGTCATCTAGCTTGACAATTCTTTTTTCTATCTATCCAATTGAGATAGAATGTATGGTTTTCCTGAAAAGATGCAAAGTTACGGAATTGAGCATACTATTTTACTGATGTTGATTTTCCTCAGGTTGGCAGGTATGCTAATGCACTTATACTCTTTCAAATGAAACAGCCTATTAATTTCATCTCTGCAGTATTGTTTTATGCCTTTCTTTTGTCGAATTTAAACAAACGGTATTCATGTGCATGACACAGATAGTAGGTTCTAAGAATTATTAGAAATCATTTATTTATTACTGGCTGGTAAACAACAAAATAAATAAATAAATGAGTTGCTAAAGAAAATGGAAAGAACTAACACAAGTATGTGTGTGAAATACAGACAGTTCAAAATTTGGTGGAACATATTGGGTTCATACTTTAGAAAATATATGCACCATAAAGACATAACATAGATATTGTGTTTAGAAGTGTTATAGATAATTAAAAGTCTTGTTTAATTATGTTCTTTTTTAAATATTTAAAATAAAAAATATTTTAGGTACGTCCAGGTTATGTTGCACATTTAGAAGAGACTAAGCTATTGTCATCCTTGTTTTCAAATGTATGTCGTCTAATGCCAGAAAATCCCATGTCTTGTTATAAAAAGGTATCGGGCTCTGATTCACCAAAGAAGGAAAATCTCGTTACATTGTTTCTTCAACCTCCTAAAATTTCTGCAGGTTAGAGAAATTTTCTGTTATTAAATCTTTTTCATTTGTCTATTCTAAATTTATAAATATTGGCAGTTTTTTTTTTTTTTTAAATCTTAAACACTGTTTTTCATTTCCTTTTATTAAACTTCTATTTAATTTGACTGCTAAATTTTGCTTAGAATTTCATATAAGATCAGAAAACAGTAAAATGTCTTATAAATTTTTCATTATAGTACAAATTGTTAAATATTTTTCAGAAGTTGTTTCATAATTGGCAATTGTTTATTAAGCAATAATTAAATGAAACATATAGCTGATAATAAAAAAAAAAAATCTACATAATTATTCAAACTTCTGCCAAGTCCCATTTAACTTGAAATGTCTTAATTTCTTTATTAGGTTGTCCATCTTCTGAAGAAATTCAAATTATTGCTTGCTATGTATTTTGTACTACCATGCACAAAGTTCCAGCATCTGTTAGAACTTGGTGGAATAATCTTGATAAGAAATCAGCTGACTTTGTTAACAAGTATGCATTTTACTGTTGGTCATAGTTAAAACTAGTTTTTGTCAAAAAATATGTTTAATTAGTTTATAATTTATAACATGAAAATTTTTAATTTAGATTTACATCAAAGTACATCAGTGGAATTTTATGTGCCGCAGAAATACAGGCAGTACATAATAATGAAAATCTGTTCCAAAATATGGTGGTAAGTATTTGTTTCTTAAATTTCTCATTTCACCAGTTTGTACTAATAAAATTGCACAGCTTCAGATAAAAAACCCCGCCTACTGGCTCTTTATTTGGCCATCGTTCATCATACAGCAAAGTTATATATACCATTTGTTTGCAAATAATGTGTACTTTAATTTACTATTCATTTAATTTTCATAAGAAGCCGACTTCATGTTTAATTCTGCATTAGCTTCATTCTTCTCTATGGCAACACTCTATTTTAATTTTATTAAACGAAAGAAAACCTTCAAATTACTTTAAATATAAATTTTCACCAAATTTCTACGATAATTTCCGAAGATATTGCAAATTCTTTTTAGTACAAATTTAAGGGACTTTTTGCAAATTGAAAAGTGCTATTTGTAGTTTCCAAACTTTCTGCCTTTCATTAATTTCACTCATTAATTTCACAGTGGTCCAAATGAACTGCGACTCTAAAATTTCCTTGGTCCATATACATGATTTAAAGAAAAAATGCAAAACGACTGCTTACGATTTTGAAAATCTTTCAAATTTTGAAATTGTTATTGAGTATTTGAAGGTTCTCTTAGACAGGTGAAATGTTGCCAAGAGTAAGAATCTTTTCTCTGCTCTTCTGACTGCAAGCATGAAAGTTACTCAGGTATGGTTGAACAAGAAGTATGTTTTCATTATTGAAAATTTATTTGTTTAAATTTCATGTAAAAAACACAATTATTTTTTTGCGACCTTAATATTATCACTCTGTTATTTCATTTTCTTCATTTAATATTATCAGCAGCAGTGTACTATATTTTTATAACATTTTTGGTGGTGTTTTAATTTATAGTCAAATGACAATTTAAACATAAAAATATGATTTTTAATTTTTGTTAAAGTATGAAGAAGTCCAAAGACCTGATGCTTCAGATATTAAAAAAGGTCAAATTCATGCCTGGAATGTTGAGGATGATAGTTTTTCAGAAAAGGGCATTGTATTGGAAGACATACATCTATTGCATCTAATTCTACGTATAGAAAGTATTTTATATGGGGGGAAATAGTAGCAGACGCAACAATAGATGCTTTGTAAAATCACCATCAAACTTTACGAACTTCCAATTTATTTGCTTTAAAATTTGCTATTTGTAATACCGCTAACTTTTACTATTTTTGTGCAAAAGAAATCTAATTTGCATTTATTTTATGCAATTCTCAAAAAATTGTCACTTAATAAATTTATATATGGTCCCTTAACTCATGAAAATAACAAATTTTATTTAATATAAATTAAACTACTGAACGTAAAGATTTGAAATTTTACACTGCCATGTAATATTACTTTCTGCATCTATTTCCATCCAAATTTGGCTAGGTGAAGAACTAGCTGCCTTTGGCAACCAGTTTTGGCCGTCGATGGCCTCTTCACGGCCAAAATGTGCAACCTAGAGCACACTGGCTGCTTCGCGACTGGCTAGTGCAACCTACGGCACACGGTCCTCTTCGCAACCAAAATTTGCCACCTTCAGGTCATTCGACGGCTAGTAATTATAGATTTACAACAAAAACAAAATAAACAACACCAAATTAACTTAAATAAAAGCTATGAAATCCAACAACGTTGAAATCAAAATCCATCCAGTTAAAGTAATTCAAAATTACACAAACACTTATGACAAAAACAATCTAAAACACTCAATTAAACACTTCAAAATTAAACAAACAAATGGATCTATGACAAAAATAAAACAAATGTCAAAAACAATCAAAATAAAAGTTCGATCCAACAACGTTGAAATCAATATGCATCCGTTTAAACGAATTAAAAATTAAACAAACGCTGTTACCAAAACAATCTAAAACACTCAAACACTTTAAAAATAGGATTTTACAAATATTACGCCGTTAACATTTAAAAACACTCAGATGAGAGAAATGAAAAAAAAAAAACAACAAACAAACATGACTTCCACAAACAACAGCAAATACGTTTTTTTCACCTCAAAGAGTGTTGCCAATTAGTGTTGTGCAAATAAAATTTTACACATTCTCAATAAATTTGCCCGAAATCTATCAAATTTTCCAGTTAAATTAAGGTGGCTAATTTTTTAACGTAAAATTGAGGACTTGCCCCCAAATTTGAATAAAAATTGGGGACATCCAATTTATGAAATAATTAACAGTAATCTACTTAAAAAACAATGTCATAATTAAAAATTGTCCCCAATTGCTTGTCACACAAAAGTAGTATTTTTGCCAGTGTAGGACATCATCTAATTGATTCAGGGATTATGAATGAATCCACATGTGCCGCTTCGCGACGGAGTTAACAATATAATTCATAGATGTTGCCACCTCTCATTGATCTCGTTTTTCTCAGTTAAAAACTGTCCTTGTGGTGCAACACGCAAGAGTATTTTTGCCAGTGTCTATGACGTCATCTAATCGATCTACGCCAGATTATGTTCCGTGATTTTTTTTCGAGGAATTCATTTCAATTTTTTTTCAAGGAAGATTCGAGGAATGAGTGTTTTACTTCCATTTTGTTTTTACTTTTTCAAGGCATGATATCTCACTAGATATTTAGATTTGGAAGAAGCTGCAAGTTTAAGAAAGGTAAATTTTTCAGAGATCTTTTGAACTGTATAAAAAATGTTTGCTTTTAGTTAGAGATAAAAATGTCCTTTTTTATCAAAATTTCTATATGGCAACAGATGCACCAGGGTGATGAGTCGATCCCGGCAGCATTATATACTGGACTTTATTATTTAGATTTTTTTGAATATTAATTTAAAAATCTATTTCATATTAATATTTTATTGAAAATTATAATAGTAAATTGTGTTTGGATCTTTTAGTTCTAATAGTACGAATAAAAATCAGATTCTTATTATCAATATTATAAGAGTTATGAATTAAAGTATGAAAAAATATTTTAAAATAGGGGGAGGGGGATTTTGGGAGCTCATAACTCACTCATTTTCAGTCCAAATTTATTGAAAATTGGTAACTGGGGTTAAAATGCCCAAATTTTTGAAATATGAAGTGAAATCTAGGGGTTGCTATTGGGGGAAAAAAAAAAAATGTTGGTGCAAATTTTAATATGGAGATGGTACTTAATGCAATTTTTGTGTAATTAGTAAATTAATAAGTAAATTAAAGTGCATGTCAATCGTAAATAATTGGTATATATAACTTTGCTGTATGATGAACGATGGCCAAATAAAGTACAAGTGGGCCTTTTTTTTCTGCAGCTGTACTTTGTCTTTTAACATTTATCCTTTGATTTCTTTATTTGAATAAAGCATACAATAGTATGCTTTTGTATTAAGTGAAAATTAATTTTTTAGTACTAGGATCGTACTATTGCTCTAATTTTTAATACAGTAATTTTTAAGTATCTTTTTTACTCAGCAAATGGCTAGAATAAAGATTTTAAAATTAATATTTGTTACTATTACTACAGGTTAAAGCTCGTTTAGGGACTAGAGAAGTCATTGCAACATATACAGTTGATGACTTTGCAATTGAGCTGTGTGTGCAACTTCCAGCAAATTATCCTCTTGGTCCTATCACTGCTGAAAAACGAGGGAAAATTATTATTGCACAGCAAGAATGGAGACATTGGCTGATGCAGCTCACTACGGTGCTTAATTATCAGGTTGGTGAATTTTATTTTTTAATTTCAGTCAAATGTAGAAAATGTTAAGTGTATGTTTTAATGCATTTGCATAGTTTAAGCTAATCAGTTTAGTAATTTAATGTACAGAATAGTCAAACAGTGGCTTGAGACAGAAAATCATAAATTCATTCTAGAGATGTAACAAATAGTGATTTGGCCGAATACCGAATATGCGAATATACCAATAGCTTAGGCTGAATATTAAAATTTAAAAAAATTCATTCTAATTTCAAATAAATTGTCGTATTTCAAACTTAAGATTAAATATTAAGTTAATTATTATATTGTTAACTTTAAATATTAACTATAATTATTAAATTATTAATCTATAACTTTAATTATTAACTTTAAATTAAATATTAAATAAGCAAGTTTTTATTATTTTTAGGTGCATAAAAAACACAATAATATATTTTATATAAAACTTTAAAAATCCTTGGTGATTAAAAAAGGTATCCTTACAAAATTAAATAATTACTAATCGTAGTATAGTTATATTTCGATCAATATATGCTATGAGTGCCTTTAATCATTTGGTAAATGTGATAAATTGCTGTATATGTATCAAATTAACTAGTATTTTATATAACACCTAACTCATAATAGCTAATGTAATAAAAGTACAGAACTACCAAAATTTGTACACTCTGTGCAGCTGTTTAACTTCTATAATGGTATACAGGTAGATATTTGCAACTTTTCGATCCATCCACCCCACATACACACACAGCTTGCATATATTTGGCTAAATTATTTAAAATAGTATAAAGGAAAATAATTATATAAAATGTATTTTACATAGAGTATTGCTCTATTATATTCAATTCACTAATTACCCCAAAAAATTCTTCCAGCATTTATTCAGTTTTGTTAAATAATACAACTTGATAAAGAAATAATCGGGGAAAATAATGTACTGCATATTTAAGTATTATGAGCATTTCAATCAGCGCCACAACCATTTATATTAAAAAAAAATCATCTTAACTAATATTATAAATGCGAAAGTGAGTTTGTTTGTGACGTTTTCACGCCTAAACCACTGAATCGATTATGATGAATTTTGGTATAGCGATAGATGGAACCCTGGAGGCATCTATAGGCTACTTAGAATTTTAGATTTTTAATTACTTTTTTAATTATTAACTAAAACCATTTTTATGTTGCTATGTTTGGAGAGTTTCGCCCATATAAAAAGATTCATGTTTTAAGCTAACAGAAATGCTATTACTTCAGTGAAGAATCGCGTGCATTTGAAAAACATAAAATGCTATGGAAGTTATGCATTTTACCCCAAATCTATCTATCAATAATAATAAAAACGAATGTTCTCCAGATAAATCAACAGCACACAGAGCTTTGAAAATTTGAGCATATGATTTTGATAATGCACACCTGAGGCTCAGAATTTTGAAATTTTAATTACTTTAAAACTATTAATTAAAAACCAACTGAATGAGGGGGAACTGTCCTCAAAGGGTTGGATTATAATGAAAATATTTAACTTCATGATTGATATAAGTTTTGTCACCAATTATGAACCTGGACTGAAATTTAAGGAAATGAATTAACAATAAGGTTCCTGTTTTTGGTTGTTTAATTCTTTTATAAACCCACCACTATAGCTCTTGTGAATAAGCTTTCTTTGTAGATCCCTTGTTAAAAGTTATTTGTGGGAAGCAAGTGCGAAAAAGATCAAAATATCTTTGACAATACTTGTGATTCCAGTAATGTATTTAAAGTGTTACTGTAGAAAACTGCATTTGCAAACTTTTCCAAAAATATTTAGCACATTGCTATGAAATTCTCAATACAGAAAATGGCACGAAACATAGTTTAAATATTTCATCTTGGGTGTCAAATAATATTAAGTCACAATTGTTGTTTTTGATAAATTAATATGATAGTATATTAATTGCATAGTTTCGAAGTACCTAATTTAGAATTTTTTAAAAATCAGAATGGATCAATTTTGGATGGATTAAATATTTGGAAAAGGAATTTAGATAAGAAGTTTGAAGGAGTGGAAGAGTGTATGATTTGCTACTACATCCTGCATAGTTCAACACTCAAACTACCAAAATTATCTTGTCACACTTGCAGGAAGAAATTTCACTCTGCTTGTCTGGTTAGTATTATGTTTTATATTTTTGAATATCTTAACTGTTTTACTTACTTTTTGTATATGCTACATATGAAAATGAATGTTGTTTTAAAATATATTTTAATAGATTTTCATCTAAAAATTTTTAAACTCTACATTGAAATACATTCGGACCTCTATTTAATGAAGTCACTAAATCCAAGAAAAAAGTTCGCTAAATGGAAAATTTGTTAGAGATTTACCTTTTAAATGCTTTAACCCTCTTGTCACCGAATTATGAAAAATCAGAGAAAAAAAATCTGTCTAGCATTTAATGCATCTGAAATACTATTATAAATCATGTAAAAATATTTTTTTCTAATGTCGATTAATATTAGATTTTTCTAATATTAATTTCTGCGTTTTTGAAGCATCTTGTTATGCTAAAATTAATTTAAAAGGATGCACATATTAGGTAAATGTTGAGGAATAAGAAAAAACTATACTTACCTTAAAAAGAAAAAAAAAAAAGGTAAAAAAGAAGCATAAATATTTTCTTAATTCTCCTGAAACAATGAAGCGAAAACTATAAAAAAGATCTAAATTGACTAGTACTGCTATCTAGGCACGATTTATGCATCTAGTTAAGAGCCTCATATAATTTCTACATGGATTAATGATATTGATATCACTGAAAGAAAAAAAAAATACTAAATTCAACTGTTTTCTCTAAATATTGCTATTTGAAGTAGGAGCCTCATATGAGGTTCAGGGTGACGAGAGGGTTAAACAACATACAACTGATTTTAAATTTATAAACACTAAATATTATTGAAAAAAGTAATTATTCAGTCTTTTATAAAATAAATAATAACAACGATTTGCACTTTTTTTTACTTACCAAAAAGAAAAATCTGCAAGGAGAAACAAAAAGGTAGAAAAAGTCCGAAATTATACCGCATTTTTGGTTTTAAGTAAATCATTTTACGATAATGAATTTTAATATAATTCTTGTATTCATTATAATAAGTAAATTAAGAATACATTACGACCATGTGGTACTGTTGGACATAATTAAATTTAAACACCCATGATCCTTAATTGCTGAAAAAGTCTGTTAATTTTGTCATTTTTGACGATTTTACTACTTTTAGTGAGTTACGACACCTGGTGAAATCAGTTCAAGGTCACTGATAAAATGAAATGTAGTAAACTAACAAAGTAAGTTTGCTATGTTCAGAAATATTTAGAGAAACAGCGAAAAAAAAAAAGTTAAACCCCAAGAAAAACTTTGTTAAATATAGAATGAATTTTGCCATTTGGTGGATTTTTTACGAAGAAATTTGCAAAATGTTCTTGGCTCCCAGGGAAAATTTGCAAAATAGAGGTTTGTTAAATAGAGATTCGATTGTATTTTGAAAATGGTTTTTGTACACATGAGAAAGACTCATGGAATCAGGAAATCAAGCTCTAAAATAAGAAATAATATTTGCTACTACTTCCTCAAAAGAATACAGCCTCAGATTGCTCTTAGCTTTCTTCAGAATTCCATCACATTTTGTCCTATTGTCAACCTGGATTTGCCATTTTATTTTGAATCAAATAAATCTTTAGAAGACTTGGAATGAATTTGGCTTACTTCTTTCTTTTATTACTAGCAGCAGGTTTTTTTATTCATCCTATTATATGCATTCTGATAACATGACTGTCCCATTAGATTCTTGATATCAGCTTCTCATATCCTGTAGAAACCTAAATTAATTTTTCTGCTCTAGACACCATTTATCTGCTATCTTTGAAAATTATTTCTCAACACTGTTCTCTTAAAAGTTGCGAGAACCCTGCTAATCATTTTCAGCTATAGCTCAGATTTCTGCTGCGTAAGTAAGGATGGATGTAATTAGGCTTTTGCATACTAATAATTTTGTTGGTACTTATGCACTTCCCAGTCAAATTTAGAGATTTTTTTTTTTTTTTTTTGTCACCAAGTAGCTACGATGTTTTTATTTGTGTGTAGTCAAATATTTACGGGATATTTATTTCACATTTAACATTTTCAATGCCTTTAAATCAAACATTTTAACACAAAATACAATGTAAAAAAAAAAAAAAGACTCACCATTACATACGACAAAATTTAATCAACTTTAAATCTTTACTTTATATAAAATGTATTACTATTCTAGAACTAAAACAATAATTTTCAAACAAATTAACACCTGCCAGACCTCAATTTACATTTCTGAATGATTTGACACTTAAATTACCTACGTGAATTTTTTTGGCGCAAGTTAATTTACTCGCCGAGCATCTACAAGGAATTTTTACTGCTATACTCAATGCATTCAGCATTTTCTATAACCTGAAGACAGGCAATTCTGCACAAATTGAAATATTTCAAAACATACTTACATTTTCAGCTTCCTGCAAATTTTACTGACGTCAATTCCTCAAACGAACAAATAAAACTTTACACTGTTTTGAAACTTATTCATTAAATTTCAAACCTTTTACCGCTTTTAATTCCAATATTTCTTTTACAGTTCATATTTCACTTCCACTATTGAAAATATAAAATTTCAAAACGTGCATGGTAATAAAATTTGGCCCTATCCGGCTGAATTGCTGGGATTGTTATTTAGCCATTAAAGATTGCATGATAGCTGACATTTGTTTTATTGGGATTATAGTGCATACTTGAGATAAATAGGCATTCATACTTTACAAAACAATTCCTTCAACATTTCTGACAAAAAATTATTTTATCTTCCTCATTTGTCGGCATTTCCTATAAGTTCATGTTTATCAAATATATATATATATATTAATCCAACACTCACCAAAACTAAAATAAATGTGGTGATGCATATTAAACCTCGTGGAAGAATACACAACAGACACAATCGGATATTGAAACACATGCTTAGGAACTACGCAAGATTAATAAATCAAATAGCTGGACAAATGCAAAACAGAAAATACGTTTTCCTTTGTTCAAACACAAGCTAACTTACTATGGGCAAACAAGCAAGATTAGGGAAACAAAAAGGTCGCCGCACGATTACGGATGGGTTACCAGATAAAAACGGTACCAAACTTCATCCTCCACTACTGGAAAAAAAAAAAATCGCCAAATTTGGCTGGGGAGTGCATAACAGGAAAGTACCATTTTATTTTTCCTTTTACAAAACCAAATCTCATGTCTTTGAAAATTCTAAACATTTAAAAATGATTAAAAAGTACCGTCCTAAAATATTAGTAAAAACACTTAAAAAGTCTTTACCGTTGAAAACGGTTAAAAAATACATTTCAGCCATGGCCATCATCAGTTGACACTTTCCACAGGTCATCCAGGCATTCAGTCAGCTTATTCAAAGTTATAAAAATCTATCCACAGATGAGTGTCAATTCAAATTATCACACCCCCTCCCCTTCAAAATAAATAAACTAAAAATTGCATAACTGTTTTTTAGTCTTGTTGTTCAGAAGCTATATTAGTATTTACCTATTAAGTTTTGCATCTGAACAAAATCTGTTAAAAAGCATATTCAAAGGAATCTCTTTTGTAGTAAATATTCATACCATATAAGCCCAAATATAATGCAGTATTTTTCTAATTATATTGATGAAAAATTTTGTGATCTTGTCATATGCAAGGCTGATTTATGTTCGGACTAATATGGCAAGTATTATTTAAATGACTCAATTCTAAGTAAATCAAACTTTAGAATCTTAAAATTTACTCAGAAACAAACAAAAAAAAAGAGAAAATTTGAAATGTGTATGAATCATAATGTTAATTGCTAATGAGTAATTGATTTCTAACTGATTATTTTAACATTAGGTCTATGTTTTAAAATGACTCTATTTAATGGCTAAGAGCTGTATAGGTTTATTGATAGTTCATAATTATGTTACTGCATTTTTGGGGGAAAAACCAAGTGTGACTATGTAAAAAAGTTTATAAATGGTAATTTTGAGTTTACATTTTTTTCTTAATTTATATTGCTTTACATACATTCACTTTTTCTTTTTTTGCAGTATAAGTGGTTCCATTCTATAAACAACACAAAGTGTCCACTATGCAGGAATGAATTTACTATATAGTTTTAAGAGTTTTGTGTATATTGAAGTTGTAAATAAAATATTAACTTTTCAGAATATATTCTCAGTCTTTTATTTAACTAAAATATATATACAATAAAAAAAGGAAACACTCATCATTAAAAATACATTTTTATGCACATGATAACCATTGCAGAACTACAAGCTCTCACTGTTTGGACGGAAAAAGAAAACTAATAACATTTCAAATGCTTGCAACACACAAGAAATAATTTTAACAAAAGTAATAATTTTTTAACTTTTCAGAATTTGGCACAAAACCATCCCACAAATTAACAGACATACCAATGTTTCATATACTTAGACCTCTCACAAAATAAAATAACATTTTTCTTTGAAACAAGTAATTCTGAATCTATAAATGTAGTACTAAAATACTTACAATAAAGGTACACATAAGCAGTTTTTTTTTATTTAGTATGAAAAAAAAAAGTAGTATTTTCCCAGTTATCTAAAAAAAAATACTAGCTCTTTACAAGTATGTCAGAGCTTCCAATTGTATACTTCTCGGAAAAATGTCCATTTTGTTCTTGTTTGGCAAAAAACTTATAAAATGACCCCCCCCCCCCCCCCCCAAAAAAAAAAAAAAAAAAAAAAAAAAAAAAATTCCTGCGAATTTTGTGAAAACAGCAGCAATCTAAATTTTAATGCTATTTTCATACTACAAACATGAATGATAATTTTCCATATTATATGGTGCCACTATAAAATAATTCACTGGTTTCATGCTATACTCTTTTACACTTATTCTGTGCTAATTAGATATTTTACATTTAACAAAAGAGCAGCAATTTTTGTAAGTGGCTACTAACCACACCTCCTACTGTAGATGAAAACAATAAGGACAAAAGTTTATATTAATAATCTGGTCAAGCAGCTGATGGGGAAGGGAGAAAGAAAAAAAAAATATGAAAGAATTTATTATTAGCGTAGGGAAAGTTGGGGGTACAATGAAACATGCTATCTAAAATCAATAGGATTTGTCAGAGAAAGTTGAAACTCATAAACCTATTATTAAAATATATGTTCCAGTTACTGATGTGATTTAGAGACGATCACATTTTTACAAGAGATCTAAAAAATTATTGGATTTTCACCATTGAAAGTAAATTTCATTACTAAAAGTAATTGTGTTTTACCTCCTTGTTTTCAAATGTATAATTATTTATTTTTCAAATATTGTGATCACTGGTGTGGTCTTCATACTCCCAAAGCCAGAATTAAAAAAATAAATATTAGGAATTAGTAAAAATTCATTTAGTTTGTAGCTTCAATATAAGGTACAATGAAACATAGCACATAAGTTAACAAGGGATTGTTTTTAAATCATACTCTGCCTTTCAACTAACAAGCCTAACAGAATAGATATGAGATATTCTCACATAACAAGTATGTCACAAGCAGTATCGCTCTAAATGATTGTTTTAATCAAGGACGGTAAATAAGTAAAAAGTCTAAATGTAGAGAAATGTACTCTGTTGGGGATATAATAAACTTACTTCAAATGGAATGCGAAGTTCTGTAAGTCAAACTCATAAGTCCAAGCTTCAAATTTGTGTGTTCTTTGAAAACATATTTTTTTGAAAAAAACTCAAATAGTATTTAAACTACCACCTTCTGTTCCTTCAGATGGTGCAGAAAGAAAAGTAGAAATGCTAACTTTTGAGTATGATTTAAGTAAATTTTATATAAAATGATTAACAATAGGCTAACCTCTAATAAAAGTATTGTTTTCATCTTAAACTATAACAGTTTAATGCAATTTGTTTTTTCCATTTAAATTTCATATTTATGTCTCACTAATATTTATTATAAATGTAGATAAACATATATGCTGAAATGTTAAATTTGACTCATATTATTTGGGCATTTGTGAAGTTTTATTAAGTGTTTCATTGTACTCCGATATTTGGGGTACAGTGAAACGCTGACAGACATTTACATTTAGTAATTTTTTAAAAATGAAAAGGCTATTTAAAAATTCATTTAGATGGGGAAAGGAGTAGGTTAAAAGTGCCCATTAATTTTATTTCATTGTACCCCAACTTCCCCTACTATTCAAAATTTAAGTCCATGAAGTGCACACACAGCTTTCTGTTAATTTTGGTACAAGCTTGTAAGTTCAGATGCAGAAAGAGGTTTCTCTAAATTATACATTAGTGCCACCTTTAAAAGAATAACCTTGGTAGAAAATATAGTAAAAGGTGTTAGGGCAGTAAAAATGTTAGAAAATAATTATCACTCTAAAGACAGCAGAATCAGCAAAGGCTTCTAGCTTTTTTCTAAAAACCAGTTTATAGTTTGACTTATATAGCTAGTTATTTCTTCCTTTCATTATGTATATAAACAAAGTATAAATAAAACTCTGTGTGTAAAAATTTAGTGGAGGTTTGACTGGTCTCATTTATATCATTTACCAATCTCTATATATAAAGGAAGATGTCCTGACTGATGATTATTGTATAACCTTACTGTTTATTTAATTGGAATATTGGTGTTTATATTCATGTAAATAAAGTCGAAATATAGTTAGAATATGTCTGGCGAGGATTTTAAAAGTTTTAAATAGACAATTTCAATATAGATATCAATTTTAAAAAACTTGATGGAACAAAGAAGACAAATACGACACACTTACAGATTATGATGCACATTCCAAACAGTATCAAGTATAGTTAGAATATGCCTAATGAATAGTATAAAACTATTTTTGTAGGCAATTAAATCTATAACCAAAATATGTTTAATATTTATTTGCTTATTTTCCATTTGTATTAATTGGTTTAAAAGTATCCATTCTGTGTGAAGAACGGGTATTTCAGCTAGTATATTAATATATTTTAGACATCTAAAATGGATTATGCTAGTGAATATTGTGTGTGTGTGTTATAACTATTATGCATAAACTTGTTCTTACCACTTAAAATTTTCAATATTTATGTATTACACCATCCACAATTTTCAACAATATTTTCTAAACAATTAAGCAATTCTCTTATTGGTGTTGATAACTTTATTTCATTATTTTATAAAGCTATTTACTTATTGATTGCATCATCATTTTTCATCTTACTACATGTAAGTGTTATGGGGGGCAATTGATTAAGCTCAATTTGGTGAGGTTGATAGTACACTACTAAGTAACAAATTGTCCTTTTTAACAAAATTATAAGTTGTTGGGAGCTCTGAGTAATAAATGCTGTCTTTAAATATCTTATTTTGTGCTGATAATTTATTAAAATATAAAAGCATTATTTACACATTATTAATTCACATTTCACAACCATTAACATATTGATAAAATGACAAATAACTCAAAATCACAGTTTGTAGCTCTTATAAAAATTGTTCAATTTTCTTTTTGTTAAAAAAAAAAAAAAAAAAAAAAAAAAGCTTATCCTCTTCATCCCCAGGATATTCATTTATATTGGTTTACACTAATGGAATTTAAAGTAAGCTCTCAAAACTCCGGATAATTAGAATTTTCTGCAAAATCCCGGTAAATTACACCCTCTTTCTCCTGCACTTTGTTTTTATTCAGTACAGTTTAACACTATAGCTGCCAACCTATCATGACTTAAAACAGGAAAATCAGGGTAAAAAAATGAAGATTTTTTCCAGCCAAGTTTAAACTGTATAAAGAATCTGGAACTTGCTGAATTTGCTCATTTTTGTGAATGGCTAGTTAGAAGCAACATTGGCTTGTTTTGTCCCAAGTAAGGATTTGCAGTTTTAATTCCAAATTTTGCAAATCAGTTTTCTTTTTTTCATCCACAAAAATTCTAGAAGATTTAATTCGCGGACATTTATATCTTTTTCATGATTCTGAATTGGTAAACATCTTTAAAAATAACAGGCCTGCATGATTGATAGCACTAACTGGTAACTTTTACCTTATTAAAAATTCTGTAAATAAGCACCATGTTTAACCGATGTGTCAAAAACAGTTTAAAAGTAATTTTACTATCAACTTGCTTTTCTACTACTTTAGACTTTTCTTGATGCTTACCAGATCAGATGTGCATTAGGGCTGCTTGATGCCACCAGATTGGCATATGCATATAGGTACTGCAAGGAAAGTGAATGGAAAGAGTGGAGGAAAAAGTGAAAAGAATTTTCTCTCAAAAGCTCCGATGTAGGGGCAGAATAAGGAGGACTTAAACAGCTCAGAAAGGTTGGGTTCAAAATTTGATTTAAATTAAAATCCCCACACTTTAAAAATATACAATTTGATATTTTAAAAATTTTAGCAGTATGTACACTAAAATAGCAGGAAAGCTTTTTTTTTTTTTTTAAAAGGAAAGATTTAATCTTCCTGCAGGAATACAGAAGAAAAGTTAAAAATCAGGAAGTCTTCAATCAGAAGACTTCCTGAAATCTGAAAGAGTTGGCAACTACGTAACATTTTTGTACCAGGGGGGAAGAAGGGGGGGGGGGCAGGGTTTACCAGTAACAATGTTATTAGCTCAGAAATCAGGACTTTGGAAAAACTAGAAAACTTGTAGGAATTCAATTTAAAAAACAAGTCAAACGACCTGTTTAATTTAGAGAGTCTGGACTTCAACAAAAATACATAACTTTTAGTGAATTATTTTCTTTTTTCTATTAAACGAGATCAGGTACATGATTATCTGTCTTTTTAAAGCGACATTTTTACTAAAAGATTTCCTTTACTTTTAGTAAAAATGTCACTCAGGTGGTGTAGTGGCTAAATCTTGGCCTATCACACCTTGGGCTTGGGTTCGATTTCTGATTTGGGCATTAAATTGCCCGTCCTTTCATAGGGGGTAATGTTGGCTGCCAACTGGGTGCCCCTATAATAAAATAGCCAATATTTTGGGCCATGGTAGTAGCGAATGCCTCATTAACAAGTTCCTATCCACGAAAAAAGTAAAAAATTAGGCTAATAAGTATTTTTAATAAAGAGTTGATTGATAAGTTTCTATCAACTCTTTAGTTTGATAGTCTCAACTCTCCAATAGTTTGATTTGTTGATAATCTAGAAACGTAAACAGCAATTGAGATTTATTTTTTTTAAAGGATTAATCTGTAATTAAAAAAAGTCAAAAATAAGCTATGAGTTCCCCTTATACTTTAGCATGATATTGAATTGAATTGTTTTGCTAGTTATTACTGTCAAATTCAAAATTAAGTATTCAGTTTGGGGAATGGGAGAAAGAAATCCTATTTCCTCAACATAAAGATACAGAATATACAGTTTCAAAACTATTAGGGTACATTTGGCTTGGGTTTGGCATAACTTGCCATAATGTGCAAGTTTATTTATTTACATATGTCACAGGAAAGTACAATTTTAACCAGTAATAGAGCAAACTGTGGCACTATGCAAATATTGCATACAGTTTTGTTTTAAATAAAAAAAAACAACACTATAAATAATTATATACTTAAAACAAACATTTAATACAAAAGTATTTTTTTCTTAAATCTAACACCATGTTGCAATGACAAGTACATTTTCAAAATCAACATTATCTTTTTATATACAAAACAAGGATTATTATACATGTACATAAGCTTCACACAATAAAACACCTGTTGAGTTTCTTTGAAGAAAAAGAAAAGAAACATGCATTAACAATAACTCTGGGAGATTCACTAATTTATTTGTAAAAATCGTTTAGTAATGCATTCATTTAAAAGAATGTAAACAAGTTCTATAAAACAGATTATCTTTTGCAGTGGCAAAATCTGAATACTAAAATGTAAGTAATAATAAATTTTTTTGTTCTGTTAATTCCTTAAAACACTGTAAGTACAATAGACTCCCCCTTAACTGGCCTACATGGGATAAGGGTAAGCTGGTTAGGCAAAATGCCAATTAAAGCGGAAAATGGAAAAGAAATACTATTTTATTGATGGCACACTATATGATGTACTATAATAAATGTATTAATTTATTACTTAAAGGTTCTGCATATCATTAAGAGGAAAGTTTAAAATAAAATAAAAATAATATTTTTTTTATCTTAAAGACTGGAAGTTCGATGACTTACTGCATGGATTCACCATTTTTTTTTTCTCCAAGCATCACGTCAATGAAGGAAACTGATGCTTGTACTTTAAGCTCAAAATAAAAAATAAATAATAACGATATCTTCAATTTTTTGTAGTTTATTAAAACTTATTACTATTCTTGTTGTATTTAAATCAATTACAGCCAGTTAAAGCAAAGATCTGGTTAAGAGGGAGTCTACTGTAAAAGATTAATGAATGCTTCAAAATTGCATTATATTACAAACTTATGACAGGTTTCATTCATTTAACATAAAAAACCTTTTTTCCAGAACGTATAAAATTAGCATATATAATTGAAATATTTAATACTTTAAAAAAAAGGATAATTTTAAGAAAGGTCACATGAAAAAATAATAAAATAACTCAAACTAACAATGTTTTTCTTTTCAAATGTTTCCATTATCCAAAGAATACCACAGTACCTTCCATGACAGGCATACATTGAAACATAGATTGTTGGAAGTACAGTCTATGTTGGGGAAATTTAAAATGAGGGGAAAATATAACTATGGGGAAAATTTAAAACAAGGAGGAAAATCTAACTATGGGAAAATTTCACAGAATTAACTATTTTTCAAATTTAGATGTTACCTAATGTGGGAATTCCGATGGCAACTGAATTTTGATTTCATTTGAGCCACCAAAGCATTGTGCAAAGCTGATTTAAAGACACCAGGTTATGGTTTGTTTGGAAAGCAAAATTAATAAACTCAGAAATGCCCCAAAATAAGGACAGAGTTTATGTACCACCTGACAAAATTCTTTATCTGTTTGAAAATATTCAATGACGTACAAGAATTTAGGAACAATAAATAAGACTATAAATACATCGTTATCTAATTTGGTACAGCTATTTGAAGGAGAATCAGTGGTGATCGTACAGTTAAGTACAGAAATAAGGGTATTTTTGAGTTTGACTTTATTACAAGGCATTGTACAAAAACCAGTAGTTAAGTAGTACTGATCCAAAAAACAATTTATTGAGACCCCTATTTCTCCAAAGTTATGGCAGAAAAAAGATTTTCTCCTTATGAAATTTTTACATTTTTCAAACAATGAAGATACTTCAAATAATAAGCAAAATCCAAAATTAAAAAACATTTGGATTGTTGCAGAATACCACAGGAAAAAGGTCTAGTGTTTATATTCCTATGAGCGATATATGAGTTTATGAAAGCTTACTTTTGTACAAAGGCCATCTGAGCTATCCAGTATCTACCTTTAAAACCCGCTAGATTTGGAATAAAATTTTTTGAACGGTCTGAATCGGATACTGGTTATGTTTGGGACTTAATCATTTATACCAGAAAAAATACAGATCTTAGTGTTTCGCCAGAAAATACATCTATGGGGACAAAGATAGTATTATCTTTAGCAAACCCACAATTAAGAAAAGGCTATTGATTAACTTTAGATAATTTTTATAATAGTACAGACCTGTCAGACATATTACTAAAGAACAAAATTGATGTTTTTGGCATCAGTGAAACTGAAGAAAAATGAGACTTGTTTCCTAAAATAGAAAAGTTCTTGTTATGAAGTGGAAAGACAATAAGGATATATGTTTGATGAGTACAGTCCATAATAACTCTATGATTGATATTAAAACACGGAAAGGAACTGTTAAAAAAAAAGTAAAAGATTACAACAACAAAATGGGAGGAGTAGGCCGCCTAGATCAGATGCTATCAAATTATCCTGCTGTGAGAAGTAAGCAGAGATATTATTTAAAAATATTTTGACATTTATTAGATATGGCCGTGTTTAATGCATATGTTTTGCACAAAAAAAGTGGTGGCGAATTATTTCATTCGTCTTTCAGGCTTGATATTGTAGACAAAGTCATTGATAAATATTATAAGCCAACAGCAAATGCACAGAAAGAGTGTCGTTTGAGCAGTTGTGATGCATCACATCTTACCCTGAAAGGCACCTAATAGACCACATTCCACCCACTGCAATTCAGAAAGAACCAAGATGTTACATTTGTTGTAGAAAAACATTGTAGGGAAAAAATGTGCACAAAGAGATGCCACACTATTGTAAAGAATGTGACGCAGGACTATGTATTACACCATGTTTTAGAATCTACTATAAAAAACTTATAAAATTATCTATTAAAAATGTAAGTATAATTTGTATATATTTTTCAAAATATTAATCATGTTTTATTTCCTTATAATTTTACTTAATATTCGTCCACTGCAAATGAATGTAAAATGATATCTGTATAGAGAAAACAATACATGCTGCAAAACACAGAGGGCCGCTAGGAAGAAATCTTCGCGGACAGGAGAGGATGGTGGAAGGGTTAAAAAGAAACACTCTCACTTTGGTATGTACTAGAATAGATAAATCATGCTTCTCTTACAGAAGTATTCTTGATGTTTTTAATAATTCTTTTAGTACAATAGTTGAATTTTAAAGCAAACGGTTATTCAGCATAATTTTTGTATATTAAGACCCTTTCGAAATGAATTCTTCAATTTTATAAATATTATAAATGGAATAAATACACGTGGAAAGAATTAAATTTACTACTACAAAATTTTTAAAATTAAGAAGTAAAAATACATTTTACTTTAGAAGTATGAGTTTTAGATCAGTATAACAAATAATTTTGAACTGAGAAATTGTAATAATCAGTAGTACATAGTTTTCCTTATAAAAAGAAACATGCTTATAAGTTAAAAATGCAAGTTTATTTTAAATTTTTAAAAAATGATTTATAATTGCAAACATGGTACTATTCCATTGTAGCCATGCTACAACACCTTTTGCCTTAAAAAAAAAAAAAAAAAAAAAAAACATTTGCATTGTATAGGTAAGTAACTTTTTAGTAGTAAGGCACTTTTTTTGTGTGAAGGTTACATAACTATTTCAGCTTCAAGTAGCAATTAATTTTAATAAGTAGTTATTCAAATACCACAGAACATATTTCTCTATTGAAAAACTAGTTTTCTATATTACTTGTTCATATTTAGATTAATTGAACAATTGCATAACAGAATAAGCTGAATTGTGCTTAGAAGGGAAAAAAAAAAGAATGCAAATGTGAAAACAAAAGATAACAAATTGGTATACCCTTGATGAAGAAATATTAACATTTTTTACATAACATTTTACAACATTCGTCTTTTTTTCTATCCCCCAAAAATATTTTGGTATAATTGTATTATCAAATTGAAATTATTATTTTTCTATCTTTTAGACTAAATTTAAAAGTTCAAGAAACATCATGCTTTTTGCTTCTTCATCTTTAAAAAGAGAGCAGATGTGTTTGTACTAGATTGTATAAAATATTAATTAGTTTACACTCATAACTTAAGAGCATACAGTACCGCCTCAATATCTTGAAAGGGACACAAGCAAAGTTCGAGAAAACAAGGTAAAATAAAAGGGGTTCAGATCAGATTGTAAGTCAGATTGTTACTTGAGATATTGAGATTACACTATACATCAATATTTACTACCAATTTAAAGAAATGGTTCTAGTAGGTACACAAATTCAGTTTTGAACAATTTTTAGTAAACAATGTAAAAAACTTAACAATAAAACTAAAAATGATCATAATGAAGTCATTGCTGGTGGTCTTGCATATGCTTTTGGAATGAAACCATATTTTCTAGTCTTAGGGGCATATGCCCATAGCCAACCGTCAACAGTTTGATTATTCATATCAGCATACACCCAGTCTCCTCTGCGAACACTGAGGTCATCTGGAGCTTGAGCTTTATAGTCATAAAGCATTACCAATTCACTCCCATGAAAACGTAGATCTTCAGATGTAGGCGATGTGGAATGATGATTGTTGTTTAAAGATGCTGTTTGATGGGATTGATTATTAGCAGTGATTTGGGCTCCAACATGGTCTGAAAGAACAAAAGGGATGTTATTAATATATACACTGATATTAGTGTTTAAATACAAAAAAAGAATGAAGGTTCATAATTATAATTTAAAATAACAGAAAGTCATTTCTTTTTTTAAATGGGAGGGAATGGGATGAAAAGGATAATTTTAATGGAGCAACTATATTCAAATAAAAGTAATTTTATTAGCTCTAAAAACAAAATTTAACCTTAACTGATCTTAGTCTAAATTAGAGACTTGCACAGGCTGAGCCTGGCAGGACTTGTATGTCTTGTGTTAAATTCCAGTCAAAATGAGTACTAGTTAATCAGCCTTCTAAAATCTGTTTCTGCGTGAAAAGGGGAGGGGGGAAATTTCAAGTTAATATTCTTGTGGGCTCCGGAGTGAAATATTCATGAGCTCTGCTGTGTTTTTCTTAATATGCAAAAATTCACACTGATAACAGAAGTGCAAGCTCAGGTGAGTTCCTATGCAAATTGCAGCACAGGTCCCGGCCTGTGCTGCTAGTGCAGATCTCTAGACTAAATTACTGATTTCTTCATTAATTCATAAATATTAATGGCAGTGACTTTCTAGTAGTAACTTTCTCCTCCACCTTAAAAGATTTTTTCCAAAAGCTTGTATTGTTAAAATACATCTCAAGAGATGAAATTATGTACTTGTATGACACTTTAAAATATTTATATTTTCCTTCAATATACAATATTTACTGAAGATTAAATTAATATATCTGTGAAAGAAAATGTTTTAAGTTTTTCTAAGCTCTTTAAGTATGTACTTAAAGATAAAAGCTTAAAAAATGCAAATGAATACATTTCAAATTTATATGCAGTAACATTTTCTCTGAAAAATTCTACAATAAATAGCTCACTAGAATTGACTATTTTTTAACTTGCAGAATAAACAAAAAACACAAATATAAGTGTATAATACATTAAATATTTAAAAGCTTATTTAAATCTTGTCAAAAATAAGTCTAATATTAACAATTCTTAATTTAAAAAAAAGTGAAATTGATTTAATTAACATGTATGCAGTCAGAAATGAAATGGCATGAGTAAAATGATGTAAAAAACACACACTCAGGATAAATACCCTGAATGCATGCTTGCATGGGCACCGGCAGCATAGGGCAAGGGGGGGGGGAAGCAATGCCCCCCACCCTGGATTTTTGTATGCAGTGTTTTTCCTTGCTTTTTTGCTCTTTCCAACATGGTAACCATACGTTGAAATAGTCTTTGCCCCCCCCCCCCCTCTGGGAAATATTCTGCCAGTGCCCATGCATGCTTGGTCAAATAATTACAGGATAATTAAAAAAGGTATTTGTTAAAATTATTAAAATTCAAAGTTAAAAACAATTTTTCAGAATTATACATATTACATTTTTTATAATAGAAAATCTCAGAACATTTATAAAATTTTAAGCTAAATTGACATTTTTAAAGGTTATTTAGTGATACTAATTTCCCCCCCCCCCTTCCAGTTATTGTGTGCTTAAACATCACATAAACTTGCATTTTACTAGTCACCACTGTAATTTTTCAGGCTGAAATACAAAATATGTATCATAGTCCACATTTCAACTATTGGTGAATATTATTATAGAATCTGATATTTTATTAGACCTTTAAGCATCATTTCTTAAAAGTTTAATAACTAGCATAATAAGGAAAAAAGTACTGTACTGTATTTTGTAAGAAAAGTATAAACAGAAAAAAGTTTTTCATTAAAAGAAATTACTTAGTAAAACCATTAACAACAAACAGAGATGGTTTTACAGCAGAGAATTTGGGGCATGGCTCCAAGCATAATTCAAACAAAGTTCATTGCGAAAGGGGAGGTTGGGGAGAACTGACAGAATCTCTAGTTAAAAAATTTAATTTTTTATAATGATAAGTTTTTATAATAGAAATATTTTACATGTTTTCTAAAACAATATTAATTACTACAAGAGGTACATATTTTACAGTCTACAGAAGTGATACTCACTTTATAAATGGGATGATAAAATGTAGTAGGTTTTTGTTCAGAGCAACATTAAAATCATTGATCCGAGTTCTGGTCAAGAGTTTGAAAGCAAGAATGTTTTAGTGTTAGTTGCAAAATCTGTGAACTTAAGCTGTTAGTACAGTTTCTTTTTTTAAATTCCGAGACCAATTCTGAAAGCATATTAATACAGAAGAGCACAAAAATTAAAATGATTTCATAATAATAAGACTGCATGCATAAATTTAGTTATTTAGCTAACAATACAATGGAAAAAAATCAACCATGAATAAAATATTTATCTGTAAAGCAAGCAAAGTATATAAATGTAGTTTGTTAGAAACAACCATTTATTAAATTCACAATGTTCAATGCCCTTTTCCTGTCAAAGTTATAGGAATGCTTTGAAAGGATCCTGAAATCTTTATCTTTTCTCATTTTATAAAAAGTACCTCACAAATGACAACGATTAAAAGATGCAGAATTTTTAGTAGTGTTAAAATTTACTTTATAAAATATCATTTAAGAAATATTATATTTTCATTAATGTCTATAGATTATGTTTCTTATTATTATTATTATTTTTTTTAAATGCCAGTACATTTATAATATTCAAATGAATATACAACATGCTAAAGTAAAACAGTAATGACTAAGTATTTAGAAATAAAAAATAACTGTAAAATTGAAGCTTTTCCTTAGATTATTAATTTAACGCCCCCCCCCCCAAAAAAAAAAAAACAATAAATATTTCTATAAATGAAATGCACACTATTAGTTGCTACAATTGAGATGTTCTACAAAGGATCTATATCTAAAACCAATACAGTTACTCTTGTATAAACTCTCATCACTGTGCAGAATTATATATATGAATTTTATATGACCTCAACATTTAGATCACTTCAATGTTAATGGAAAATGAGTAAAATGCGATATTACTAAAAGAAACCCAAGCATAGAAAAGAACTGTTTACAGATTAATTTACCAAAGATTTAGACAATAATAAAAAGTATAAAGTATATTGTGAATTTTAATTTATCAAAATACAACAATAAAGTAGAATGTATATTGATTGAAAATCTCATTCACTAGATTAAGCAAAATGAAATGATATAAAATGTTACTTAAGTTTGTTTATGTAGAACTAGCACAATAGTCTGAGTTTTTAATAACAAATAGTGTCTGAAACTTATATAATAATAACCTTAAAAGGGCAGACTTTCGAACTCTACTTAATTATACTGCTTTTCTATTTTAGCAATACATACAATTAAATTCATACTAAATAGCGATAGCAAGCCAAAACTGAGAAATGACAGTATCAAAAATGATTCTAAACAAATTTTTGAGAAAGCAAAGCGATTTTTGGTGCGATCCTGAAATTCATGACTTTAATAAAATTTTGAGGGAATGTAGTTAATACATCCATTCTTTGTTGCAAAATATAAGATCCAATATCAGCATTTTCAATAATTATATTACCAGGACTATATTCTGTATGCGGTGCTGTTTACATTTTGATGTTTGTTTACATGTTTGATTTGGTGTTGGTTCTGGTGCCATCGTAGGCGATGCTCAGCGGGAGTGAAGTACACTGCCGACGGTTTTTAGGCTGCAACCATAAAAAACCTGTACATCGTCGGGAATTTGAAATTGTTTCATGTTATAGATGGAAGGGAATGAAATGCGTTATGTTATTGTATGAAAAGAAAGTGTGTGTGTGTTTGTTAGAAACAGGATGTGAATATGAAGCTAAATAAAAGAAAGCATGTTGGTTTTACGTTATCAGCCGGTGTGCGTGTTTGTTAGAAATGCAGTGTCAATATAAAAGTAAATAAAAGAAAGCATGCTGGTGTTACGTTAAAAGCCGGTGGGTGTTAGGGACATTTCTGAGTGGTTATTTAAAAAAAATAAAGGCAAGTGCTTTTTTTCACGAATCTTTGGAATGTTTAAGGGTTTTTAATGTGAATTTTAAATTGATATTTGATGTGTTTATGTTTTCGTAAGTGCTATTTACGTGCTATTGTAATCATACTGACTTTATATGAGGTGTACAACTAGGTTGTTTAATCCACCGATGTTTTTTTGAGTTGAAACGAGCCAGTGTTTGTCCAGTTTACATTAGCAGTACAACTAGGTTGCTTAATTCCCTGTAGTTTTTTTAGTTAAAAACGGTCCACTGGTTGTCTAGTTTACACAGCTGTACAACTAGGTTGCTTAATCCACTGTAGTTTTTTTAGTTAAAAACAGTCCACTGTTTGCTCATTTTAAATTGCCTGTAACTGAATTTGCAGACATTCTTTTGGTTAAATATGGACACTGTATTTTGTTTTAATGTTTTTGTTAGTGGAATATATGTGCAATTTTAATGTGTTAAAATACTTTGCTGATTGTGCAAAATGGTTGGCTACTGTTGCCGTGTTTACATGGGGTGCACTTCGGCTTGTATGATTTTAACCATTGCCAAAGTAAATTACAAAAAAAAAAAAAAAAAAAAAATTAAATCAATTATTCAGAAGCAAAGCTTAAAACATTGAAATTAATGTTATACTGCAATTAAACTATATGACATTAAATGAGTTAGGAAAAGAAAATCTCCACTTTAGACTTGAGCTCACTTCCTGATAACTAAACTAGTGCTTTAATTGATACTACTGCAATCGGTCAAAAGAGTACGATTTCTTGAGAATGTCTGCATATTGGGTCTTACATTTTATGCCAATGAATTACATGGCTTTGTAAGCCAGAACTCATTTAGTGATTTTACGTCAGTTAATACTTGTGTAATTACACAAGTATTAACCATATGTTAATTGCTGACATCGCAGCAAATTCTGGACTTTTTAAATGACTGACATTCTTAATTTAAAAAATAAAGCATATAAAAATCACATCTTGTGATCTTCATAGTATTTAGTGATTTCATAACTTACTATAACTGTCAACTGATCAAGCAAATTCAATTTCACACCTTTTTTTTGGTATTCCTCAGATGTAACATGATTACACATTAGAACCCCTTAAAAAATCATACAAGACACACTCTTTTAGGAAGATAACCTTCACATAGCTTTATCTTAACAACAAAAAATAATCATGCTTTTTCCCCCAAAAAAAATAATTTTCATTTTACAAATTTTTGCAATCCCCAAATTTAACAGCATGGTACAATTTAAGAAGTTCCAACTTAGGAATTTCAAACTTTTACATTCAGTAAAATATAAACACTGAATTGGAGAATAATACCGTAAGCGGGTGCTGGTTGAGTTGGCAACTTTTTTTTTTTTTTTTTTGTCATCAACGTCTAACCTTCGCGACTTGTTTTTCACACCAAACAAAACAAACATATGTAGACACATAAGGAACAAAATAAACCCAAAACTACAATACACTAAGCTAAACACATTAAAACATTTGTAGACTTGTTTCACATGCAATTATAAACAAACCACTAGCTCTGAGCTATGAGTACGTTAAAAAATAAATAAACCTTCCTATGATGCTATCCTCCTAAGGTAAAATCATACAAGCCGGTGCCCACCCCATGTAAACATGGCGACAGTCGCTGGAGCTTGGCGGCCGCCAAGCTCCAGCGACTGTCGCCAACCATTTTCCACTATCAGCACATTAAAATTGCACATATATTCCACTAAAAATGAGCAACCAGTGGACCGTTTTTAACTAAAAAAATCTCAGTGGATTCAGCAACCTAGTTGTACAGCTATCTAAACTAGGCAATCAGTGGTCCGTTTTTAACTAAAAAAAACCTCAGTGGATTCAGCAACCTAGCTGTACAGCTATCTAAACTAGGCAACCAGTGGCCCGTTTTTAACTAAAAAAACCTCAGTGGATTCAGCAACCTAGCTGTGCAGCTATGTAAACTATGCAACCAGTGGACCGTTTTTAACTAAAAAAACCTCAGTGGATTCAGCAACCTAGTTGTACAGCTATGTAAACTATGCAACCAGTGGACCGTTTTTTACTTAAAAAAACCTCAGTGGATTCAGCAACCTAGTTGTACAGCTATGTAAACTATGCAACCAGTGGACCGTTTTTTACTAAAAAAACCTCAGTGGATTCAGCAACCTAGTTGTACAGCTATGTAAACTACACAACCAGTGGACCGTTTTTAACTAAAAAAAAAACAACAACAGTGAACTAAGCAACCTAGTTGTACAGCTAATGTAAACTGGGCAAACACTGGCCCGTTTTCAACTCAAAAAAACATCGGTGGATTAAACAACCTAGTTGTACACCTCTTATAAAGTCAGTATGATTAGAATAGCACGTAAATAGCACTTACGAAAACATAAACACTTCAAATATCAATTTAAAATTCACATTAAAAACCTTAAACATCGAAAGATTCGTTAAAAAAGAACACTTACCTCTATTTTTTTGGTAAATAACCGCTCAGAAATGTCCCCAACACCCACCGGCTTATAACGTACTATATTTCTAACAAACACCCACAAATTCTTTTCTTATATTAACATAACACATTTCATTCCCTTCCATCAATAACGCAGACAATTTCAAATTCCCAAACCTGACGAAACACGTATTCTTTATGGTTGCCAGTCACAACTACCACCGGCAGTTGGCGGTGCATCGCTCACTCTCGCGTCAGATTGTTCGCCAATGATTTGTAAACAAACCATTGACATGTAAACAAAGCACCGTATACGGAATATAGTCCCATTTTTCTGCGTGTCTTTCCCCCCCTTCTATTTCTAATGTATTACATCCAGAAAAAGGATGTTAGAAATATCAATTTTAATTTTGTTCGATCACACTCATGAATAATGATACACTTTCCAACTTAATGGAATAAGGAAAGAAAATAGGGAAGATGCATGGATATGATATGCTTTGAATATATAGCACTTTAGTGTGTATTTAAAATCTGAAAGTGCTTCAGATGTTCTTACTTCTTTTTTTCCTTTCCGTTTTTTGATAACGGCTGATTTATCTAACAGCTCTTCAGAATTAATATAGGATGAAAATAATTTGTACCTTTTAAGCCATGAAAATAATTTGTACCTGTAGGTTTTTATCATTAAACCATCATATTTTTGTAACCAGGGGTGGCCTGACACGGTAAGCAAGGTAATCTTACAGCAAATAAGCATCTGGGCACCAGCTTCAAAGGGGCATCATTTCGAACTCAAAAACTAAGTAGAGCATAAAAGGGGGCATCTTTTTTATGTTAGCAGGGGGCGCCACTTACCTTAGGACTGCCCTGTTTGCAACCATCTTCATTTTAAATTTTATTCAGAATCTGAGATATTTCAGTGCCAAGGAAGCCAGTGAGAAACACAAGATTTATTAAGATGGGGAACCAACTGGTTGCTGGAGGCAGCAAGTTGATAATTTCCCCATGTAAGGCTGCCATTAAAACAGTCTTCCATATTTTCTTATGTATAATTCTTTCCAGAATGGGGTACTTAGTATTAGCACTGCAAAACAGTTCATCTCGCCGTGGTGGCAAATATCTAAGTTGTACCAAAACTGTTTTAATGCCGCCAAATATTTCAGCTCGGTAACAGGAAGCAAATACCAAAGGTGAACCCAATTTTTAAAGAAGTGCCAGTTTGATGTAAAAATTAGAAATCACGTCAAGCATTGTAAGCTTCAGCAAGATAATGCATCCGGTCCTTGGAAAATAAAAATTTAAGCTTTGCAACATATTTAAATATGTAAAGTCTGTGAAACATATTGCTATTTGCCACCCAAGGTGGTTTTTCATAATTTGACAACTTACACATGTCTATATTTAATAATAATTTCTCATTAAATTTGTAAAAAGATAGTGTTTCATATACTTCCTTTGCTGAAAACTACAGAACAGCTATCTTTCCACGAATGGCGATTTTCCATTTTTTTGCTATTTATTCAAGCGCATAATCACTAATCATTTCGCATGAAAGGTTGCCATGAAAGCAATTCTTCATACATTTGCCTTTTTATCCTTTGCAGATTGGCATATTTAGCACTGCAAAATATTTTATTTTGCCATGCTGGCAAACATCCAAGCTATACTAAAACTGCTATAATGGCATAGTTAACATGGTCAAACATTTCCAATCAGTGACAGGTGGCAAATATCCAAGCTGAACCTAACTGGCATTACTATAATCTTCATTTGAATTATTTTTCCCTTTCAAGATAATGGATCTTTAGATTCACCCTGCTTGGAGCGATAACCTTTTATTAGATCATACCTGATGCCAAAATGGCGCTTTTAAAACTAGTTATTTTGTATTGATAAAAATAATAATCTGTAATTTATAATGCCGGTTATGTAAGAGAACTTACTTGCTATTTGAAAATTGTGAGCCTTGTGCAACACCTTTTGACATATTTCTCATACTTTTTAATTTTGCATAATTCTATTTAATGTTCGTGAATTTCACGCGATTCTACTTAGGGATTGATTTTTTGCTTTGTTGCAAAAGCATGAATGATTTTATGCTGGCAAAAATTGCCAAATCTGGCAACCATGATGTTCATTTTTTTTAGTTTTTTTATTAATATCTTCTAAAATAATTCAAATTTTGAAATTTAATCAGCAGACTGGTTTCCCGGAATCTTTTGAATCCTTGGACACTTTCGTTGAAAATTGCCTCTTTATGGTTTTGAAGGAGATAGCATGACAAGCTTTTGACAGCGGGAGTTACTGTTTTTTAAAAGAGATAGATATAAAATAATAAATGATAAAAACAGAATAATCTACTTTTTATAATTACCATCAATTTATAAAATTTTAAGCTTATGAAAGGCCACAAACACTGGAGTTTTCAGCATGGTAAAAGCTTGGATTTTTCAAGGCAAGGGTTAATTTTTTTTTTGAGCTTCAGTAAGTCATTAATTATTTGACTTAATAATTCATAATAAATTATGAAAATTTGAATTTAAAATCAAGAGGTTATAAATGTATATTTTCATTTGCAAAATACTGTTCTTAATTACTCAAACTTTTTTTTTGACCAGTAAAAATCTTAAGTTTGAACGTCTGAATCAAAAAATACTGCCTGTAATATGGCATTCGATTTTGAAATTTCTTTTCACAAGAGGGGAAAAAAAAATCTGTTGACTGCTTTTGAAACTCCCAAGAGTGAATATTAATTTTCCTCACATACAAAAATCTAAATATTTGAATTACTTAACTAGCAAAATGTTAGACAACAAAAGATATTTAAATTTAAATTTAGGAAATTAGAGGCAGCACCAGCTTCATTAAAGCTTTACAAAGAATACCAATGGAATGGAAATGTAAAAAATCAAACTTAAATAAATAAATGTTTTTATAAAGGATTCAATAGCAGTTATGAATGAACTGATTTTAAAAAAAAATTATATATACTGAATTTTATGGATTTTAAAAGGCGTACATCAGGTATGGGCAATAGTTGTGAGTCATATCATTAGGATTTAGAATGATTTATATGGGGTTCTGATATGCTAAGTGTGCCAGATCAAAAGCCTGGGCTGGTCAGAGGTTTATGTGGCACAGATAAATAACATAGAATAATGATAAAAATATCAGAATAACAGCAAGCACATAAAAAAATTTCAAAGTATACTGATAATAGTGAAAATATCTATTTACTTTTTTTTTTTAGACTACAATGAATCTATTACCTTGAATAACATCGGCAGGATAAACAAAGGCACTTGGGACAAACCCTTCTTGGCCATCCGACCTCACAATCCAAAACCAGTCATGGTCTTCTCTATTTAACACAGTTACGAATTCGCCTCTCTCAACACTCACATCATTTTCATCCCTGGCTATAAAAGTGTACAGCACTATGTACCGGCCAGCAGGATCTTTAAAAAAGGGGTGCACATCAGGAAGAGAACTTTGCGAGGATGAACTCTGATTATTCTGGTTCAGTGACAAGACATTGTTGTTGGACGGCGTCTCCGGTATCACACCGTAGCTCTCAACATCCGAGTGCTGGCCACTGTCTGCACTCTGAGTTCCCCTGGAAGAGTTCTGATCGATTTCCTGTTCTCTTTCATTGCGGGGTAGTTTCTTGTGCTTGATGTTCATGGCTAAATCTACAAAATGAGTTCCATACGGTGCGCAGTAAGAATGAGGAATGAAACCTTCTTGTCCGTTTTCTGCAATGACATACACCCAGTCATTTTCTTGATATAACATATTGACACTTTGGCCTCTTTTCACTTCAAGTTCATCATCAACACATGGGGTGAAGTCATGCAGTACGACCATTTTCGAATCAGGGGATAATCCATTTTCTTTTTCAATGCCAACACGAACCAAAGTCTCGATGCTAGCACTTCCTGTAATTCGACCAATACTTGGTGTACGACTTGACAATTTGTCACCATCTACATATTTAAAAAAATGTGAAAGAATTTATTAAAAATATCAGCTAATAAATTATATATGTATAATTTAACAATTAAAAATAACTCATAAAACAGACAATCTGAGGTTTTTTCATCTTACATGCTATAGTTAACTCTAAAATCCATGGACCAATGCTCTGCTACATAGTTAAAATACAAACAATCAGCATTTTAATATGACAATATTACTGTATTTTTATCTTTAAAGTGATAAAAATTTACGGTACTTGTGTATTATACCGTCGACATGCCAAGCGAAGAGATTACTCGCCAAGGGTTTGTAGTCCACAGTTCCGTTGCTATTGCGCACGCGATAATGTGCATCAAAATACCATATGTTCTGCTATGAATAAAATGAATGGTGTTTCTTTTAAAATTTATAAAGTTTCATGTGTGCAGTTTATTTTTAAAATTGATTTATGACTTAACAAAATTTAAGTGTTTAACAAAGCATTGTAATGGGAATAATATGAAAAGTGTGTGTTATTAATTGTGGAGTTTGCATTAAGTGGAACAGTTATGTGTAGGCTGCCAAGGCACCATTTGATGAACTCTGTCTTGGAGGCACTAATAATTACTCTCTTCTCCAAACTTTGTGTGTACCAGAGAAAACTACACGTTCACTGCCACAAAATGTTGAACTAATTATCTATCTTAATATGAATGTATGCACCCCTGCCCTTTTATATAGTCATAGCTTTAAATTTATGTACACGCGCAAATAAAAAAGGCAATATCTATTGGTTGTTGTTTTATAGCAACTTGGGTGGAAAATAAACATTTGAATCGAACCATTGTACCCCACCAGTGAACATTTGAACCCGACCTTAGCGACGATAACTAGGTGAAAAAATATTTTGGCGAAAATGTCGTAGGTATAATATACAAGTACCAAATTTACATGTTATGTAAAATCTCTTCATAAAATTATAGCAATTCTCTGTTACTAAATTATGCCCCTGAAAATCAGTTTAGCATGACTTTAATTTTGGGTTGAACTAAAGCTATAAAACTATCCACTATAGCTTATGTGGGGTTATATTCCATGTGGGGCACTGAAAATATGGGCAAGAAGAGCATTTGCAAATCGGAAAATGGAGGGTATAGGAAATCACACAAAATTATAATACATAAAAAGCTAAAATAGGGTCAATTTTTTTTTTTTTGATTAAGCAAACCAATAATTTGACCGAAATATGTCATGGGGAGAACATGTGCAAAAATAGTATAACACATGTATATGCACAAATGTTTTACTCTGACATATTGCTGACCCTTATAAAAGATCCTAGGGGCACCAATGGCTATCTGCCTAAAGGGTTGATGCCTTGGGTGGACTTTTAAAGTTGTTTTAATACATATTCATCAGGGGCGCAGTCAGAAATTTTTTTATGGGGGTTACTACTACTACAACTCATATATATGTATACGTGTGTGTGATAATGTAGTGAAGAATATACATTTTGTATGGCAAAAAATTTCTCATGGGGGAGGGGTTATGACCCCCCAAACCCACCATCCCTTGGCAACGCCCCTGATATTCATGTTATATCTTCAGAAAACCGCCTAAAACTCCAGACCGTTATATCAACAATTGCACAGTAGGCCACAACACTGGACCATCACACTTCAGTCATCTACCGTGTTCAGTTGACTCGGCCATGGTGGGGTCCCTTAACATGACTTGATCATATAAAAAATATTCATATTTTTAGGTATCATAATTAATATACCTAATTCATTCTGATTAACAAGATATTAAATTTTCAACAGTGTGTTTATCAGATTTAAGAAGTCATTTTTTGACTTCTTGCAAGCATTTCTTAATCTGAATAGACAATATTTTAAATTTCTCACACATGAAAACACAAAATTTTTTGAAAGTTCTGAGAGTTAACATTTCTGTTTTATGACTTTATTTTAATTTTAATGGAATAATAAAAGGAAAGAGAAACAAAATCACATTGAAAAGAGGAAATTTGTAAATCCCATACCTGGGTTGAATAACAACAATAAACAAAAATAATAAAATAAACAAAATTGAAATAAATTTAATTTTTTTAATTATTCATAAAAGGTTATAATGATGTACTACTCCACAAGTAAATAGGGATATAGGAATCCTTTAATCGGGATACAGTATGTGTGTGTGTGGGGTGAGCTTAAGTCCTTTTAGTAATCTTAATCTTTTCTTGTTACAATTTAGATTTCTGTAGCAGCGAACAAGTTTTGTAAAAAATAAATAAAATAAGTTGTTCTATCCTTCTTAGCCCTACCCTCATAAGACAAATGTAAATTTTAGTTTTATAAAAAATTCTGCAACACATTAAATCCAATTTTTAGAAATAATTTCGTGGCATAAAACAAAATCAAAATGTATTCAGGAAGGGAGTAAACTAGAATCCAAAAATTTTATTTTCATTTACTCTGAATAAGCTAATACAATGTAAAAAAAAATAAAAAAAATCTTAAATTTTATGCAATACATATACCTATTCAATACAAAAGTTAAATACTACTGTTTACTTAACATGCATATTGCATAATCTCAGTTAACAATTTTTGTAAAACATTAATTATTTTAATTGCCCCTCTTCGAAAGGTATTAGGAGAGACACCTTTCTTTTTTGGACATTAATATGAATAAAATACATTAACTAATAAAATACATTAGCAAACTCTTTAGTACCTGTCTTAAGCCTAGCATTTCTGCACTGAAATACAATCAGTCAAGTCAGATATGTAAAGATGCACATAAAAAGACATACACCTAATGTAAGAGGGACCACAACTAGGAGGGGGGTCAAATGGTGTGGGGCACCAAAATCAGTTATGGTTTCAAAGGGGGAAATATTTTGTAATAGGTTACAAAAAGGAAAAAAAAAAATATTCGACAAAGCATTCATTGTTGGGAAAAAAAAAAAAAGATTTTTTTGTACATATATTATTAAAAAATTGCCATGGCAAATTAAGTCAGTCTGAAGCTTTGATGCTGAAAACAGATGTACAAATAATGTCATATTTTAATATACTCCAGAATATCATCTTTATTTAAAATGGCTAATTCAAATTAAATCTTAAGCAGCAATACTACAAACAAACAATTACATATACACAACTATGTTGACATTACTTCCAACACTAAATAAATAAAAATAGTAGATAGGGTAGAAAAGAAATATTTATGTATTAACTTCAGGTAAAATTACTTTTTGTAAAGAATAATATAAGCACATTTAACTTATTTTTCTTTACAATGAATACGCCAAGGTATTATGAAAGCTTTATGCAATTACAATTGAAACTGAATTCACGCACAAAAATTTATACTTTAACATAGTTATACAATAAACAGCTAAAATACACTATAATGTTACATATTTATATACATCATGCCATAAATAAAGAATTAACTTTAAATGAAAAAGTGAGCAGTAGCAATCGCATCACATACATGATGTGAATGTCATTTTGATTGATGGCCTAATCATCAACATAAACAAAACGGACAATAAGGTAGGTTTAAATATAAATACAGACTATGTAACAAAATTTAAATAAAAAGAGAGTACCTTTCTTTCGTTTTCCCCTTCTTATTCTAACAGGACAGAGAAACGCCATTTGAAGACGGGTCAACAAAATAAAAAGTATAAGCTTATATTAAATAGATACATTTTATTAACATTTATAATTAAATGTAAATAGTTATTTAGATTTTAAAGATAAAAATTTGCGTGAAAATAACTTGAGAATAAAATCATCCATAAAAACATTTTAATACATATGCAATTATTTCTGAAAAATAAATACACATTTCACGTCTTAATTGCCCATAGGCACAACTTCAAAGCAAGTTTGTCACCAAGCAAAAAACAAAACGAACTTAAAGGTACGGTTATGATTTTCCCAATTAAACAACAATCCATAAGTTGACTCTTCAATTAATGAATTAAATTTAAAAGAGAAGAAAATTAATAAGTTTACACTGCAAGTGATGAGGGTCAGCGGGGTCAAGCAAAGGTAAGTATTTCCCCCAGTATAATTTCGTTTTTCACACGAACGATAAGAAAAAGCACAACAAAAAGAATCTTGACGAACAATTTTGCTCATTAACAGTGCCATCTAGTGACAGAAAATGTATGCAAATTTGTTTGTAAATTTGAAAAGCATTAACAAAGTTGATAATAATTTATTAATTTTCTAGTTTTTGTTGATGTACGTTTAATTAATTTTGTCGCTGATTATAAAAATATAGTTTAAAATAATAATAATAATTAATAACTTTATTAATTATTATTATTGTCATCACAAGGAAGTCACTTTTTATTTTCTTTTTTCCTGAGAAGAAATGTTATTAAAAAATACATGATCATTATAAAATATCTTAGGTCTTAGAAATTTGAGACCTTTAGCCTGGGGTCCTTCCTCTCTTTTGTTATTTAAATTATAACCAGTATTTTCAGGATGAATTTTTGTTTTTCATTGTAAGTTTTTATCAACATCAACACGTAAGGAGCTCTAAAAGAGGTATTTTTTTTTTTTTTTTAAATAGATTTCTTTTAATATTACATGAAGAATCTAATGTTTTGAAGAGGCTTATATTTTTCAGGCCCTTGAAAAATCCTACCTTTCTTTTCTTTTGCTCATTTTTACCATAGAACAATTAATACAATTTAGTTAAAACCAGAGATTCCAACTAAATTAGCTAACTCCTCTTTAACAAGCTTGTGTTAGGTATATATATATATATATATATATATATATATATATATATATATATATATATATATATATTTATATTTATATATAATGCTACATTTTTATCCTGTCTAATAGAGAAAGAACTCGATCTATGTTTTGTGCTTTAAAAAAAACTATAAGGCTAAGGTTCAATTAATTTGTGATGATTTTGAAAGTCATATACATCCAAAATTTTCATTTCAATAAAATGCTTTGTTATTTCAACGTTAATTGGTTTTTAATGACATTTTTTGTATAAGAAAAAACTGTAATAATAAAGGTCATTTACATAATTGTAAGGCTTTGATGCTTGATATTTTAAATAAAGAAATTAATATTTCTTCCTCTGTTTTTTCCTATGGAGGGGAAAAAAATAAAATTTTATGTGCATTAGAATTTGGTTGTTTGGAACAACAATTAATCAGGGCAGCTGTTTACTTGAAACAAAAAACCGCCAAGCAGTGCCGGAATTAGAAGTGCAGATGCCCTGGCGCAACAAAGGAGTGATGACCCCTAATTATTTCTCAAACAAGTTAACACTTTTTTCAATGAAGTGGCGAAATGGGTTTGCCATTAACTCATAGCCTAGAGGCACAGGGCTCAATTCCTGTGGATGTAGGTTTTATTTACACAAAAAATAATGTCTATTTCTTGTCTGGCGTTGCACTCTTAATGTAATGTGGATAAGCTCGCAACCGATCATATTGACTTTCAGAAGTCATCCATAGAACTGATTGTTATATTTGTTAGGAAATTTTACGTAAAAAATGTCATTTGTGGGGGCCCCGGTTGCCTTCCCCTAAATCCTACCCTGCCTACAAGGATAAATAATAAAATAACAATGTTCAAATGATCAAAATGAAGTGCAATTTATAGAGTAATTTTTCATCTGAACAATAACTTTAAGCTACTTAAGTTTTTTTCTTTTCTTTTAGGGGAGAGGGGGGCACAGTAGGGCATGGGGCATAGTCTGACAATAGATATTTTTCTATCATTCAAAAGCTAAAAAAAATCCATGATTTAAATAACTACTATTGCAACACTGTGGAAAGTTTCCACAGTGTTAAAGAACAGCTTAACTGTGCAAAATTTTTGCACCGGAAGGCAATCATCACAAGCAGAAGTAAATGCAGGAGCAAGCACAAGTCAAAGAGCAACACAAATAGATGAAGAATTTAATGCAGGAACAAGCAGTGGTCAGAGAGCAATGATTGACGGTTTTGTTTTGAAAACAAAAGTCTTGGATGCTGAAATTTTATGGGTACTAAAATGTGTCAACAGCCATTTTAGTTATAAGTCATGCAAAGGTTCTGGAGAATTATTTCAGAAGATGTTTCCTGACAGCTCTATTGTGAAAAGCTTTTCCTGTGGAGAAAGGAAATGTTCTTACATTTGTCAGTTTTGTCTTGGACCCTATTTTGAATCTCAGTTGATGAAATTGTTTAAACATGCAAAATTTTTTACATTGCTCTTTGATGAGACACTACTAAACAAAACTACACGAAAGAAGCAACTTTATATTCACATACGATTCTGGAATGATCAGTCTGTGCAGACATATTACTTGCATCAGCATTTATTGGTCATGCGACAAGTCGTGATATTTTGAACAGTTTTTTTGAGTGTGTCAAAGACTTAGATTTGCGAAAACTTTTACAAGTGTCCATGGACGGGCCATCAGTTAATTGAAAGTTTTATGAATTGCTGCAAGAAGATTTGGCCAAAGAATTCAATGTGCAGTGTTTAACACTAGGCACTTGTGGCTTACATGTGTTGAATAGTGCTTTTAAAAATGGTATGACATCGACAAATTGGGAAATTTCTTCATTCTTAACATCATTATTTGGGCTATTTAAAGATTTTGAAGATTTCTTCAAAACAACTTTTCCCAGTCAAGTTTTGCAACTACAGGTGGCTGGAAAATGAGCCTGCAGTGGTGTAGCGAGGGGGGGGGGGTTTGGGTGTCAGAACCCCCCCTAAAATTTAGCAGAGTTCCATTATTGACATGATTAATGCGATCCATAATGTAGATTATCCGTTACATCAGTGCCTAAACCCCCCCTAAAATTTTTTTCTGGCTACTTTACTGTGAGCCTGCTGCAGAAAGTGCTTTAAAAATATGGAGTGATCTAGAGTTGTATGTAAAGACAGTGAAGTCGGGCAAATTTAACAAGATTATTTCCAAGTCCTTTTCAAATATTGTGGATGCTGTAAAAGATAAAACGTTTACTATCAAGTTGCATTTCTTTCTTTCTGTTTCAAAATTGATATCGCCTTTTATGAAATTCTACCAGTCAGATAAACCATTGTTATCTTTTTTTTTGCTGGAGATGCTTTAAAATTAGTTAATGATTTTTTGCAACAATTCCATAGTTTCATTCCTGCAGTAAAATAGCATCAATTGAAGATCTCATAGAATTTGACTTCAGTGACCATAAGATCCTGAATGATCAAAGTTTAGTTACTTTAGGTTTTTTGGGTGAGAAACTGTTAAAAGAAAAGTCTCGGAAGAAGACTATATCACAATCGGATATTTTCAATCTAAAACATGGAGCACGGCAGTGCATAATTATTATAATAAAGCATCTGCTGAATAAATGCCCTGTAAATTATTCAAATGTACGAAATTCTAATTTCATCAATCCTACAGTGATGCTGGATAACCCTGAAGAGGCTCAGCGAAAAATTAAAAATGTTTTACTCATACTTGAAAAAAACAAGCGCATTGCCGAAACAGATTGCGATGAAATCTTGCGGCTGTTTGGAGAATTTTGTGACTAAGTAGTGAAGGCCAATGCGTGTGATTTTAGCAGCTACAATGCAAGTAAACTCTCACTTGATTCATTTCTTGCAGCTTACTGTAAAGGCAATTATTATGGTAAGTATGGCAATTATAAAAATGATTTTAATTCTGTCGCATGGCCAGGCAACCATAGAAAGAGGGTTTTCTATCAGCAAAAAAATCAAAGTTGAAAATATGAGTGAAAGGTCTGCCAAAGACTAATTCATCAGCACATAAAATTTTCTGGTGGTGTGACAAATGTTGTAATCACAAAACAAATGAGATCGGCTGTGTCTTCTGCTCGATCTAAATATATGTGTTATTTAGAAAAACAAAAATCGATTGTAAAAGCTGAAAAGGAATCCTTGAAAAGGAAACACACTGAAGAAAATATTGATTTTCTTAGAAAAATGAAAAAAATTCTTAAAGAAAGCATCAATGAAACTAACGAAAAGGCTGATAAATTGGCTGATGAAGCAGAAGTTTCTTGAAATGTTGAGAAATTTATGAAAGCAAATGAATTAACGAAGTTAGCCCATGAAATGAAATCGGACCTCAATTCTGTTGAATCTCAAATTTCTGCAAGCACAAAAGACTTGGAAAAACAAATAAATGTCAGCATTATGTTTAATGTGTTCTTTTAATCAGTTTTACATCACTGCAGGCAACATTCGTATTCCTTTTATCATTTTATATTTAATGTAAGAATTGGATGAACTAAAGTGGGGTGGGACTGATTTGTAATCAGTAACATTTGTAATTAAAAATCTCTCCAAAGTTGAGTTTCTTTCTCTCCTAACATGTATCATTTTTGCATTTACAACTTATTCCTTTAAGCTTTTGTATCAAAAATATACTGCTCACATGCTTAGTTTAAAATTTGTTCATATTTAGTTTATTATTTTTATAAATTCATTTATAATAAATTTTCTAATGATCCTTATTTTTTTTTAGCTCTGTCCTTAAAAAGTCCTTAAATTTCATGGAATGAAATGAGTATGAACCCTGGAAACTAGTCTCGGTACTTACGTATTATCCCAGCGGTCATTCTTGCCAAACTATTTTTTCGTCAAATGTGCTGGCAAACTGTTGCCAGTCGTATTCCAAACCATCAATAATTTCATGCGTCCCACAAAAAATCGCTCATCTTGGCAGACCACCAGGATAATACGTAAGTACCCTAGTCTCTGTCACAATTCATCTTGTAAAAAGTTGCAGCCAATTTTGGTTCTAATATCCCTGTTGGAAAAATTGGACAAGTTTTACTTTTTTGGAATTGAGCAGGAAATTATTATCCAACAATCAATATCTTTGCTTTAATTCAAGCCTAAACTTTCTTAACTGTGTGCATGTTATGATCTTTCTTCTGTTGATAAATTTTGTACAGCTTTTGAGTTTATATTTAAAAAGACTTCTGCTTTAAAAAGACTTCTGCATTGGGAGAGACATTGAGGGGGGGGGGGGGGTTCAATAGGACATCCTGTTTGGGAGACCAGGGGTCGAACCAGGAATTTATTCCAGGGTCCCATTTTTGTGAAAATTGCTTATTTTTGTGAATTTCCATGCCAATTTTTAATAAAAGTCGCATTTTGTGTTAAAATAATTGATATAACAAATTAATATATATGGTAAAATGCTAATAAAGGGCTGTTTTAATCGATTGTAATTTTGTGGAGGAGCCATTTTAATAGATTATAATTTTGTGAAGGGGCCGTTTTAATTGATTTAATTTTAAGAAGGAGTAGTAAAATGAACCTGAATTACAGCTGCATCAATCCCTGGATCCCATGCTGTGCTGACCTAGAAGCCTGTTATGAACATAAAATGTTCAGTAGAAAAAGCACATAAAGCCCCTTAAGTCTATGCAATTTTTGTAGAAGGGGTCTCGGAAATATAATTGCTTACCTTGTAGAACTTAATCTGGCACTAGATGCATTTCTATATCTGTATGTGGAGTACCAGATCTTAGATTTTTGTGAGGTGGGAACAAAGACTTAAAACTTCTGCCCTTGGCTGTTCTCTTTAAGTTTCTGATTCTTGAATTTTTTGCCTGTCCTTAGTATAGCCTCCTTAAGTTTCTTAACTTAGAATTTACTGCTCACAAAAGTTGTCGCCTGGGTCAGAGACGTTGGCTTGCCTCTTTTCCCCTCTCTATATCAGGCACTGTATTATATAACATTGTTGTCAGAGTTTTATGTGATCCAGTATAAGAACCAGTGATTCAAAAATGCTGAATAAGCTATAGCCCTCTTAGGAACTTCATTTATCCCTCTCCAGTTATATCAGTGTAAATTCTTATATCAAATAATACAATATATTACAATATTGTTATCAGTGTGGCTTGTGATCGAGTATTAGAACCTTGTGATTGAGGAATGATGCTTAAGCTATTGTGTATAGCCCTCTTAGAAACTCATCTCTTTGTAGTTACGCGTGGTATTCTCTGAATCTTCTTGTAAATACTGGTTAGGATGCCTTATAAAGTCCCCTATGGAGGGCAATCCCCCCCCCCCCCTGGCCTAGATCCCTCGCGCAGATATTTGGCCATAACACTACATTTAATTTCATTTCCTTGTAGTTATGTCAGTGTGAAGTTTTACATGAAATGATGTAGCAGTATATATGTTTACTTCAAATATCTTATTATATTATCTATCTAAAGGAATGTGCATAGGTGTGCATGTATCTTAATTTTTATTTTCCAGTTGAAGATGAGCATATTGCAAGCAAGTTCAAGATGTGTTCTGGGTGTTAAACTGACTTTTTCATCACTTCTATCATGCAGTTATCCCCCGACTCATTCATTGCTGAAATCTGCTTCGCTCAGCAGGCACTGCTATATATCGTCTCGGTACTTATCTTGGGAAGGTTTCTACTACTCTCTTTCATCATCAGCACCGGTGTTAACACTGCAGAATGTCTTGCTAGAGTTTCACAGTTTTTCAGGGCTTCCGTGGTGGGCTGTTATTTCACTTACTACTTTGGGAATCCGATCTCTGTGTGTGTTTCCTCTGGTAGTACATCAAAATCAAGTTATACACAGACTGATAAATGTGAGGCATGAACTTCAAAAGATGGCACCTGAATTAAACAAAGAGGTCAACATAGCATCAAGAATGTATGGTTGGGATAGATTATCTGCTAAAAGAATTTTCCATAGGAATGTAAGAATTTTATTGATTTATGATTTGTTTATTACATGTGATCTAAAAATACTGCAGCTTGAAAAATTATCCTGGTTTAGTATAGTTTTGGATTTCAATTAACTCAGTGCTGTTCTCAGTACACATAAATTTAAATGGCGCTTCATTATTAAAGCGCACCCTATGTGCAGCATGCATTTAGCTATTTGGTTGAATGAGAATACGTAAGAGTTTTGCCACTTATTTTAATTATATTTACTTCAGTTTAATTGATTGTTTATTATATATTACCACTTTTAAATAAAGCAAAATGTTAGTATTTAGAACAAAATTATTTAGCATCATTATAGGTGGCCAGTTTTAGTTACCACCATATCCAGTTTTATGGTTAATCTACAAGAAAGCTACAGCTTTTAAAAACTGGCAGAATTGTTTTGTAAATGATAAGTGATGTGCAGTTCCTGTTCTCATGATGTTTTATTTTGAAGTGCTGTTAATTAAGTTTTCTGTAGTTTAATTATGATAATTAGAAATATAAGTTTCCATTACAGAGGGTGTTCACACATTTTTGTAACGATTTTGATTTTCTCTATGAAATTAAATATTAATTTGAGAATAAAAATTGTAATAAGGCTTATTTATATTCTGCAGCATTAAAAATATTCTTTGCTTAAAATATTGCTGAAAAATAAAGGCTATATTTTTGCGCTTTCCAAAGAGAAGTACTCTTATTCAGTTATTAAAAAAAGATATCAAAATCATGGTTTTAATATTTCTACATGTAAAATAAGTGGCATAATTAATATGAAAGGAAAGAAACGTCAAAGTTTATATTTCACTGGGGAAAAAGCAAAAAATGCATATTCAACAAAGGTACGTGCACCTCTTATTAAATCTAAAGTCGCATCTCATGTTTTAAAGAAAAATCCAACTACCCAAAGAACTATCTCAAAATCTTTAAATATCTCTGTAGGAACTGTGAACAAAATTATAAAATCCGATTTAAAATTAATCAAAGCAAAAAACACGCTGTTCATCGCCTACCGCCGAAACACGTTTCTCAGCATAAGACTATGTGTAGATTGTTGTATGAAAATTATTTAGCGGGTGAAAAATGGAAATATATAGCTACAATTGATGAAGCTTGGATACATTTATCCGACTGCAATAGAAAAAGATCGATTTACTACCGCAAAAGAGGAGACAAAGACTTAACAAGATGGTTTAGAGAAAACAAGGAAAGTTTTTCTAAAGGTTTTATGGTTATTACTGGTTTTTCTTATAATGGAAAACTTATAATGAAGAAAGTAGAAAAAAATGTCAAAATTAATTCGGATTACTATCAGAAGTATGTTTTAACACCTATTTTTAAAGAAATCCAATCCCTTTATTTGAACAATCTTCACTGTATTAAGTTCCATCAGGATAAAGCTCCAAGCCATACCTCTAAATCTACTGCTCTATTTTTTGATAAAATATGAAACGAAACTGGAATTGAAGGTATTCTCTTTAAATGCATCCCATCCAAGTCCCCTGACGGGTCACCTATGCATTTGGACTTCTAAAACAAACTCTTTATAAGCGGCATCCCAAAACATTGGGTGGATTCTGGAAGATTGTGAAGGAGGAGTGGAACAATATCAGCCTTAATGTTTTAAGAAAAGGACTTTTATCTTGGAAATCAAGATATAATATGGTAGTTCAAAGAAAGGGCTATCAGATTGAACACATTAGGAAATAAAATTCTTGTATTTACTTCTAGAAATATCTTTGCAAAATTGTTACAAAAATGTGTGAACACCCTCTGTAGTTAGTAAATGTTTAAGGTTAGATTCACAAAAATTAGTAGCTTGATTTTTTAATTCAGTCTGGTTAGATAAGACAAAGAAATTAACAATCGTCCATATGTATTATATTCCTGTATTTAAGATATTCATTGTTATGTAACTTTTTCTAATAAATTTTTATTTTAATGTATTAAAAATGGATATTGTTGAGCTGAATGGTGCGTATGAAGCTAATAATTGTTATAATCTATAAGTTAGAACTGTTCATAATTGAAGACATGCACCTGCATCAAGTAAAATTTAAAGAAATTATAAACATTAAAATCCAATGTATTTAGTGATCCTTACTGGTGATTTTGTTTTATTGCTTCTTGAATGTGTTAATTTTAGTGTTTAATATCTCTCTTTATATGAATAACAAACAAAATAAATTTATTAGGAATGGTTTACCAATATCTTTATTCTTTTTTTTTTTTTCCCTCTATACAGATGGAAGAATATAAACAGAAGTTCATTTTGAGGGATAACTGTCATCCTTTTAAAATTGTTTTATTAGCAATTTTTCAAATTCCTGTTTGGATTTGCTTTTCAGTATCACTAAGAAATCTTACCATGAATCCTCTGTTTGTAAATTGTGGTATGTAGAGCAAATTCTACTTTAAATAATATTACCTTAGCTAGTATAAAGTTATTTGGAAAAAGTTTAATGTGGTAAATATTCTCTTTTAAAATTATTTTGTTAAAAATTAAAAGAATTATGTGTTTCAAATTGCAACATGTAGTACACGAAAATTACTAATTTTACTAAGCTTTTTACTTGTTAGTGATCAGAGGCATAGCTAGGGTTTTCAGAGCCTGAGGACAACTGAAAATTTTGTGCCCCCTCATATTTATCAAAATGTAATTGGGATTTTTTATGTACAATTTGGTGTTCCTTTAGTGCTGCACCCGAGGACAGATGGCCTTCCTTGTTCCCCTCTAGCTACGCCACTGTTAGCAATTTACCGCAGTTTGACTTTTGCAAAAGTTTAAATACTTAAGGGAATAACCCTTGTAATAAAATCATATCTTGTTTAATATTGATAATCAGAAAACTAAATTTTATGTAATAAAATGGATTTAACAACTAAATTTATAATCAAATGTTTAAAACAGGGATGATAAATAGGATTGCATGAAATTGCCATTTTATTCCAAATAGTTTCTCGATTATTTTATTTATTTATTACTTATTTTATTGTTTTTTCAAATTTTTGGTGTGTCAGGAAAATTTTCTGACTTTCCAGAACACCAGAAATGTATTAGCAAGGGTCGTGCTGGCTTTTTTAAAAGTTTCGCCAATCCATTCTACAAATTAGATTTTGCCGGACATCATTAAGAAATGCAATTGCCTATGTTTTCGCCAAATCGTATTTTCTTTTGCCAAACTAATTTTATTATCACAATTTGTGACGTTGGCGATCGAAATTGCGACTCCTGGTATTAGTGTAGGTGCTGCATATTTGCCATCTCTAGTTTTAACAGAAGATTCACAGTAGCATTTAGATAATTTCTGGAAAATATCACATGGTGCAACTTTATAACCTAAGTCATGATTTCATTACTATAATTTTATTTGGAGACTGGTTTATATCTTTTTGTTAATTTTTATTAATTTGTAGCAACTTTTTTTTTCTTTTTTTTTTTTCAAATTTTATCCCAGCAAATTTTTACTTTCTGTTTCTTGTGTTAGTCATGAATACATCGCTATGTATCTGTGCAAAGTTAATTTTTCAATGTATAAGTGGATTGATTCGCTAAACATTTTTAAAATATTACTATTATTTTCAAGTATTGCAAATTTTTATGCTCACAATTTATGAATTAAATAATTTTTGTTTCAATACTTCCTATGCAATATATGATAATCTTACCCAGATATTTGTGCTTGTTCACTAACATTCATTAAAGCAAGGGTTGACGATATGCTGTTCAAAGCATGAAAGTACTTGTTAATTTTAAGGATTGTTTTTAAGTCTGAGGAGTGGATTTTGCTTTATGAAAAGCAAAAAATTTAAACATTGGAAGTATGAAAAAACTGTCTGATTAAAATTGTTAAGGATTATTTTTGATAAAAGTGTATAGTATGGTTCTGTATCCCTGTAGATGTTTCTTAAAAATTGTAAGATGTTTATAGCTCTTTGGCATAGCAGAATTAAATTAGCATTTCAATGATCGGTTATTTAAATATTTGTACGTAGTAAATCAGCAACTGTGATTGAGATAACTGAACCAAAATATTTTCATAATTAAAAGTTTCATTAATATGAAATGCAAAATACTATTCTCTACTTTATGATAGTTATTTTAAGATTGCTGTTTTTGTTTGTTTAGTATGTTTGTTCATCCCTAAGGACTGACTAAAGCTGAACTTTTTAGGAGTTAAATTTTGAAAATCATAAAAATATATTGAACTGTGTTTTGTTCATTTAGATTGAGCTCTAGTTTTGTTACATAAATGTCAGGATTCAAGAATGGCTAATTCTATATTTTATTCTATTATATGCTATCTAGAACCACTTGTGAATCCATGTGAACATTTTGCAATACATGATTTTGCATTTTTAATTACATTATTGCTTATAAAATTGCATGTTCATTTTAAAACTATTTCATTTCATTTAAACTTTATTTTGTTAAATATTGAGTATTAATATGCTGATATTGTGTATAATTTTAGATACACAAGAACTGCAACAACAGTTAAAATCGGAAGGTATTTTATGGTTCACTGATTTAACAATGCCTGATTCTTTCATTATACCACTTTTGCTGACATTTGTCAATCTGCTTATTGTTGAGGTATCTATATGCAGTGCAAATTTCATCTTATTATGTTTTGATTTATTTAAATTAAGAAATTTAATGAAAAAGCATTCTGCAAGGTTTATGATAATAAGTTAAGACAATAATATAAGATGCAAGCAAGTGTCACAGAATGTACCTAAACAGTCTTAAATCTACAATAGTCCATGCTATAATAAAAGTAGGTAATAGGCTTTGATTAAACCCAAATGTATAATTTTACTTCATAGAGCCACCCAGCTAACAAAAAACGATCACTGAATTACGGAACTTGTGTCTAGATTTATTTTAGTAGCATTCATATTGTAGTATATTCTTCATTCAATATATAATATGATTTGTAGCTTTATATAGCTGTAAACTACAGCATTGACATTCACCTTGTAAACACTACAAGATGTAGGAAAAAGTCTTTATTAGAAAATTTTAGAGCAGCATGGATTTAGTAAGAAAAGATATCTTGTCCTTGTGTATTCTAAAGCTTGAATGAGTAAATTCCTCTCATTAATTTTCAAAAAGTGACACTTTTTACTTTCCGAACATGTACCATGTAAGGAAAGTATTGTAATCATGAAAAAATTCGACTTCGAGATTTTGGTGTTTTTACACGTTTTGAGGGCTTCTGAATCCATTTATGCTATTTTTACGAGATGTATGTATGTATGTGTGTATGTGTGTTTGTGTGTATGTGAGTGAACACGATAGCTCCTGAACAGAGCATTCGATTGAGCTCAAATTGGATATATATGTCATAAACCACCGTCGCAAGACCGGTATTGATTTTGGTGTGTATAGGACTTATAGTTTTTCTACAGGGCTACGACAAAGATTTCTCTTACATTATGGCCTATCGGGGGAAATTCTTGAAAGTGCGCTAGCGTTTAAACGGTAGCTTCGACTGATCTGAAATTGAGTATATATGTTATAAACCACCATCTTAAGACCGGTATTGATTTTGGTGTGTATAAGACTTATAGCTTTTCTACAGGGCTATGACAAAAATTTCTTTTATATTATGGCATAATGGCATATGGGGAGAAATTCTTGAAAGTGCGCAAGCGTTTAAATGGTGCATTCGATTGAGTTTCAATTTGGTATATATGTTTGAATTATTCATCCATTAAAATTTATTTAAATGCTTGGTAATGATCTTAATCGTAAGTGTTCGGAAAGTCGAGTGGAGTCACTCCAGATTTTTTAATTTGTATACGCCCTTCCTCTTACAATTTTTTTTTAAAAGTTGGTGATATTTATTTGTGGCACCAGTGAAACTCTTATGTTTTGAAGCATGTACAGCGATAAAATACAACCGTGATGAGTGCAAAAAATTGTTTTATTTTGTAATTTCTGTAACATTCCTCAAATGGGATCATCTGGCATGATTTTTCCCCCCCTTCCAGAGCTATTCAAAGGTAGTTTGAGTCAGCAAATTTTTGTCTTCATGTCTCTGATACACTTTTTAGGATATAATTTTCAAATTTTGTACATCACCTCATTAGTGTATGGAGACATGTTTTGCAACCTTTAATTTTTTTTGTGTGGGGATCATATACAAATTCAAAATGTACCAATTTGAAAATTAACAAGATTATTATTTTTTTTTAAACACAGTTTTTTTTCTACCTCATTTTGGACATTTCTCAATTTGAATTGCTCACTTATCTCTAATAGATAAAGAATTAAAGTGTGCTACCATCATTTTGTTATCTCCTGTACACACCCTGTGTACCGATTTCAAATTAGAAGTTCATTGGTGCCGTGTCTTCAAGCCCAACCCTGCACTTCCAAACTGAAGCTTTCTCCATGTATGGAGATGGAAGTCTAGCTTATTAAACAATCCTCATGGGGTTATGCTTGTTGGTTCCAGAGTTATAGTGGCATGCATAGATAATAACATTTACTTTTATTATATATATATATATATATATACATTGATTTTGTGGGGGGGAAAATCAATTAAAAATTTAAAGATTATGTAACAGTGTCAGGTTCAAACCCACATTCTCTGTTAAAGAAATAAAATTGCATGTGTTAGACTGCTTAGCCATCTTGACATTCCTCCAAGATAAGCTTAGTATTTTATAGTATATGTATTGCTAGCTGCATTGTCCAGGCGCATTAGATATTTCGGCCTTGACTGATTGAAAAGAACTGCCAGCTGATATCTTCTAATCTAGTCCTACTTTCTATTTTCCCCATGCAATAATGGATAAGGTAAATATGAATTTTAAAAACATTAGTCTGCATGTATGTGCAATTCTTCAAACACTATATACAATGCAAGCCCAGAAGCAGAATTACATTCAATGTTCTGCAACATAACTTCAAACAGTTGCAAATGTTCTGCAGGCATTTTGTCCAAGTCTCACAGACCACGGTGAAATGCAAATTAGGTATAAAAATTTTGCAAAAAGTGAAGAGAGAAGGCACCGCATAAAGGGCACGTTGCTTTAATTACTCTGCAGAACATATCATTTTATATATTCTTTCTTTTAAAAGATGAAATGTTCTGCAAAGATTGTGATTGTTCTGTGATGTACGTCACACTTTTAGCCACTTTCTGCTTCCGGGAATGCAAGTTTCCAAAAAATTATTTAGTCTCAGGTAAAAAAATAACAAAAATAATAGTATTAAATTCTTTAACTGAAAATATAATCTAAAATATTCATCAAGCTGTTAAAAATACTCACAATGTCTTTTTTTTTTTTTTTTTTTTTTTTTTCTAAGGAGTATGTGTATTGCACAAAGGAAGTCTTATATGCATGAAAATTATTATCTGTTATTTATATAAGCTGATTTTATGTACAAGATATTCCTCCGGGAAATATTAGTAGATGCCATACTTTATCAATTTTTTAATTTGAAATAACAAATCACTATAATCTATTTATTTAAAAATTGTAATTGATTGTTTTATTTTTAGTATTTATAGGTTAAATTTTATTCTTAGATTAATGCTTTGCGGTTTATTGGAAAAAGATCAATGCTGCAAAATATTTTAATAAATATGACTAGAATACTTTCAATAGTTGTTGCTTTTGGCGCTTCATTGAATCCTGCAGTGAGTATTGTTTAAAATTTTGCCTTAAAATATGAGTTGGCATTTTTTTACTTGTATCTTGTAAGAATATTTTTTTCTGCTAATAACAATGATTTGAACTCATTATCAAATTAGATTAATATTATGCGAAAAAAAGTAAACTTTTAAATGAACTGACTTGCTTACCTTTGTGTATGCTGGTCAGTATTTTTCTACTATTAAGAAAACAGTCTTTGCCTACTAAAAATACCTCTAAAATATTTCATATTTCTTTTTTGTGTGTTATATTATGTTATTTATTTTTGTCTTAGTAAAGCACCAGCACTTTTTGATGATTTTAAAAAAGTTCATGAATTTATGAAATAGTTGGATTTTTTTTTTTTTTTTTTTTTGATGACAGAAAGAGAAAGTTTTGGGAAAAGAAGAAACAATAGCTTTTCTTTTAATTATAAGAACTAAAAAAAAATTTATTTATGTATGGTATTTTACTAAGATTTAATTTTGGATTTTTTCCCATATGATTACTCTATTTTGATGAAATTCTGTTATTTAAATTCGATTGATAATTTTAAATTTCAGTTTTTTAGTTTGGTTTATTCCAAAGGTTTTTATGCATTGAGTCTATTGGAAAGTTCTATCTCAAGACAGCTTGTAACTGCAGTCTTTGGGGATGCTGCTTAAAAAAATAATCTCTTGTTTAAAAAGCAACATTAGATAAATATTGGAAAAATTCTTTATGATAATGAAAATACAAAATTATACTTTTTTACATTAAATGGTATACTTTAAAGTTTTGCAAATACTGTTAATATTTGGGGGGAAAAAAAAAAAGATTTTTTTTTTTCAAAATGTGAATACAATTGACTTTTTTTTATAGCATGTAAGTAGCTTTAGCAATGCACCAATATTTCAACTTTAAATATTGCTGATCATTTAAAAGAATTAACCATTCTTTTATTGTTGATCATTTAAAAGAATGGATAAATTCAACTCATTTTAATGTAATTTTCACACTTGCACACACGAAAAAATAATTTTGATTGTCGAGAACATAAAAGGGACTAGTGTAGTGAAAAACTTGACAAACATCTGTTTCAGTTTTGAAGTTTCTTTCTTTAAGTAATTTTGAAAGTCGAAAGTGAGTGATAATCAGAAGATACTGGATATGGAGAGTATAGTAGATATGCCACTTTCCCAGACTAGCTCTGTAATTTTCTAACAAGTTATCAAAAGAAAAGGTCTAACATTTTTCTGATGCAATATGATGTACTTCCTATTGAACATTACTGGCTATTTGCTGACAGTATTACTCAGAATTGATTTGAATAAAAAATTTAAAGAAAAGAGAATATAGATGTCCAATTGGAAGATTTAAAGAGTGCAAGCACATATTCAGAAAACATTTTGGAGGGGGTCCAAACGGTAAAAAGACAGAATTTTTTTGCAGAAAGACTATATCATTGTCATTTTAGTGACAAAAATCATTCTTTTTGGGAGGGGGAGGCAGACCCTCTGCCTCCCCCTTAAGTATGTCCTTAATCATATGCTGACACATCATAATGCCAGTTGCGTACTCTTTTGGTGATTCTTCAGGCGGGGAAGTCATGTCATACCCATCATATTTCCCAGACCTAGTATCCTTAATTGTCACTTGTTTCTTTCACCGAAAAATTATTTGGAGGATTTTTTCCTCAAAGTTGAAGCAAATCTCAGGTACTACTTCAATTCTTTTCCTTTTAAAACAAGACAGTTTTCCAAAAATACTATTTACAAATCACTGTCATTCTGATGAGAGAGTATGAGTAAATATAAAACTGCATTGTACAATAATTATTATTAAGTATATGAGAAATGCATTATTTTCTTTCACTTCACAAATGAACAAAATTTCACAGTACACTGAAAATCAAAAATCAGCGTGGTTTTAAAGACAGATAATGATTTGGATCAACAATTATTTGAGATAGTTTATTTATTGTATAAATGTTTTTTTTTTAATTTTATATGTAGCAAAAGATGGAATTTTAGAAGTTAAAGAAGTAGTAATGATTTTTTAAAACATGTTGCTAGGATTTTTTGTTGCTTAATTAATTTGAAAACTTTATATGCATCCATTTATGTATATTTCTTTTTAAGGCTGTCAGCTTCTACTGGTTATGTTCAAGTACATTTGGATTAGCTCAGAATATTTTACTTATGTCTCCAAGATTTCGCCGAATTTTAAGAATACCAAGTATACCAAATGAAAGTTTAACACCATTCAAAGATATTGCTTGTAATTTTAGAAAACGCTTTCTAAATTAATTATTTTTAATAAAATATTTATTTTTCATGTTGTGATTAGTTTTCATTAATGAGTGTATAAAAGTGAAGCATATTTTTACTTTGCCACTAACCTGGATTCAAAAAATTTCACATACTTCAGTGCATCTAATAATAGTACATTCAGGGAGGATGAATACTCTATCTGTTATTGTTTGATTAATTTTAAAGCTTTAGCTCTCTATTTAATTAGTTTTTAATTTTTCCCTATAAGCAGGTTGATGTAATAATATAACAAAAGTTTATTTTATTTATTTTTTATTATGGAGTTGAAAAGGGAGAGACTGTTCAACATTGGCTTCATTTAATGCTTGAGATCATTATCTATTTTATTTTGGGATGCGTAGGAGCCAACAGTATCCCTTACAAAGGATTTAAAGAAAGATACCCAAGTACATGGCTGGAAGAATCTGAGCTCATGATTTGTTGGTGAAGTGCTCTAAATCACCTCACAAGCTTGGGAATTAATTTAACAAATTTTGCTTAAACCTCTCTTTATTATGTGTGTATATGCCTTCCTGATTATAAAAAGCACATTTAATGTTATTTACTTAGAATTATATAGGTGCTGCTCACTTGCATTACTTTTGTTAGCCACAAATATTTGTGGGCTTATCTTTATGTAGGGTTGTTTGCATTTTAATGACGGAGAAATAGGTGAGAATCTAAAATTTTGAATTAGCAAGCTTTCTTTGTAAACATCAAATATTAACTTGATTTTAATGAAGCACCATTAATTTCTCAAATATGTATAAAAATATTAATATGCATTTATTGATTAAAAGCAAACTGTGCAATAAGGAAATATAATTGTTCAATAGTAAATTGTTTTCTCATCTTTTATTGAAATATTCAAAAAGTTGGTTTTAAGGGTTTTGAGAAAATACACTAGAATTCTCAATCATCTCTTATATTTTGTATATGCTAACTGATTCAGTTTTAGAAAGTATCTGACAAATTCATTTTATCACAGTGATTGTATTTTATAGATTAAAATATAATATAATTAAAGACATTACTTTCTTATATTTAAAAGAATATGTCAAAGGAATATGCATGTAGTGCGATACAATGATATCCTAGTTTTTTTTTTTTTTTTTTTGAAAAACTAATTTTTCTAATGAATACACTTGATAAGCTACTGCTGTGGAAAAAAAATATTATCTTTTCTGGGATTTTTTTTTCTGAAAGTGACATTTAAAAGCAAATTAAATATTTCATTCAAGACTTTTGTGATTTGTATAGCCTTGCTTTTAAAGCAAAAGTGATAAATACTCAAACGCAACTGATGGCATACACAAACAAAAGAACTATATTGAAAAAATCTGGTTTTAAGTAAATATTTTCTAAGTCCATTTAATAACAATGCGTATTTTAAGAGTTTTTATTTTAAGCTTAAAAAATAATTTATTAATAATCAGTTAATTATGCGTTAATTTGTGTATTTTTTTGCTATATTTGATAATTAATTAACATTTATTATGCACTTAATTTACAACTATAAACATAATTAATTAACAATTATTAATCCAATTAATTTGTGTATTGTTTTCATTCTGTTATCACATTGGATATCACATACAACCATCGATTGCCAGATAGGGATAAGTCCGTTCTTTTTCTGGTAATAAAAAAAAAGTTATTAAGTGGTGCACACAAATATTTAAGTAAAATTTTTCAAATATTTTTTAAGTGCTGATTTTACTATTATTTTAAGTTAAATTGTCAATTAGCATTAAATAATCTAATTAACTGTGTATAATTAAACATTAATTGATGGTATATTATTAAACATTAGTTAATATAATTGCTTGAGGTATCGTTTGTAATCGACGATACCTCTAATATACTATCATTGATCGTCAACTAGCGAAAAGCCCTTTTTTTCTCTGCTTGCCGCGGTAAAAAAATCCAAGATGGAGTCCGGCTTTTAACTTTATTTTCCCCCAATAATTCATTATTATAATTTTAAATGTGGGGAAAAGGTAAAACGTGCGTAAATCGCATTATTATTACTGCTTCTGGTACTTCCTTTCCCAAAAGTGAAAAGTAGTCTAAACAACAAATACGTTTTAACGATACGACGTTGTTTAAAAATACGAACAATTTTATTCCGGTAATTTGAGGCAAACAAACAGAAAGGCCGCCTATTGCAAGTTATCTGGAAGTTATCAGCTTCGGTCTTCGGTGACGGAAAAGAAAAAACAGAAAGAACAATCAAAATTACAAAAATAGAACTACATTCCTTGCTGCTTTTCGTGCAGTCGTGGCCGAGTGGTTAAGGCGATGGACTTGAAATCCATTGGGGTTTCCCCGCGTAGGTTCGAATCCTACCGGCTGCGAAAATATTTTTCAATAAGTATTGTGAAAGTAAATTAATTAAAAATAATAATATATTTTAGTTTTTCTGTGTAATTTGAATTCAAAATTACTATTCAAACAACATAATTTTTAAATCACAGATATGATTTCTCGAAATGAGATATTGAATTCTAAATATTATTAAAACTAATTTCAATCTTTTTGTATTTCATTTGTGTAAATGAAAAAAAAAAGATGATATTTATGTTGTGCGTATTTATTTAAACGATAAATTATTCTTTTATTTTTAATATTATTTCTTTTGAATATAATTAACATAACTGCAGTTACTCACTCACTGACATACACAGCCATATTCAATTTAATAAAACGCGTATTTCTTGGTATTTTGATTTCCCTTGAAAATGTAACTTATCCTATATTTCGTTGTATGTGTTATGTTTATGGCAAAGCTCCACAAGGGGTATCTGCTTAGAAAGGGGTGTCTTGGGCGGTGAACTTTTAAAGATGTTTTAACTCGTATTTCGTTACATAGCGTATAGCATGTATTAGCCTACTGTTTCTTTCATCATCCAATGGCAGATTCTCCAAGGGAGGACATCATATATTTAAATAAATTGATAAAATGAAAAAGGGCTTTACATTGTAGATTAAACGAGAATTCAAAATTGTGCCTTTCTGCCGCTCCTTGGAATAAAATTTCTGTACCCGGCCTTGCTTTCATTAAGTGAAGAATGAAATCAAAGAAAAATATCTAAGTTAGGGAAACATCTGGAGAGAATATAGTTATTTTTAAATCCCCTCAACTTTATATTATAACTAATTGACCCGCATTGACTCATGGTAGAAAAAAAAAAAAATCGTAAAGAGTTTTAGCTGTTTACGTAAGTAAACAGAATTACGGGAATTACGGACAGAAAAATTACGGGAACGTATATGTTTATCAAATCAAGAGTAGAAAGGCGTAAGGCGTGCACCTCCCCCGCAGTGCATACTACGCTTACGATGGCTATTTAAGAAACGCTTTATTTAATTGCCTTCATAAGTGTTAGAACCCCCGAAAAGTCTTCTAACCAAGGCATATCCACCGTGGGAAGATGGCCGTTGTGTAGGTTTGTCATGACTCATAACACAAACAAACAATAATCGTCTTCATGTGCACTGCAATTTTTATTTAAATTATTGCATAGGTAAAGTTTAAAATTAATATTACAGATGGCAGCACTAAAAGTTTGTAAGATTTCTCCATTTAGAAGCTTTAGCAGATATGGTAATCAGTTTTTATTACGCTAAACAAAAAATTTAAAACAAACAGGGAAACAAGAATAAATAAATAAAACTTAAAGTGTAAATTCTTTAAATAATTAATGTACATAATTGTTTCCCGTAACATTAATAGACAGTAGTCCAAAAATGACGATAACAATTTCTTTCGGATTATACATTTTTTTTTTTTTCACTTTAATCAAAACGTATAAGTTTTATTTTTATTCAAAGAAGTATGAAGTTAATTAATTAAGTAAAGAAAAGTCTTTCTCTTTTTACACGCAACACTAAAAAAAGGGTTGTAAAAAGTTATAACCACTCAGTTACGCAGCCAGAAATTTTTTTTAGGGGGGGTCCAAATTACTCGGACTCGCGGGGGGGGGGGAGATCAGACCCCCCCTAAAATTGATCATGTTGCTGTTCACAGGGCCCCCGTAAATGACACCTATATAAGCTTTTGTAGGGGAGGGGGGGGGGAGACTGGTCATCTCAGACAGGCACTATCAGCACCCATCCCTTCCCCGGAAGAAACGTTTCGCGAATTTTACCTATACAGAAAACATTTGAAATTTTACCATCAGGCCCCCAGAAAGCACAGAATCAGTGGGAATACCTTATATTCTCCCCCTCTTGGCAAGCCAGCGTATAGCCAGGGGGATATAGAGATTGATATCCCTCCCCCCCCCGACACTTTTGCATAAATTTAACGTTAGCTGTTAAGACTTTTTTGTCTTGCAGAAATTTCAATTGTTCGATGTAATGCAAATCAATCAAAATAACAATTGCCATTATAAAAATGTATTATTGTAATAAAATTGCTAGTTATAAGCCTTTATACATTATTATAAAGAAAAAAAAACTAACGGAAAACCTTAAGCGTGTAATCGTTAACATCCACTTTTCGAGATGGGGGGGTGGGGGGGTTAGCTTGGTGGTGGTTTTTGTTTCTTAACACTAAATAAAATACATTCAAGTGTTCTAATTCTAGGCTTATGTTCATATTTATTCTATTCATTAAAAAACATCTCTCCTCTTTAAAAAACCTTTTTAATAAAGCACAGCTCTAATAAATACATACAAACTCCGCATATCGTGTACTCTTATACAAAATATATCCAAAAAAAATAATACTGAAAAGAAAAATTAATAAATCCCGTTCAATTTTTAATTAAATAAAAATTGTAAAATATTATTTATATACAATTATCATACTAACATGAAACATGTCAATTGAAGAAATTCATCATTGAAGAAATTAATTCACAAAATTATACATCAGCTCACATACATAGATTGTAGGTCTATTCAGGGACGGGAACCAGGAGAGCTGGGGGACCTGTGGCTGAAATATTTCAGCCCAGACGGGATCAGTACACCCGTTAGAAATTCTCCCATGTTTATGGTACATTGTTTATCTCAAACCTGATTTAAAAAATTTAGTCTATTTTTTCTAGGAAATTCACACAATATGCGGCCAGAAAAGAGCAGTTCACTGTGTAAGAAACACACATATGTAAACAAAAAGACAGTATAATTCTTTGTACCACTCAAAACCAATTAACCAAAACGGTAGGACTACTGTTTTATTTATATGCAGTTTTTTTTTTTTTTGATAATACCATTTAGTTTACCACAAGATTATGGAAAAGTTATTTTTGATTGTCAGTGTGAACACTTTTCATTAAAAAAATATTTTTATTTAAATTTTATAAATCTTTATTAAATTAAAATCTCAAACACATACAGCCAGAGTTTTTAGTTTTTATTACAAAACTTCCTTTAAAGCACTAATATATAATATAGCTGAAATTTATGCTGTTAAGATTAGCTTTTATTTTTTAATTTCAAATGTAGTAAATGCGATAAATCTATGAGAATGATTAATTCAAATTTCAGTGATCGCAATAAAAGTATTTCTTGCGATCTATAGAGAAATCACTTTCATATTTGCTGTTATTTAATTAAAATCATTAAAGATATAAAAGTTATAATCATTCCTCTTTTTATAAATATCGGTGAAAAGTATATTATTTCCTATATAAATGTTAAGGTCTAAGAAAATAACATTTAAATTTTTTACTGTTCTATTAAAGTAAGCTCTGCTGGATAGAAGAATTCTATGTATTTGTATATTGAGTATATATGTACACAATATACAAATTTTCATAAATAAATTTTAATATTTTATAAATAAATTTTAATATTTATTTTAATTATTTGTATATATATAAATTTTTATAAATAAATTTTTAGTTTTCTAAAAATGTGGCTACATATGTTTTGGATTGCTACAGGTTGTATTTCCGCTATTAATTAATATTAATATATAACTTACATATCTAAACATTATTAAATTATTACTATTTAAGAAAATAAACTTATTTGTACTAGCATATATAAATATTAAATATTTAAAATTAAAATAAATATAAAAATAATATATATAAATATTTTAATTTAAAATAGAATAAATATAAATGAGGAAAATCGAGAAGCAAGCACCCCGCACTGTTCCTGGTTTTTGTATGTATATACAGTAGACACCGGTTATAACGTACTCTCACGGGACCTAAAAAAGTAGTACGTTATAGCCGAAGTACGTTATAAGCAGTACCGCCGGTAAGATTCAATATTACACACAGAGGGGTAGCGAGAGCATCATGATTGGGAGGGGAGAGCTGTAAAATATGCCAACTCAAAACTTGGAAATTTTTGAAAAGTAACAAAGAGTCAATTCATTTTTTCCATCATTTTAAAAAAATAACCCTTTCGTTGTCTTTCGATAAAGCGCTCAAATAATTCTTTACATAACCGAAATAAAATATATTAAACTGCGCACTGAACCATGTTTAATGGTTGCCAAAACACGTTTCTGTCCAAACTTTATGTCCTGAAAATAACAATATCGTAGCCAGGCGGATTAAAACAAAACCATCGTCGTTTTATAATAAATCAGAAAGTCTATATTATGTCCATTCAAACACATTTTATAGAATAAAAATTCAATAAATGTTACAGAAAATATAAGTAATAATAATTAAACTAGCAAAATGGCTCCATAATTTGCTTAAATTACGTGTAACATAAATAAAAAAAAAAAAAAAATTACAATTTACATCTACATAATTATCGATCCGTCTCAATGCTCTGGTCATTTAAATATATAGATAAACTTTTTTGCCTTTTATACAGAGTTATACATAACTATATTAAAAAATAATTTTCCCGGTAACCTTTTATATAGTACATGAAATGAAAACATCCTTTTAATGCAAAATTAAATTTTCAAAAGTAAACTACAGTCAAATTAAATATGTACATTAAATAATTAATTCAATAAAAAATGTATGTAAACACAAAATTTATAAAAATGTGAAGTTTTATAAATGTTTTAGGCCAGCAGTAAATGTGTGTCTGTTTTAAAATCATTTTTCATGATTTTAACACCGAACTCTCACTTCCTTTTTCTAACCGATTTTTTAACACTGATTTTAGTTCTTAGAGTCTACCAAATTTTAAGTTTTTGCATTTTACACAGAATCATACATAAATATTTTAAATATACAGATTAAAAAAACTAATTAAATAAAAAATATTTGAACACAAAATTTATAAAAGAAATGAAGTTTTAAAAATTTCTAGAACGGCAGTAAACGTGTGTTTTAATTTTTTCTAATAAAATTAATATTGAACTCAAAACTTACTAACGCAATCCTATTCTTACCGATTATTCAACACTGATTTTAGATTTTACTGTTTATCATACAGAATTACTCATAAATATTTTTAAGCATAACTTTCACAGTAATCTTTAATATAGTACATGAAATGAAAACATTCTTGGGATGCAAAATTAAATTTTCACAAGTAAACTACAATCAAATTAAAGATGTAGAGTTAAACAAAAAACTAATTCAATAAAAATGTATATAAATATAAAACTTTTAAAAGAAATGAAGATTTTAATATTTCTAGAAAAGCTGTAAATGTGGCTTGTATTATAAAATTGTTTTTCATAAGCTTAAAAGTGATCTCAAACTTACACTTTCGTATTCTTACAGATTTTTCAACTTTGATTTTAGATTTTACAGCCTGCATTTTTGCATTTTGTACAAAATTATACATGAATATTTTAAAATATAATTTTCAGCTATGTTTTAATGATGCTATATAAAATGAAACATCGTTGGAAAGCAAAATTAAATTTTTACAAGTAAACTACAAAAAAAATTATATGTAGGTTAAAAAAAACGCTATTTCCATGAAAAATATATGTTAACACAAAATTTATAAAAGAAGTGAAGTTTTAAATTTTTTCAAGAACAGCCGTAAATGTGTCTGTGTTTTAAAATTATTATATATTAGTTTTTTACAGTCTACTAATTTTAAGGCTTCAAAACTTGCCGATGTGTCAAGTTCCCCCTTTCCTTGGAAAAGAAATTGCATTCATTAAAAATAAACATAATTTTAATATACTTTTTATTTTAGTAATTTTTTAAAGAGAATACTAAATGATAAATACTAAAGAAAATGACTAAATCTTAATTTTCCGCAAATATGCTTTTTTACTAAAAAATTTAACTCACTAAAAGAAAAAATAATAAGATTGCATAACTTACATTTTAGATTCAAATAGTTATGGGCATTGGGCATTTGTTAATGCAACTGGATTTATACATGATTTTTCATTTTAAACTTACTCTTCTTTGTTTCAGCATCGACCAGCAGTCTAAGTTAAGTTTGTCAGTCAAATCCATTTCACATTTCATTATCATTAAATTGTTCATTCTGCCATCAGTCATTGTTGTCCGTAAGCTCCCTTTCACAAACTTCGATTGGCTAAACGTTCTTTTATTCGTACTTACTCCGTAACTTCCTGTTAATACCAGTTGACACAGTGTAAATGCTAATTTCAGTACGTTTTTTAAAGTCAGAGCAGTTTCTACTACTGCATCCATTGATGACGCATTCTTATCTTTCCAAAGATCAAATAAAATCTCTAATTCACTTTTCAGTGCATGCATATCGGGTTTTGAATTCATGGGATACATCTCAATTATGTTTTCAATTGCAGTATCTGTTAAAACATCTTTACTTAAAGGAAACTGGAACATAAAATGAAGGGGCAAAAATTTTATCTTCATAGTAGAAACATTTTCTTGAAGGCCACTAGCTAATGTGTCTAGAACAGCTTTGCCTTTTTTTCTGAAAAACTGTTTAAATTGTAAATTTGCTGCAGTTTCTCTAGCATGGTCAGATCTTTTTGGGAGCATAAATCATCTTTACTTAAAAGAAACTGGAACATAGAATGAAGGGGCAAAATTTTTGTCTTCATAGTAGAAACATTTTCTTGAAGGCCACTAGCTAATGTGTCTAGAACAGCTTTGACTTCTTTTCTGAAAAACTGTTTAAATTGCAAATTTGATCCAGTTTCTCTAGCATTGTCAGATCTTTTTGGGAGCACCCTTCTTCTGTGATGCAGTTGGAAATCACGTTTTGCATCAATGCTAAACTTTTCAGAAAATGCTATAGCACTTTCGATCAAATCATCCATTCTATCAGTGTCTGCATTAATTTCCGCAAGTCTTCTTGTTGTACTTTCTGTTATTGAAATGCAATCAATAACATTCAAAATAGGTGTTTCCAAAATTTCTGACAATACTTTTAGCTTGTAAATTCTGTTTTTCATAAAAAAAAAAATATGCTTACAATAAAATCAAATGTTTTCATCTTTTTGTAAAGACCATAAGCTTTTGTTTTTGTAGCAGAATCGACACCAGTTTGAGATGACATTTCTTCCAATAAATCTAAAATAAGTTCAAATGATTGACAAACAGCTCTGATCGTTTCTGCTTTAGCCGTCCACCTTGTTCTAGAAAGATTTTTTTTAAGATTAATGCATTTTCAACTTCGGAAATTTTAATTTGCAACTGTCTAAATTTTTTTGCACTTGAAGAAAAAATACATATAATGCTTCAAGAGTATCAAAAATATCTCTTATTATTATGCTAATATTACAACTATGTTCCAGAGCCGTATTGATTCGATGATCCTGGCAAGGGATGTACAAAACAGGATGACCGATAATTTCTGACACTTTTGTTGCACTCCTTTAAATTTTCCAGACATTGAACTGGCAAGGTCATATGACTGGAAAATCATGCCAGATGTATTAATTCCCTTTTTTGCAGAATGTCACAAATTTGCTTGGCCATTCCTTCACCTGTCTTATTTGTGCATTCTGCAACTTCAATCAAAAGCTATGAAGCTAGTTAAGATTTTGGGGAATTAAAGGGGATAAATCAAGTTTTTTGGGAGGGCCCAGTATGCTCAATGCATTCCATTTGTTGATTTCTAGATTTTACTTGTTGATATTAATATTTTTTAATCGATGACCTTTGTTACCAAAAATAATTTTGATTGAGTACTCTTGTCTTAAACTACATTAATAATTGCCCCTTTTCCGCTCACCAAGTGGTCCCTATGAGTTCGTAAAAACAACCGCCGCCCGTGCTGTGGACATCACTTGAAAGGGGTGTAAATTAAAGGAATTTTTTATCCTATTATTTATATAGCAGCAGTATTTTTTAACTCAACTAGTTTAGCTCCGTGGTAAACTAGTGATTAGGACGTTTTACTGGTAACTCGTAAATTCAAAATTTCTGTTAAACTGGGTAGTCAAAATCAGATACATTTTCTCTTTTCGCTAAGATGATGAAAAACTTCAAGGAATCGATTTTCTGTGGCTTGTGAAAAATTAATTATAGTTTGTCCTTTTTGAGTTATATTTTCTGCGGCATTTCTTTTAAGTATATGAGAAAGGAAAAAAAAATTAACTCATTTCCTGGATAAAATCTGCAGAAAGGTGGCAGTGACAGTTCAAAATAATTATTGGAGGAACTGCCGACTGTGTGCGGGATAATTTAGCAGCCTGAAGGCCTGGGCACCCAGTGGACATGTAGACGTTTTTCGGGAATAACAAACGAAGCAATGCAAAGAACCCGGAACTGGTACAAAAATATCTGCATTCATTAACAGCCAAGTATGGAGGAGGAGTTCTTTGGGGGTAGCTTTTTGATGGTACAGTGCCAAGGCTTGGAAAGAGGATGGGAGGAAGAGCGTCGGAGTATTAAATAAAGGAGAAACACGTTTTAATCTTCCCCTCGGTCAATTCCAAGTCTGGTATTCATCATCATCACTGACCGCCCTCCCAAAGTTTAGTAAGCTATTCTTTTTATACCCCTAAGATCGAAACATGCCCACTGCATGTTTCGATCCAGAAGAGAAAATAATAATTAAAAAATATAGTAATAAAAATAATAAGATTCTGAAATTAATGTACCCTAAATACATTTTTTCCCACCTGAAATACAATTTTTCCCAAGTGACGAGCGAGATTTTGCCAACTCGTATAAATTTTGGGAGGGGATACTCCCCCCCTCACCTCCCCCCCCTTAGCGACGCCTCTGTACACAAAAGAACAAGAAAGTGGGCTCATAATTTCATTGTAGTATGTGTTTTAAACAGGTCTGATTTTTTAAAATTTAAATTAAATATAAAACAGAAAATTCTTTATTACTTACAATTTTTATTGAGTTAAATAATCTGTATTTTTCTTTTGATTTAAATGGGCAAATGCTACTTTAAAAATACCGTTTTGGATATCCATAATAGGCTTTTGTAGAGTCTCTGCATCATCAATCGGGCATTCAAAAAACCGTGATAATGTATTTGCAATATTTAGTGCGTCGGGTATGCTTTTTATAGGCTCTTCTGTATCTTCTTCACTTCATCAGAATCATTACAGATAGGGCTTTTCAGGAGGCATTTACATGGATGAATGACAAATAAAAAACAGGGTCTTGGTCTTAGCCCTAACTAGCAGGCGAAAAAGGTAAAAGATTGCTCCCTTCATTCATATATAATTCATCTCACTAGAGAATCTGAAAACGGACAAGGAGTGTTTTTGAAGGTACTGAAATTTCCGAGAACAAGGAAATAAAATGCTTAAGAAAAGCAAAATTTTATTTTTGGCTTTGGCATAAAAAGTACGTTATAGCCGAAGTACGTACTTTTGTTAAGTACGTTTTAACCGAAGTTAAATAACATTATAAATATAGGACTTCAATCGGGACCTAGCTTCTAGGTACGTTATAACCGATAGTACGTTATATCCCAGGTCCGTTATAACCGGTGCGCACTGTATATATATATATATATATATACTTATTCCGGCAGAAGTAATTATTGTAAATAACTGAAATTATTAACATTATTATTATGTAAAGGCTATATAATACAATATATTTTTTTATTAATACTGTTAAAGAGATAATGGAAATCGTAAGTTTTAGCTGTACTATCTCATTATTGCTATTTAATTATCTTTCTAAGTCATAACCAGGGCCTGATTTAAGGAAGGGCAAGCGGGGCAAATACCCGGGCCCCGAACAAAAAGGTGGCCTCCAAATTGTTCTTCAAATCTAAAAATAATAGCATTAATAGTTAATTCATAGCATTAGCATCACATGCACACCTTTTTTTTTTAGCTAAACGGTATAGTCTCAGGCAATAAATCAGCGCAAACTCATCATTTAGGCTTAGCCTATGTAGTCTTGTATGCTGATCGCGAAGAAACTATAGACCTGATTTTTAATCGGAAATAGCTGCCTGTGGAGCAACGTAAAGATCTGATCTATCCCACTCTAAATAAATGTGATATAGGCATTAGGAAAATAAATACAAAAGTATTATGGAACATATCACTCGAAAAATGCGGAATGAAATGAACGGTTGAATATTTAATATAAATATTGAATATTTAATATAAATTGAATATGTAATATAATTGATTGTCCTTCATAATATTATTATTATCGATTGAACTATTTCATCTCATTTTGCATCCTAATTAAATAATCATTTTTATGTTGTTATAACATTCTTCTTCGTATGGTGTAATACGAAAATTTCTTTGTACGTGTGTATAAAAAAAGTTTTCGAAAAAAAAGGGGGGGGGGCGCATACCCAGGGCCCCTAACTCGGCTAATCGACCACTGGTCATACCTATTTTTTTCTGATAAAATTACAGTTATTACTTTGTACAGTTATTTATTAAAATAGTATTACTTCATAATATATATGTTACGGTAAATGTGATTAATCCGGTGATTATATATAACCGGATATTATGCATAATCACCACCAAATTTGGTAAATATGATAAATTTTTGAAAATTTATCAAATTAACCGGTTTGTTTGCATAATTCCCAACTCGTAATGTTAAATGTGATAAAAGTCCCTAACTCTACGAAAATTCGTTTAGTTTGCGTAACTGCTTGGCTTCTATACACTTGACAGCCACGTGATTTCAGTAGTTGTTCTTAGTTCGTTGCATCTAGACGTTTTTTAGCTACCCTCTCGTATTTTATAAAATAAAAATATAGTTTAAAAAACTAAAAATCACGCTTTAGTGAAAAATAATTCTTAATATAGAAATAAATTATTGAAAGAAAAATAGTATTATTGTGAAAAAAGCGTGGGGTGCTCCATATATCAGTTCTTGAGAATATTCGATCGGTACGATTAGTACAAAAATAATACAAAAAATATAGCACAATGCACCTCGCACTTTTTTTCACAATAATACTAATTTTCGTTCATTAATTAATTTATATATTAAGAATTATTTTTCACTTTTTAGTTAGTTCAATTTATCACTAAAGCGTGTTTCTTAGTTTTTTAAAACTATACTTTTATTTTTCACTTTTTTAGTTCAATTTGCTATAAAAGCGTGTTTTTTAGTTTTTTAAAACTGTATTTATTTAAAATTTATTTTTAATTTTCGATATCTCTCAAAGACACTAAGGAGCACTAAGTTCGAAAGTACAAACTGTGAGATAATTTATTTTCACTGTGTACTAGTGGCGTAGCAACCCCCTCAGCCCCCTCCCCCTCTGGATACGCCCCTTCTGTGAATCAAAGTATTAATTAACCTGCAGTTAAATGCTACCTTCCTCACTAAAAAGGAAAAATAGATTTCTAATCAACAAACAAGTTTCATAACGACTACAACAAACACAAACATCCATGCAACAATATTGAGGTAAAATTTTTAGATTCGCCATCTGGATTTCAAAAACCCAAACATACCATTGAATACAGTTACCAATAGAGAGAAAGGTTCTACTCCATTGTGCTGAGCCGAGTGGCGAAATTTTACGCATGCGTATTCCGCGCGCTTGCTCCATCACTCTCAATCTCACGCAAAGGATCTCTAAGAAAATGACTAATCCTGACAATCCTAATCAGGATAATGGGATAAATTTATCAAATTATTGTATTGTCATCGGTCCTTGAGAAGTCTACAAAGTTTAAAGTAAATCTGAACGTTTAAAGTGGGTCAAAATCGAGTTCAAAGGCGTCGGTTGCAAACAAACAAATTAACAAACAAACATACAGATGAAACTAATAAAAGCGTGTTAATATTGAATAATGTCTGGTATGTTGAGCGTTATAATTCCAAATTAGTTAATATTATGATAATATAGCGAAGGTTTCAAATCTTAAATTTCCTGCTGGTAAAGTTGGTGACGTAGTGAAACAACGAATACCAGACATTCACACAGCAAGAAATGATCCCCGAAATTTATTAGCGGCGATATTAGAAGTTCAAAATGAAGAGTTATCAGTCAGGAATGAAACAAGGAAGGCTTTCACAGTTGTATACCAGAAATCAATTCTCAATTTTTTAATTTGCTTGACGATGTTCCAGATCTAGCAATATCACTTCGAGAATGCGTTAGAAAGACATCTGTTTCTGGAGATCAGGGATATCAGCGATGATGTTTGTAAAGGACAATGCGAGTCTGATAAAAGCAAATGTAAAAAATCTGGCAAACTTTGTAATGCTAAATGTCACAAGAGTCTAATATGCTTGAATAAGTAAACTTAAAATATTTAGGAATTAGTAGTATTGGGATTTAACGTTGTTTGAAAAGAATGTTTTTTTTTTCCCTTTGAATATGGGCTTAGTTTGTTTTTTTATGTGCAAATGTTTTGTACACGTTCATGTAAATTGTATTTATTTCACAACACCTGTCAGTCCCATATTCAAATTTCGTTCAGACTAAATAAATGTATGTGACTTAAAATAACCATTTATTGACTTTTTAATTGTAAAATATAAAATATTGTAATTCGTGGTCTCTTACGCCATAGTGTCCAACGAAAAAATATCCTTTAGTAACTACACAAAAAAAAACTGCACTCTATTCTACTGGCCCAGTCAGTCATGATATTTATCACATTTACCATTATGAGTTGGGAATTATGCAAACAAACCGGCTAATTTGATAAATTTTCAAAAATTTATCATATTTACCGTATTTAGTGGTGATTATGCATAATTACCGGTTATTATGTATAATCACCAGTTTATTACTTGTACCCAGGGGCGTAGCCAGAAATTTTTCATGGGGGGGTGGGTTACGACTACTACAAATCATATATATGTACACGTGGGTGTGATAATGTAGTGAAGAATATACATTTTGTATGGCAAAAAATTCCTCATGGGGGGGGTTATGACCCCCATAACCCCCCCCCCCTTGGCTACGCCCCTGCTTGTACCGTAACATATATATTATGAAGTAATATAATTTTATAAAAATCTTAGCAAGGTTTTTGATGTTATTACAAACAATAGAATAATTAAAGTTCTAAACTAATTGGAGTTTTATGGAACTTTGCTATTAAGATAAATTATATGTATATGTAGAAATTTATAATTATTTTTAGTTAATTTAATATTTTGGTATAAAATTTAATTTTATTATAAAAAAATTTATAATAATTTTTAGTAAATTAGTAAGATGTTTCAACGTATCTGTATCGTTTTACATGTAAATGCATAATTATTGACTATTTTATATACATAAGTTATAACAAAATTATCGTGTAAATGATTAATGAAGTTTTAATAATACTTGTCAATGCTTTATATTAATAATAAACTTATTACAATGTAAATTAATATATACTTCTTCCTTAACAAAAATATTACGATAATTAAATGCTTCAATTGGAAAATATAATCAATAATTAAATTATAAATAATTTTATCTAAATGATTTTTAAAAATATTATATCTTATAAATAAAAATGAAATTCTGTTTGTTTGTGGATTTGATTTGTATACAAATCCACAAAAATGGACCTATCAGCCTGAAATTTCGCACAGATATGTAAAATAATATAGAATAAATCATAGTCCACTTTAAAACTTTGAAAGTCCACCCGTTCCCGGAATTTAAGAGATTTTTTATGTTCTCCACGCAAAAAGCTTTCCGTAATTGTAACCCCTGTAGTGAAAAAAGTGTGAAATAAGGATCGTGGTTGCCATGTGTGGCGATTTTGATGAATAAAATGTTTTAAATTCTAAAAGTAAAAATAAAAGAATAATAATGATTTTTTTTGTTAGTTTATAATTGTAAGATTATTATTTTTTTATTATTATATCGTGTGCATGGGAAATCGGAGCAGGAATGAAATGTTTTATATGCAAAACAATAAGAATTGAAGATTTCCGAGGCCAATATGTAAAATTTTTAAGTTTGGCGAAAAAATAAAATGGCTCAAATGCCGATTTTGAGAAAGTGAGTTCTAGCGGTTTGCACAGTTTTCGGCTTGGCGCAATTTATTGAGAGCTTAAGGAAATAGATTTTTGAAAACAAGTGCAAAGGTTTTATTAGAATACAGCGTTAAATTTTAATTACCCGTGAAGAAATAATGCAGTTATTAAGGGATTTCAAGCGATCCATCTTCAGAATTCTCGCCGATTGAGTACAGTGATTAAGTTGGGGGAATTCCGCCAAATTTCAGAAAATTGAAATCTTCTCATTTAGTACATCGGAGTAACGATGAATAAAACACGTTATAGTTGATAATTTAAAAAAATTCGGCTGTATTAAGGGATTCCTCTTTTCAAATAAATGCATGATTTACTTTTTAGCGGTCGAACCATTTCCCATATTGATTGCTGCTAAGTCAATGCTTCGAATGATTTCCTGAAAAAACGCTTGCAAAATGGCGTATGTTGGAACTTTGGCGAGGCTTAGATTTGAAACTGGATTTTATTTGAGACTGGGATATATAATGACACTGGTTATAGATAAAAATGAATGTTGGTATGTGTGCATGAGGTTGAAAAACTCCAGCACCGTTGCACCATGAAATTTGGTTCACCTAAGTCTTTTATCATTGAGGAGCATTTCATGCTATCCGTTTTCCTCTAACTTGCCACTAGGTGGCGCAGCAGAACGTCGAATTCTATTCCGTTTAGCCGTTTACTTTGCGAATATCGTCCAACCGATTTCGATGAAATTTAGTACACGCGGATATTAGAACACGGAGGATATTTTTCAGTATCCATTTTGCTGTAACTTGCCGCTAAATGGCGCTGCAACGTATCAACTTCTGTACCGTTCGACCGATCGGCATAAAATTTCTTATACTTACACATTTCAGCACGAAGAATATATTCTAACTGTGTTCCTTTTGATGTTACTCACCACTAGATGGCACTGCAATGCATTATTATTTTAACTCGCCACTAGATGACGCTGCAGCAGGCCAAATTCTTGACCATCCAAACGGTCGCTATGAAAATCAGTATACATAGCTATTTGAACAATGAGAATATTTTGGCGTTATCCATTTTGCTATAACTCGCCTCTTGACGGCACTGTAGCAAATCATTACTTTAATTAACCACTAGATCGCGCTGCAGTGTATCACTTCTTGACTGTGCAACTGATCGCTATGAAAATAGGTATACATAGATATTTGAACACGGGGAAGACTTTCGCGTTAGATGTCGCGTCAACACATGAACTTCAGGGCTGTCCAGCCGATCGTCCTGAAATTTCGTATTCATCGATATCTGAATGCGAAGAATATTTTCGCCGTATCCGTTTTGCTAAAACTCGCCACTAGATTGCGCTACGCCGCATGGCCTTCTGCGCCGTACAAACGATTGCCTTGAAATTCGGTATGCATGGTTATTGAACACAATATAATGCGATATCCATTTTGCTATATCTCTTTATTACAATAAATAGTAATCACCACAAATCGTAATATCGAAATGTCCATTCATTCCCGTGCGAAGAACGGGTACTTCAGCTAGTATATTAAAAAATTTATCACCACCGATAGAACTGATTTGATTCACATTTAAGTACAGTAAATTCAGAAATAGGATTTCTTTATTTCCCAGGCATTAACTTTGTTCGTTATAAATTTGCACACTTTAAATCAATTCAGATACTACACAGAAGCTTTTATATTGTTCCACTACAGAAAGAAGAGCCCAGTCAATCAGTTGCACGGTGCAATCCATTTATATGTTTTTGGGTTGTTAGCAGTGCGCACCTGAGCGGTGAGCATCTTCGGAAAAGAAAAAAAATGTCAGTTTGATTTTATTCCAGTGTTATCGAGTTAAACCCTCCCTTTGAACCCAGATTTAACTTGTTCCCCCCATCCTTGCAAAGTCACAACGGATAAGATACCCTTCTGTACCTAGCAACATGAATCTGCGAATGCTCCGCTGGAGTCCAGCGTTGCGAAAGCGCAACAGTGGCTGCATCAGACACTGAAAAACCAAGACCAATCTGGGTAAGAACGGTGGGAACAGAAGAAAATCTTAGGTGTTGAATCTTTGAAACGGTCGGATAACTGGTAACTGGGTCGGATAACTGGTATGACACTGCCAATAAATTATGAACCACGTCTTAATAATATAAGTAACAATGTTTTAAAAAATAATATTTACTTTATGCATTAGTGTTGTGAAAATAAGCTTCATATCCGTAAACAGGACTAGCTAATTAGTTGACTAGAGCAGTAGATAATTTTTAAGTTAGATTACGTCGTAACGCCTAATGCAACCAGGCAACGCCGGTCTAAGCAGCTAGTATGTAATAAGTAATGTATATTTATATTTAGTACCGTAAGATAGTAGATTTCTTATCATTGACTACATTATAGTTTCCAGTAATAATAAGCTTATGATATAGGTTTAAATAATCTTTATATGTAGGATCATTACATATTGTATACATGCAAGTACGATTATCCGTGTTTAGAAAATTCTTGGCTAATTATAAATAAAAACACTTCAACCACCTGCTAGATTATACTTGAAAGATATTTTTCTATTAAGATTTTTACTGGTAATAAATTATGAGCCACGTCTGTGTGATTCCACCTCCTCTGTTGTGTAAAGTTATTTTGAAATTTAATCAAGTAAATTTTACCTCTTTGTTAATGTAGAGCCTAATATCAAGAGGATGAGCTTGAGATTCAGCAACCTCAAAGGTTTCTTTCGGTGCAATAGATTTTTCACTGGTTCCGGGCCTGCCCATACTATCATCGGTCTTTGATGCTGCACGATCACCATCATCGGTCTTAATTTCTTTCTCGAAGAAAGATAAAAACATTTCACTTTGGGTTTTCTTTCTTTTTAAACTGGACGAATTCATGAACGTAAAAAACAAAGAACCCAAAACTTAAACTTCAGCTCACAAATTAAAGGCATGTGTGTGCGGTGTATGTTCACTATTTGAATACTGTGAGTTGTTTATCTCAAGAAAAAAAGAGCGTAAAGGCCAGCGTCCACTCACGTGCGTTTCAGTACGCTAGAATGGGGACTCAATGTATTTTTCAGAATCTTGAAGACGGATTGGGGGAAAAAGTGCCCACATTGTATGGTGGCCGTGCTTTTGTGGTTTCACGCGTTTCCCTTTGTCGACGAATCCCGACTGGTCATTAAAAGCCAATAAATTCTTCGCCCCTGCACTGTATCCCCCCTTTTACAATGCCTTGAGCATTAAAAAAAAACCGCTGAGTCCAGAAACTGACGTGAGTGGACCCTGGCCTTTGTGCATGAAGACTATGGCAATATATTTTCCTCTTTCCTTCATGACGATTTTGTTATCAGCTAATTGTAGCATGAATAGATTCTTTCTGAGGATATTTCGTTCCTTTGCGCTACAAGGGTACCAATTACTCCCCTTTACATTGTCCGATTCGTCCATCCTAACCCCACAAATTCCCTATCAGAGACACTGGACTTGGACTGGAGATTTATTTTTCTAAGTCTCTATACGGTGCTTGTTGGAAGCCTTCGATGATTTTATCTTGCGTCCTCCTTTTCAAGCCAACTACGGATGCAAAGTTTTGAAAGATTTTTTTAAAGAAAAGACACTTTTTAGATAATAAATTTGGAAAAGAAAGAAGAGAAAAAATGGGCCCTTTTTAGAGAAAAAAATGGACCCCTTATTTGGTCGTCCATGGGCCTCACTCGCCCTGTAGATAAACGGACCCTGCTCATAGCGGCCCCTTTAGCTCATAGGGAGGGTCCGGACCCCCTGGACCCCCCCTTCGCTGAGCCACTGTAACCACTGGAGTCTATTCAAAACGATTTTTTTTTTTTTTTTTTTTTTGCTGTAGTCTCACCAAAATTTGATTTTTAAAGTTAAAAACGTAAACTTTCCAATATTTTTAAACAACTGAAGCATACAAGATAAAATTTATTACAATTTATCAGAAGAGTACAGTGTATTACTTAAAGGTGGAAAAAAGATTAAAAAAAAAAAATAGTCAAAATGAAAAGATAAGAAATAGTCAGAAGTAGTTGATAGGAAAAGAAATCTATTCGTATTTTCAGGTATGCAGTGCAGACCAGTGGCCTAGTGCAGCGGTTCCCAAACTTACCGAACTTGCAACACCTTTAAGATAATTAGAATTATCTCACGGCACCGTCATCATACAATATTTATGGAATACCGTTCATTTTATATGTATACTAGCGGAAGTGCCCGTGGTCGACGGGTTAGTACGTAATGCAAATTTCCAAAAAACCTAAATTTTTCACAGCATTAAGTGTAGAAAGAACGGAATTAGTATATTGGCAATAGTATAGAAAGTAAAATTATAACTTCTGTCTATTTTTAAAAGATTCCAGCTAAATTTCATTGTAGACTCTTAATCGATTTTTAAGAGATGCGAGAACAAACATTTATACGACTATTCTCAAAATCCCCAAATCTATGAGATATTTAAAGCAGTTTTGGCATTTAGAGTTTGAATTAACTTACGTCTATCATAAATCCGAATTTCATTCGATTCCACTGCCATTTTTCAGGAATGGAACGAACATTTACTGAGTTTCCACAAAATCACAAATTCTATTACTTTGACGTCTACAGTTTAAATGACCACCTGCAACGTTTCTAAATTTTATTTCATTCACTTGAGTGGTTTATACGTAATCGACATTTTTTTTTTTCACATTTTGAATAATTTTTTTGAAAATCTCTAATCAAAATTTTTTAAAAATTCAGCACCCTTAATTTAAGTTAAATGACCACCTTTCATGTCACCAAATTTCATTTCATCCGTTTTAGTCGTTAATACGTAATGCGCATCAAATATTTACATATTTTGAAACGATTTTCGCAAAGTTTCAGAATCTAATTATTATTATTATTATTTAAAATTTCAACACCTATAATTAAATTGAGCGATAACCTGCCATGCACTTAATTTCATTTCATTCGTTTTAGTCATTATTATATGATGCAGAAACGATTTTGAAATAATTTTCGAAAAATCGAAAAATCCAATTTAAAATCTCTGTATTCTAAAAAAAAAAGTAACGGCCGCTCTCAGCGCCGCCGCCGCAGCCGCCGCTGTCAAGAGCTTGTTTGGCTATCTTCTCCTGAACCGTGGGGATTTGAATTTCGAGAAACATATCCACGGATTCGGAAAATTCCGAAGAACCTGATAAGCTGACTTAAATTTCGAAAATCAAATTATTTTAGAAGATATTAATAAAAAACTGAAAAATAAAACATAATGGTTGCCAGATTTCGCATAAAATCATTCATTCCTTTGTAACAAAGCAATTCCAAGTATGTAGAATCGCGTGAAATCGACAAACATGAAGTAGAATTACACCCATTTTACGCCAAATTGAAAAGTCTATGAAATAAATAGCTCAAAGTGTTGTTACACAAAGTTGACAATTTTCAAATAATAAGTTCACTTAAACAACAGGAGTTCAGAAGTAGCGATTATTTGTTTTTCCAAAACAGAATAACTAATTGTAACTGATTTTAAAAGCGCCATCTTGACATCAGGTGCGATCTGGCAAAATGATATCTTTCCAAGCAGGGTAAATCGAAACCGCGAGCTCAAAAATGTTAGAACCCAATATCTTGAAAATGAAAAATAATTAAAATCCAGATTATTTTAAAGCCGGTTCGGTCGAGCTGGAGTATTTGCTGCTAGTTGAAATATTTGGTGACGTTAACTATGCCATTATAGCAGTTATAGTACACTTTGGATATTTGCCAGTGCTGACAGATGATGTAATTCGTGGTACTAAATGCGTCAATCTGCAAAGGATTATGTAAATGAAAATATGGATAACGGTTTTCCTAGCTGTTCCGTAGTTTTTATCGAAGAAAACATATGAAGTACTGTTTTCTTAGAGCTAATTATTAACTATACATATACGCAACTGTGGCGGTTCCAGAGGGGAGAGGGTCACGGGGGTCATGACCCCCCCACCCAAATGGTCCTCAACTAAGGGACCTAGATTAACCATCCCCCCCCCCCCAAAAAAAAGAGGGCCCAAGCCGAGCTTGGACAGGGGCCCAAAATTCAGAAGCCTTGTATACATATCACATTGTGCTGCTGAAAGAGAATTCCTCTTAAGAAGACCATTGGTTTCTAAAGAGGACTAGTTTATTTTATAACACTAAAGTATGCACACAATATTCTACGTGCTCAGACATTGCTCTTTGGCAGAAAAATATGCAGCCGTTTTGTAAATATGTGCGTTCGTCTATATCCATCCATATATAGAGGGCAAAGTAAGAGGGAGTCACAACGAGCCTGATTAAGGTAAGGGTGGATGGGGTAGTTGTCCCGAACCCACAATAAAAGAAAACTCTCAAAATCAAAAAATGGTTTGTAGAAAAATGTGTGAATTGTGTGTGCGTAATACATTACACTCGTATTCAACCCAACACACACACCCTTTCAAATAGCCTTCCTCGTCTTCAAAAGCACTCTAAAGAGCACCTATGTTTGTAAATAATTAATTTATGGAATCCAAATCTAGCGTAACTACTAAAATACCATAAAAATTATAGAAGAGGAAGGGGGGAGGGTCACGAGGGAAGGGGACCATACCTAAACAGGGCCCTATTACACATCAAGCTGAGTATGCTTACCTTGGGCTATGGGCTCAAAGGCGGCCTGCGTTAAAATTTAGAAGAAAAAAGAACATAATCAAACGTTATTAAAGTTATTTTAGTTTTCATATTTATACAGCACTAGCTGAAGTACCCGTTCTTCGCACGGAAAAGAATGGACTTTTTGATATTACGATTTGTGGTGATTACTATTCATTGTGATAAATAGATATAGCAAAATGGATATCGCGTTATATTGTGTCCAATAATCATGCATACCGAATTTCAAGGCAATCGTTTGTACGGTGCAGAAGTCCATGCGGCGTAGCGCAATCTAGTGGCGAGTTTTAGCAAAACGGATACGGCGAAAATATTCTTCGCATTCAGATATCGATGTATACGAATTTTCATGACGATCGGGTGGACAGTCCTGCAGTTCATGTGTTGACGCGACATCTAGTGGCAAGTTATAGGAAAATGGATAGCGCCAAACTCTTCCCCGTGTTCAAATATCTATGTACACCTATTTTCATAGCGATCATTTGCCCAGTCAAGAAGTGATACACTGCAGGGCCATCTAGTGGTTAATTAAAGTGATGATTTGCTACAGCGCCGTCAAGTGGCGAGTTATAGCAAAATGGATAACGCCAAAATATTCTTATTGTTCAAAGCTATGTATACTGATTTTCATAGCGACCGCTTGAATGGTCAAGAATTTGGCCTGCTGCAGCGTCATCTAGTGGCGAGTTAAAATAATAATATATTGCAGTGTCATCTAGTGGTGAGTAACATCAAAAGGAACGCAGTTAGAATATATTCTTCGTGCTCAAATGTGTAAGTATAAAAAATTTTATGCCAATCGGTCGAACGGTATAGAAGTTGATGCGTTGCAGTGCCATTTAGCGGCAAGTTACAGCAAAATGGATAGTGAAAAATATTCTCCGTGTTCTAATATTCGCGTGTACCAAATTTAATCGAAATCGGTTGGACGATATTCGCATAGCAAACGGCTAAATGGAATAGAATTCGACGTTGTGCTGCGGTACCAAGTGGCAAGTTAGGGGAAAACGGATAGCATAAAAACCTTCTCCATGATAAAAGATTTGATGAACCAAATTTCATGGCGATTGGTCAAACGGTGCTGGAGTTTTTCAACCTCATACACACGTACCAACATTCATTTTTATCTATAACCAGTGTCATTATATATACCAGTCTCAAATAAAATCCAGTTTCAAATCTAAGCCTCGCCAAAGTGCCAACATACGCCATTTTGCATGAGTTTTTTTCAGGGAATCATTCGAAGCATTGACTTAGCAGCAATCAATATGGGAAATGGTTCGACCGCCAAAAAGTAAAGCACGCATTTATTTGAAAAGTGGAATCCCTTAATACAGCCGAATTTTTTAAAATTATCAACTATAACGTGTTTTATTCATCGTTACTGCGATGTACTAAATGAGAAGATTTCAATTTTCTGAAATTTGGCGGAATTACCCCAACTTAAATCAATGTACTCAATCGGCGAGAATTCTGAAGATAGATCGCTTTAAATCCCTTAATAACTGCATTATTTCTTCACGGATAATTAAAATTTAACGCTGTATTCTAATAAAACCTTTGCACTTGTTTTCAAAAATCTATTTCCTTAAGCTCTCAATAAATTGCGCCAAGCCGAAAACTGTGCAAACCGCTAGAACTCACTTTCTCAAAATCGGCATTTGAGCCATTTTATTTTTTCGCCAAACTTAAAAATTTTACATATTGGCCTCGGAAATCTTCAATTCTTATTGTTTTGCATATAAAACATTTCATTCCTGCTCCGATTTCCCATGCACACGATATAATAATAAAAAAATAATAATCTTACAATTATAAACTAACAAAAAAAAATCATTATTATTCTTTAATTTTTACTTTGAGAATTTAAAACCTTTTATTCGGCAAAATCGCCACACATGGCAACCACGATGCTTATTTCAGACATTTTTGACTACAGGGGTTACAATTACGGAAAGCTTTTTGCGTGGAGAACATAAAAAATCTCTTAAATTCCGGGAACGGGTGGACTTTCAAAGTTTTAAATTGGACTATGATTTATTCTATATTATTTTACATATCTGTGCAAAATTTCAGGCTGATAGGTCCATTTTTGTGGATTTGTATACGAATCAAATCCACAAACAAACAAACAAACAGAATTTCATTTTTATTTATAAGACTAGCTGAAGTACCCGTTCTTCGCACGGGAATGAATGGACTTTTTGATATTACGATTTGTGGTGATTACTATTCATTGTAATAAACAGATATAGCAAAGTGGATATCGCGTTATATTGTGTCCAATAATCATGCATACCGAATTGCAAGGCAATCGTTTGTACGGTGCAGAAGGCCATGCGGCGTAGCGCAATCTAGTGGCGAGTTTTAGCAAAACGGATACGGCGAAAATATTTTTCGCATTCAGATATCGATGTATACGAATTTTCATGACTATCGGCTGGACAGTTTTGAAGTTCATGTGTTGACGCGACATTTAGTGGCAAGTTATAAGAAAATTGATAGCGCCAAACTCTTCCCCGTGTTCAAATATCTATGTATACCTATTTTCATAGCGATCATTTGCACAGTCAAGAAGTGATACACTGCAGGGCCATCTAGTGGTTAATTAAAGTGATGATTTGCTACAGCGCCGTCAAGTGGCGAGTTATAGCAAAATGGATAACGCCAAAATATTCTCATTGTTCAAATAGCTATGTATACTGATTTTCATAGCGACCGTGTTCAACTATCTATGTATACCAATTTTCATAACGATCATTTCCACAGTCAAGAAGTGATACACTGCAGGGCCATCTAGTAGTTAATTAAAGTAATGATTTGCTACAGCGCCGTCAAGTGGCGAGTTATAGCAAAATGGATAACGCCAAAATATTCTCATTGTTCAAATAGCTATGTATACTGATTTTCATAGCGACCGTTTGAATGGCCAAGAATTTGGCCTGCTGCAGCGTCATCTAGTGGCGAGTTAAAATAATAATGCATTGTAGTGTCATCTAGTGGTGAGTAACATCAAAAGGAACGCAGTTAGAATATATTCTTCGTGCTCAAATGTGTAAGTATAAATAATTTTATGCCGAACGGTCGAACGGTATAGAAGTTGATGCTTTTCAGCGAATTTAGCGGCAAGTTACAGCAAAATGGATAGTGAAAAATATTCTCCGTGTTCTAATATTCGCGTGTACCAAATTTCATCGAAATCGGTTGGACGATATTCGCATAGCAAACGGCTAAACGGAATAGAATTCGACGTTCTGCTGCGCCACCTTGTGGCAAGTTAGAGGAAAACGGATAGCATAAAAAGCTTCTCCATGATAAAAGACTTAGGTGAACCAATTTCATGGTGCAACGGTGCTCAACGGTGCTGGAGTTTTTCAACCTCATACACTCATACCAACATTCATTTTTATCTATAACCAGTGTCATTATGTATCCCAGTCTCAAATAAAATCCAGTTTCAAATCTAAGCCTCGCCAAAGTGCCAACATACGCCATTTTGCAAGCGTTTTTTCAGGAAATCATTCGAAGCATTGACTTAGCAGCAATAATATATGGGAAATGGTTCGACCGCGAAAAAGTAAAGCAAGCCTTTATTTGAAAAGTTGAATCCCTTAATACAGCCGAATTTTTTAAAATTATCAACTATAACGTGTTTTATTCATCATTACTCCGATGTACTAAATGAGAAGATTTCAATTTTCTGAAATTTGGCGGAATTCCCCCAACTTAAATCAATGTACACATTTGGCGAGAATTCTGGAGATAGATCAATTGAAATCCCTTAATAACTGCATTATTTCTTCACGGATCATTAAAATTTAACGCTGTATTCTAATAAAACCTTTGCACTTGTTTTCAAAAATCTGTTTCCTTAAGCTCTCAATAAATTGCGCCAAGCCGAAATCTGTGCAAACCGCTAGAACTCACTTTCACAAAATCGGCATTTGAGCCATTTTATTTTTTCACCAAACTAAAATAATTTACCTATTAGCCTCGGAAATCTTCAATTCTTACTGTTTTGCGTGTAAAGCATTACATTCCTGCTCTGATTTCCCATGCACACGATATTATAATTTAAAAAAAATAACCTTACGAATATAAACTAACAAAAAAAAAAAATCATTATTATTCTTTTATTTTTACTTTGAGAATTTAAAACATTTTATTCGGCAAAATCGCCACACATGGCAACCACGATCCTTATTTCACACTTTTTTCACTACAGGGGTTACAATTACGGAAAGCTTTTTGCGTGAATAGCATAAAAAATCTCTTAAATTCCGGGAACGGGTGGACTTTCAAAGTTTTAAAGTGGACTACGATTTATTCTATATTATTTTACATATCTGTGCTAAATTTCAGGCCGATAGGTCCATTTTTGTGGATTTGTATACGAACGACATTTTATTCGGCAAAATCGCCACACATGGCAACTACGATCCTTATTTCACACTTTTTTCACTACAGGGGTTACAATTACGGAAAGATTTTTGCGTGAAGAGCATAAAAAATATCTTAAATTCCGGGAACGGGTGGACTTTCAAAGTTTTAAAGTGGACTATGAGTTATTCTATATTATTTTACATATCTGTACTAAATTTCAGGCCGATGGGTCCATTTTTGGGGATTTGTATACGAATCAAATCCACAAACAAACAAAGAAACAGAATTTCATTTTTATTTATAAGACTAGCTGATGTACCCGTTCTTCGCACGGGAATGAATGGACTTTTTGATATTACGATTTTGTGGTGATTACTATTCATTGTAATAAACAGATATAGCAAAGTGGATATCGCGTTATATTGTGTCCAATAATCATGCATACCGAATTGCAAGGCAATCGTTTGTACGGTGCAGAAGGCCATGCGGCGTAGCGCAATCTAGTGGCGAGTTTTAGCAAAACGGATACGGCGAAAATATTTTTCGCATTCAGATATCGATGTATACGAATTTTCATGACTATCGGCTGGACAGTCCTGAAGTTCATGTGTTGACGCGACATCTAGTGGCAAGTTATAGTAAAATGGATAGCGCCAAACTCTTCCCCGTGTTCAAATATCTAAGTATACCTATTTTCATAGCGATCATTTGCACAGTCAAGAAGTGATACACTGCAGGGCCATCCAGTGGTTCAATAAAGTAATGATTTGCTACAGCGCCGTCAAGTGGCGAGTTATAGCAAAATGGATAACGCCAAAATATTCTCATTGTTCAAATAGCTATGTATACTGATTTTCATTGGGACCGTGTTCAACTATCTATGTATACCAATTTTCATAACGATCATTTGCACAGTCAAGAAGTTATACACTGCAGGGCCATCTAGTAGTTAATTAAAGTAATGATTTGCTACAGCGCCGTCAAGTAGCGAGTTATAGCAAAATGGATAACGCCAAAATATTCTCATTGTTCAAATAGCTATGTATACTGATTTTCATAGCGACCGTTTGAATGGTCAAGAATTTGGCCTGCTGCAGCGTCATCTAGAGGCGAGTTAAAATAATAATGCATTGCAGTGTCATCTAGTGGTGAGTAACATCAAAAGGAACGCAGTTAGAATATATTCTTCGTGCTCAAATGTGTAAGTATAAAAAAATTTATTCCAATCGGTCGAACGGTATAGAAGTTGATGCTTTTCAGCGCCATTAAGCGGCAAGTTACAGCAAAATGGATAGTGAAAAATATTCTCCGTGTTCTAATATTCGCGTGTACCAAATTTCCTCGAATTCGGTTGAACGATATTCGCATAGCAAACGGCTAAACGGAATAGAATTCGACGTTCTGCTGCGCCACCTGGTGGCAAGTTAGAGGAAAACGGATAGCATAAAAAGCTTCTCCATGATAAAAGACTTAGGTGAACCAAATTTCATGGTGCAACGGTGCTCAACGGTGCTGGAGTTTTTCAACCTCATACACTCATACCAACATTCATTTTTATCTATAACCAGTGTCATTATATATCCCAGTCTCAAATAAAATCCAGTTTCAAATCTAAGAATCGCCAAAGTGCCAACATACGCCATTTTGCAAGAGTTTTTTCAGGAAATCATTCGAAGCATTGACTTAGCAGCAATAATATATGGGAAATGGTTCGACCGCGAAAAAGTAAAGCAAGCCTTTATTTGAAAAGTTGAATCCCTTAATACAGCCGAATTTTTTTAAATTATCAACTATAACGTGTTTTATTCATCATTACTCCGATGTACTAAATGAGAAGATTTCAATTTTCTGAAATTTGGCGGAATTCCCCCAACTTAAATCAATGCACTCATTTGGCGAGAATTCTGGAGATAGATCAACTGAAATCCCTTAATAACTGCATTATTTCTTCACGGATCATTAAAATTTAACGCTGTATTCTAATAAAACCTTTGCACTTGTTTTCAAAAATCTATTTCCTTAAGCTCTCAATAAATTGAGCCAAGCCGAAATCTGTGCAAACCGCTAGAACTCACTTTCACAAAATCGGCATTTGAGCCATTTTGTTTTTTCGCCAAACTAAAATAATTTACCTATTAGCCTCGGAAATCTTCAATTCTTATTGTTTTGCGTGTAAAGCATTACATTCCTGCTCTGATTTCCCATGCACACGATATTATAATTAAAAAAAATAACCTTACGAATATAAACTAACAAAAAAAAAATCATTATTATTCTTTTATTTTTACTTTGAGAATTTAAAACATTTTATTCGGCAAAATCGCCACACATGGCAACCACGATCCTTATTTCACACTTTTTTCACTACAGGGGTTATAATTACGGAAAGCTTTTTGCGTGAATAGCATAAAAAATCTCTTAAATTCCGGGAACGGGTGGACTTTCAAAGTTTTAAAGTGGACTACGATTTATTCTATATTATTTTACATATCTGTGCTAAATTTCAGGCCGATAGGTCCATTTTTGTGGATTTGTATACGAACGACATTTTATTCGGCAAAATCGCCACACATGGCAACCACGATCCTTATTTTACACTTTTTTCACTACAGGGGTTACAATTACGGAAAGATTTTTGCGTGGAGAACATAAAAAATCTCTTAAATTCCGGGAACGGGTGGACTTTCAAAGTTTTAAAGTGGACTATGAGTTATTCTATATTATTTTACATATCTGTACTAAATTTCAGGCCGATAGGTCCATTTTTGTGGATTTGTATACGAATCAAATCCACAAACAAACAAACAAACAAACAAACAAACAAACAGAATTTCATTTTTATTTATAAGATTTGTAACTCTGAAAAAAATAATTCTGATTAATTAGCGACTTTGTACGCAATAAAAAATTCCCGGCATTGTTAGCCGCTGCACTTCTTAATTGAAATTTGAATGGATATGCGCTAGAAAGTTTGAAGCTGACTATTTAGCTTGAAGTATGTGCACATTTCAGTGATGACCTGCATTAGACAGATCATTGTGATATATTTTGAAATTCAATAAAGTAATGAGAATTTTTAGCTCTACGTCTACTCGAAAGAGCTATGGTAATCATAAGAAGGCTTTTAAACAAAAAAACCTTCATAACCCAGTCATCACATTCCATGATTATAAGCTTTTAAATATGAAATTTGTTCCATTGGAAAAACTGTTTTTCCCTTTGAAAATGAATGTCTGGAAGCAAGCAGTTCTGCAAAATTTAAGTATGGGATGATATACTACGCATTAGCGCAGAAAAACTCAGTGTCCTGTAAAACATTTTTCTCTCCGAAAACTCATGTTTCCTTTCAGTGTCCAAAAAAATTCTAAGGGAAATCGCATGTTGAACTAAGCGCTAATTAGGTGTTTTTCATTGACGAAACACCTATCCATTAATTAGTAGTGGCATATCTTTTTAAGTTTAAAGATGGGTATAGTAAGGGGTCAAGAACCATTATAAATTCTTAGTGTTCCGAGCATGAAAGCTATTAGTTTACCAGGGAGTTGCCGACACCCCCAAAGGTCATTTTTCAGTTCCATTATGCGTTTCACAAATGAACCGCACGTGGTTTTGTCTTCGAAAAGCATACATTTCCTGCATCTGCTTTCTGGTGTAGAACTTTCGTTAGGACTCCAAAGGTAGCAGAGATTAACTAATGTTCCATATTAAACCCAGACTAATAAGTAAAAGGCTCAATGTCGCCCATTTCGGCATTTCGGATACAAGGAACTAAACTTGAATGCGAATTTTCTTATGTGTCGGAGACAAAGCACAAATGCGACAAAGGAGTCTGCCTCTGCAAGACTAGAAACGAAAAGTTTTAAGAAAACGCCACAATGGACAAGGAGAAATGGGGAAAAAACAATATAGCCCCCCCCCTGTCATTTTAAATTGCTTATTAAAAAATTATCTACCTTCCAGATTTTATGCTTATTATGCCTAATTATAACTTTTTATAATAGAACTTTTTTTATTATGGGGATGTCCAACTTATGATTTTCCACAGTTATAGTAATTTATCAGTGTTCAATTTTTAATCTTTTACCTTTGTTTATTTTTATGTGTACAACATTTTTACTTTTTCGTATTTCAAACATTTCTATTTTAACATTCTCCAATTGATTTGAAACAGTAACAGTGGCCGAGTGCTTAAGACCACTGAAAGTGGAAGATGGCGGCTAGGGTTCTGGCTAATCACGTGGCTGTCGATCTAAAGGTGCAGAGTTTTGGATGATTTTCTCCAGATGTAACGTGATTATGCTATAGAACGCCTTAATCATTCTCCACCTAAAGAAAACCCCCTTTAGATATATACCCTCGTGTAGCGTAGCCTTAATCAATAACCTAATCTCGTTACAATAACAATTATTGTTACAATAAATCTCTAACTTTACTCTGAAAAGATATTTGTAAAGACTTAATAGTCTCATTAAAAGTCTATGTCGAGAAACCAAAATCTGCCTCACGATCTTGGTACACTGGTACACATGAACTGATTTCAGTGATTTCACAAGAGGTTAAAAAAAAATTAAGGATCAATTTTTAGAAGCTGCACTACACAATGAAATAAATAAACGATGAATTTTATGAACTTTTAGAAAAAAAATTCTTAAATATGGAATTGCCCTGAAACATTTTTCAAAATGGGATACATTTTACAAAATTTCGATATTTAAGATTTTTTAATTTTAATTTTTTTTCTCTATAAAGTTCGTAACTGATCTAAGTTTATCCTCTATTTCAATGTATAGTACAACTTATAAAAAGAATTACGTATATTTCATTTATCCATAAAAAGGTTTTATGTGTAAGAAGTTTTTCCTTTAAGAAATATGACTAGATATTAAGGAACTTATTTAGTGAATTCGATTGTATGTCTAATTGTATATTTTATGTATATTAATAAATATATGTGTATATAATTTTTTTCGCATCTCCAGCGCCCCTGACTTCTTTTAGAAGAAGTTCAAAAGATGCACTTTTTTTTTTAAGAATAACCTTAGTACGGAATACTTATTTGGAGATGTTTTGTTCTTTTTCAAAAAATCATCCAAAATTTTTACGTTGTGAACGTGCGTTGCAATTGGAGCAAAGTGCTTAAAACAAACCTTTTGATCACCCAAGTGGACTTTCGTAAGCTGTAATAACAAAGAAATATACATTAATCTCTATCAATAGAAAACATGAATAACTGACAAATTTGATTTTGATCAAAATCATAAGGTGTGTTTTGAGTGGTCGAAAAACTGAAAAACGGAGAGGTTAAACATTTAAGAAAATTCCAGTCGTTTACACATAAATTAGAGAAGATGGTAAATCGAAAATCTAAGTTTTTGCTTAATCCATGTTGATAAACATTACACCCCCTCCTCCTCCTTCTTCTTCTTTTTTTTTACAATCAACAATTAAATCATAATATTTTTATGAAATACAAATTAAATGAATAAATTAAAGGATTTATGAATTAAAGTAATCATTTAAATGAGCCTCCCCACATTTTTTCTTGGAGCGTCACATAATTTTTAAATTAAAATTTATATCTATAATAACTCTTTTGAATGCCTGAATGATTCGTCATTTTGATCAGTGACCAGACTGTTTTAAGGGATAGGCCAAAGCTGAGCCCAGATCCAGGTCTTGGTCTTAAGGGAAAACTAGTCTCATTCTCGACCCAACATGAATAAGTGATGATCCGAATAATTTTAATCGTCAAATGTTATTTCCACACACATTCTCAGAAAATTATCTGAAATGGAAAGACGAATTTTCTATAAAAAAATAATTTTATTATGGATTGCTTTTGTTGAATACATGTTTATACAATTCAATAAAAAAGCTCCTAATTGGTGCCAGAGCCAAAGCTAGGGGTTGGCGAGATCTGCCCCCTCCCCTCCCCCAGGGACGCAAGCGGAAGAGGGCAGAGCTTTATTATCACATGGGCAAATCGGGACTTTGCCCAGGGCCCCCGGTTCGAAAGGGTCCCCATTTTCAAATGTTGTTCTGAAATATTCTTTTATATATCAAAATTTTATGAAAAAGAAAACAAATTTCATAGATGGGGGCCCCAAATTCATCAATGCCCGGCCACTGTTGGTCATAATCGGGCCCTGGAAGAGGGGTGCAAATTGAGCTGGAACAAAAGAGGTTTAAATATAATTTTACTGTTTTTGTTTTTTCTTTTTCCAAAAAGCACTTTTGTAGGGAAGGACAGATAGAAATTTATAAAAGTACAATGATTATGGGGTGGGTGGGTTGAATAGTTTTTAAGTTGTTCAAAGTGTACGGGGTCCAAATTTAACAAATTTCATAGATGGGGGCATGGGCGCCGGCCGCATAGGGCAAGGGGGGGGCAATGGCCGCCTCCCTGGATTTTTGTATGGAGTGTTTTCCCTTGCTTTTTTGCTCTTTCCAACATGGTAAGTGGTAACCATACGTTGCAGTAGTCTTCCCCCCCCCCCCCTTGAGTAGTCTTTGACTCCCCCTGGGAAATATTCTGCCGGCGCCCATGGATGGGGGCCTCAAATTCATCAGTGCCCAGGGCCTCTGTTGATCATAATCGGGCCCTGCCTAGTTATCCGCCTCTTTGGGGCCTACATTTACATAAGGGTCCAAGGCCTCAAGAAATCTTCAGACGTCCCTCGTCATGACCCCCCCTAAACTGACAGTCTGGAACCGCCCCTGATACGCAAGTCGCCAAATTACGAAAAATTGCCATAATTGGCTAATATGCAAGGTGTTCTGGGTTTCACATAATTGCAAATAGTGCGAGGTTTAAATTTTTATGTTCCAAGCAACATGCATGAACCAAGCAATGTGTAGCTCGGCAACATTCTATCTGATCCGACCTTTGGGCTTTGTTTGTTGAAATTATGTCTTTTGTACGAATAAGCCTTATTAGGGTCCGAATGCCTCATACGAAAAGCGAGCGTAGCGAGTCTAAGGGACATGGCCCCTAGTAAAATAATAAAAAAAAACTTCGACGCTTATAGTTTGAGTCACCACCTACCATATCACCAAACTTTCCTGTAGTCTTTATTTCGTGATGCTGGAAAAGAAATTTACGCATTTTGAAACGATTTTTTGCAAAATTCATAATCTAATCAAAATTTTTTAAAAATTCGTTGCCTATAGTTTAAGTTGAGTGATCACCTATCATGTCACACAATATCGTTTCATTTGATTTAGTCGTTACTACGTGATGCACGAAAAAGATTTACGCAGTTTCAAACGATTTTCGCAAAATCTCAATCAAAATGTTTAAAAAATTCGACGCCTGTGTTTTAAGTTGAGTGACCACCTATCACATTTTACTGAATTTCGTTTCATTCGCTTCAGTCGTTTTTATGTGACGCGTGAACAAAAAAAGCGTCGCGGACAGAATGGCAAAACGACAGACAGACAAACTCTTTTTTTGACCGTCGTACTGGATTTCCCAGGTGCTTGAAACGGATAGCAATTTTTGAATTCCAAGTAATATACAGACAAAAGTCTAATTCTATTTACATAGATTTCACCGTAATGGCTGCCGTAATGGTATTAACCTTCTATTGAATTTTTTGTTGTTGAAATTTATTAGTTGATGTTGGATTGTTGGTCAGATTCTAGACAAAAATCCTGGAAGCTGTGCTCTTTAAAAATATATAAAATAATGATATAGATACTCAATCAGAATATCTTTTAATTAGCTACTCCACATTCTTTTGAGAGACAAATTTATGAATGGGATAAAACTAAGAATTGTTTTAATACGATATTTTGCCATTTTATCATTGCAACTCTGTATTTAAGAATTTCTTTCTGAAAGTTTCATAAGTTATATAGATTTACCATTTTTAAGAGTACATAACACAGCCCGTAAAGATACATTTTGAGTTTTCTTTAGAATCTCTGACATTTGTTGGCTTTTAACGATGTTTAAGTGCTATGGTGACATGATCTGCTTTTTCAAGAATAGCGATCGTACCAGGCTCCCTAGTGTATACCAACCATAACGTAGTTTTCTGCGGTTTTCTTCGGATGTAACGCGAATGCGCGGTAAAAATTCCACGAAAAGTCCACCGCTCAAGGTTACCCCCTTAGGCAGATAGCCCTCATGCAGCTTTGCTTTAACCGAATACAAAATGTTCATGTACATAGCCATTTATATTTACAGTTCTAAATTTATAAATTGTCGCATATGAAGATTCCCATTCTGTGACTAATGTTGATATCTTGTTATTACATTTTTTTGTCTTTATTTCTCTTGTTTTATGATTCATTTAATCAGTAGTATCACTACAAAACTTCTGTAACTGTAATTATGAGACTTAAATAACGAAAAACAATTGCCAGTTAACCTACTTTTATGTTATGTGCATTGTGAATGTTTATTGCAAATAATGGATTAATTAATATGTATATATATATATATATATATATATATATATATATATATATACAGGGTGTCCATAATTAAACTTGAAATATGCGAGCAGACAGTAGCAAAAACTATGTAGCGAAATTTGCTTAAACATGGGATAATGGCATACTGAAATGATGGGAATTTTATCGAGGAAAAAAACAACAACAACGAGTCTGAAAAACTACCCCTACGTGGCGTATCATAGCTTTAGGGAGAACACGTAAATAATCTACAAAGGTTTGCAAAACATGCTCGATATGATCTCTACCATTGTCTTCTACCATCTGGAAGCGTGAAATCGCATGTTCGACTGCTGAAAGTAGCATGAACTGGTGTATGTTACGCACATGGTGGTTGTTCTATGCTCTCTTTAAGGTCGGAGAGAGATGTGATAGGATCACGGTAGACCAAGGCCTTGAGGTATCCCCACAGCCAAAAGTCGCAAGGATTCAAATCGGAGGATCTAAGAGGCCAAGCTGTAGGAAATATGTCGGCTGATGATTCTGTCGTCACCAAAATGGCGGCGGAGCATTCGTTAGAGCACAGTCGAACATACGATTTTATGCATCCAGATGGTAGCAGACAATGGTGGATATCATCAGGGTCGCAACTAGAGTTTACGTCACCCTGGGCAAACCTTAACTTTGGCGCCCTCCCCTCCCCGAAAGAAAAAAAAAACAGGCATGAGAAATATTTGAAAATTTTTGAATAGAAAACACATTTAATAAATAGAAAGAAATAAAACCTGTTTCTAGCATTTTGGCGACTGAAGCAGCAGAAAGATGTTATTGTCAAGTCGGTGCATCTTTAATGTATTTAATTTTAGTTCCAATTAATTTTACATACTATTGTGTTTTTAAATTAAGGATGTAATTTAACATTTAAAATCACAACTTGAAATTTTTTATTAGTACTTATGAAGAAAAGTAACAGCAATATCGAAATCCTCTGTTATGCTTTTTTATACAAAAATTTTTAATTAATTTTCATTTCAAACTTCACTTTTTCTAAAAATTTCGCTTACGAGCTTTCTTTGCAGCATAAGTTTTTAGGATGTCATCGTAAGATATCAATGATGCTTTTTTGTGTTCGATTGAGATAATACTCAGATTTGAAAGTCTATTTTGCTCCATATAGAGTTTCTTAAATATTTTTAAAAATAATTTTCAGCTTTCTGAAACTCTTTCACCTGATGCAACTGTTACTGGAAGAGTAAGAAATGTTTTCAGGGCTGTGGTCAAATTTGGATATCCTTCTTCCAGTTTACGCTTATGAATGAGGCTCAAAAGGGCTGATGCAGGTGCTGTTTTCATAGCGCCGTCAAGCAGTAGAGCGTGATGTTTAAAAACTTTCTATTTCTCCTAAAAATTCCTCTGGGCAGCATATGTCCTACTTATATACAAATGTTAACTTTTGAGCTTCCGATTTTAAATCTTCTGTATCCATCTGGTAGATTTTATTCCCATTCAGAAATCCAAACTTGTCATTAGTACTTCCAGAGACTGGAAACGCGTTTTTAGCTCACTCATTATTTTGTCGATAATTTCTAATAAAGAAATTCTGAATCGATTTTACTCTGATAATTTCGAAATTTCATATTCACAAGATTCGTCAAACATCAATTTCTTTTTCCTTTTCCATTTTCTTTAAAATCAGGAGGTAAATTACTATCTTTAACCGTTATGTTTGCTTCTGCAATTGCATCGAATACAGCTTTGTCTCTCGTTGATTCCAGAAGATTCAGAAGACCTCGAATATGCCTGACTGCTTCATCTACAGTTATATCATCTCTTTGGAGAATTGGTTCACGCGGTCAATTTTTACTTCCTTGTACGTAGTATAAGGAAGTAATGTGATCCCGAAAAATTTTGGGGGCCAAATTTCGACAAAAAAACCGATTTTGACTACCTCTAAATTGAATTTAAAAAATTTTTTAGATGCATCTCATCGTAGGCTAGCATGCACGATCATATTAACGCGTCTGCAACTCATTTTGACCAGCGGCGAGTTTATTGTGGTCAGTTTTTCCATGCCGTCTGTACGTACGTACGTATGTATGTAACTCGCATATCTCAAAAACTATGGGTCGTAGAATGTTGAGATTTGATATTTAGGATTGTTCTATGATCTAGTTGTGCACCTCCCCTTTTGGTCGCAATCGAACGAATAGTTTATGTACAGGACCGCCCAAAAGATTCGAAATACATTACGCTCTATGGGCCGAAAATCATCAAACTCGCATATCTCTAAAGCTATTAGGCGTAGAATGTCGAAACATCATATTTTGGATAGATGTAACATCTAGTTGTGCACCTCCCCTTTTGGTTCCATTGGACTGGATAGTTTATCTACAGAACCGCCTAAAAGATTCGAAATACATTACGCTCTATGGGCCGAAATTCATCAAAGCGTTTTTTAGAGGTATTGGGCTATTTCAAACGACTCAGAAGTGATATATGCTGTAAAGAGTTAGAAAATGAATTTCTCCATTAAAAAAAGTGTCTTTATCATTTACAGTTCTGCTACAGGAACACTCAAAAGATTTCCAATACATTACGGTCAATGGCAATTTTAGGAGATTCATCCATTTCAAGCACAATACCGTCCTACCACATAAGTTAGGTAATGGTCCGACCACGGTCACGTGCCTCCCTCAAGTACTATGCCAAAAGTCGCCAAGCTTGGCGACTTTTTTGTGTACGTGTGTGCATATTTAACTCTCAAATCTCAAAAACTATTATGAAATTTCATATATAAGATTGTTGTAACATCTAGTTGTGCATCTCGATTTTTGGTTAAAATCTACTGGAGAGTTTATTTACAGGACCACCGAAAAGAATTTCAGTACTTTAATGCCTATGGACATCTTCAATATAATACAATTGTAGACAGTCATTGTTTGGTACATGCCCAAAATCTCGCCGTCTGTCCTCGACCTTGGCGAGTTTTACCGAAATGTCGCCAAATTTGACGATAGTCAGTCATTGGGTCCATGCCCAAAGTATCGCCATTTGTCATCGTTCTTGGCGAGTTTTGGCGAAATATCGCCAAATTTGGCGATAATCTGTCATTGTTGGTCCATGCTTAATATCTCGCCAAATGTCGTCGGCATTGACGAGTTTCGCCGAAATATCGCCAAATTTGGCGCCAAAAATTATTTCGTATTTTGTATAACTCTAAAACTTTAACCCGTAGAATTTTGAACTTTTGTATTTAGAACTATATTATAATATCTAACGGTTTTCGATATCTTTTTTGACAGCAATCGACTGGGAATTTATTTACAGGGTGAGCCAAATGACTTTAAATACATTAAGGTGTATGGATGCATTCAATTCATTGAAAATCTGTGGTCAATGACTACTTTGGCTATCCCCAAAATCTCGCAAACTATCTCAAGTTTGTCGGCTTTTGGTGAAATATCGCCAAATAAAGTGTCAGAAAGAAATCTTTCAAATTGAACTCAGCTTGGCGATATCGAAATGTTTGGCTAGAAATCGCTATATCTTACTATTATTGATATTTTATATCTTTCAAACAAATAAGTTTAGAGGAAGTGCGTAAAAAACATTTTTGATTTAATAGACGTGCAAGGAAGTCATGTGTTGGACACATCAGATTTTTTTTTAATGTTAAAACAAAAACATGTGAAAACGATAAATTCAAATTTGTTGATACATTTTTTCCAAAGAGTTAGCCTCGGTTTTTGTTTCAGATGTAGAGAGAGGATTGGATATTAATTCTTCCAGGACTTTGTTAATGCTTTCAAAATACTTATAAGTCATTTCCACAGCTTGCATTCTTGCTGACCATCTAGTCTTACTGTTAGCTTTAACAGAAAGTGGGACGTGTTTTTTTTAAATTTCCCACCTTGACGTAGAGGCTGGAAAAAAAACAAAAAACAAAAAAACGTATAAACAATTCACTGTTCCAAAAAATGTTTGAGCTTCAGGTGATACTCCAGCAGCATGCACCCCAACTAAATTTAGAGAATGGGCCGCACATGGTACAAAAATGGCAAGTTTATGTCCTTGAAGTATTAGCTTGAACCCCTTTATAATAACCAGCCATGTTAGCTCCATTGTCATATGACTGACCTCTACAATTATTCATGTTCAAACCATTGATTTTTACTCTTTTCAAGAGTTCTTTAGAGAGTCCAAAACCCGTTTTATCATTGACCACAAGAAAAAATCAATAAAACTTTGAAATCTCTGGTCCACTTTCTGTCATTTTCACATATCGAATAATTTCAGTCATTTGATCGCTGTGGGTTTATATCTGGAGTGGAATCAAAAATTAAGGAGAAATATTGAGCCTCTTTTATATCGTTCAGAATGCTTTCTATTACTTTTTCTGCAATGATTTCAAGAAATTCATTTGAATTTTCCATGAAAAATAACTCAATTGTCCTTTTTTATGGCGTTCAATATATTCCCGTAAATCGTCGTTATAATGGGATATAAGTTCTATGGTATTTAGAAACTTTTCACTCCTAGGATCACTAAAATCACACTGTTCCTCAGAGCCTCTTAACGGACTTCCTTGTTTTGCCAGAAACATAATAGCATCTACTATGCAGGTAAGTACTTTGTGCCAATGGCTTTCTTCTTTAGCCAACTGATCTTGAAGATTTTTATCTAGTCCACCCTTACCAAGTGAGAGCTCTAGAGTTTTCCAAGAACAGAAAGGAAATCCAACTTACTCTCGAATACTTTTTTGGGAGGATGTATATGTAATATGACGCCCTGGGCTAAAGCCCACTTAGACCTAGTAAGTACACCTACCTTGCTCCTCTTCCTATGTACAAGACATTTGTACGAGACTTCCCTTCATCAATTGATATCGGTTATCAATCATTGCTAGCCGATGGGTCTCCTGGGGATTTTCCTTTGCTTTGTGACAAAACTCTTTCAGAATATCCCTTTCAGAAAATTGTTTGTCTCTAAAGAGGTGACAAAGGCAGGGTTTTTCAGATAGGACACTTAGACAAAGTCACAAAACCAGGAAAAAAACCTTCATTCTGTCTAGTTTTATTTATTTATTTTTTAAATAAAATTCCCTGTTCTCATGGAAACATAACTCATTTTGGCGCCCCCTTAGCACCGTTGCGTGCCCCGTTTGCCCCCCCCCCCTAGTTGCGGCCCTGGATGTCATATCGAGCATGTTTTGCAAACCTTTGTAGATTATTTACGTGTTCTCAATAAAACTATTATACTCCAAGTAGGGGTGGTTTTTGAAACTCATTGGGTTTTTTTTTCCAATAAAATTCCCATCCTTTCATTCGGCCATTACCTCATTTTCATGCTATTCCGCTGCATAGTTTTAGCTACAGACTGCTCGTAAATTTCCAGTTTTTAAGTTTAATTATGTACACCCTGTATATATATATATATATATCCCGAAACGCTCAGTTTTTATTATTCTTGTGCTTGTTTCATAAAAATTTGTTTATTTACTATAAATAAATAATTTGGACGTTTGCAGTGGGAATTTTTCTAACGAAGAAATTGTATCATGGAGTCTCAGTACAAATGCTTGCTATTACTTTACCTAAAAAGTAGTGCCATTCATCTACATCAATTAATGCTATAAATAGAAAAAAACTGGATTTTGTCTAAAACACTGAAGTTGTGTTCACTTTCACTGCCGCAAAATTTATTTGCGCTTTCAACCGTAAACTTTCCCTTCGTCCGAATCAGATGCGCCAGATGTGAGGTTTATTTAAAGAGATGACCAGTAAATATACGCCAAAGGACCGTGAAATAATTTCCTATTCCTATCAAGCATCAGACCGTCGTGTAATTTTGTGTGTTAACAACAACTTAATGCCGAAATTTAACCAAAACCAATTCGTATTCTCGGTCGCGAAATTTAAATGCATCCGTTCATGTCGCTGTTGAATATTCGAGAGATATGAAGGCATCTTAGCGTTTCATCTCGACAAGTTAAATGCGGTCGTTTACGCTACATGAGTAGCAAGTCATTTCCATATCGTTACGTTAATGATAGCTAATATAACTAGCGAATATACTAATGATTGTATTAATATACTAATAAGACTGTATAATATGTAATATAATAATGTAATGGGGAAGAGGTTGGTAAATATTTATGAGATAATCGTATTCTGGCTTTTCAGATTGACAAGAACAAAATAAAATAAATAACGTTTTATAAAATTAATGCTAAAAAATATAGTTTTTGAAACATTTATTTGTGCGCACAGGCGTTTGTTTATCCAAGTAGCGAAGGAACGCACTTCTCTGTACTCTTGGAATTCACGGTGTGGAATGTAAAAAAATGACAAAACTTATTTTTATAAGCTGTAGTAACTCTTAATGTAAAGTGTTGAGAAAAATACCATTGGTGCCGCTAGCTAATCTTTGAAATGAAATACCATTCGCTAATAAAACAGCGTATAACATTTAAAGTTACTAATGAGAAGACTAAAAGCAAATCTTGTGCTTAAAGATTAAAATTAATAAAGCACTTTGTAAACTTTTGTGCGATTCATTATTAGTTATATGAAAAATAGCTCAGTACGAGCGTTTCGGATGATACGAAGGGTTTACCCTTCTTCAGTTGCAAAACGATTTTACTTCTAAACAAACAGTAAACACAAAGTGCGAAGAAAAAGAAGTTGCCATTCAGAAGGAAAAAAAATTAGAAAGCCAAAGAAAATAAAAGTTGGAAAAGTTGACCATTTCTTGTAGTCTGAGGTATTTAATGCTACAACTTGAACCTTAAAAAGAGTATGATGAAAAAATAAGATCTTTTGAAAGTCAGGAGTTCTCTGCAAACCGTTAAGCTTTTCACTAGTTTGATTGCGAATGACACTAATGTAGTTTTTTGAGTCATTATATTGCAATGATGCCAGGTTAGAACTCATGACGCAAACTTTGCGTCAAGAGTCAAATAATTTTGCTTTTTTTAGATTCCACATCATTGGGATTAATTCGAAATGCACATGTAAGAAAAATTTTCATTCCTACCGTGCTAAGAACGGACACGCAGCTAGTAGATAATAAAACAGTTCAACAGAAAAATTTAGCAAATATGTACTCAATCAATGAAAGTTTTACTGGATTTTTTTAAGTTCATTGAAAAAAGTTATTTACTAACGTTCATGCAAATTTATTTAATCTTTTAATAGTTTCTTATCGACGGATGTCATCCGTCACTTGCCAAATGGCGTGTTAATGTTTTGAGCCATTTATCAATTGGCGAGAAAGTTTAAGTGAATGCACATATTTTCACTATGTAGATGGCAAATGAATTATTAAATGGTTGGGAGAAAAATAGAACTTGCTTTATTCTCCATCTTCGGTGGTAGAATTTGAGGGTAGTGGTATGAGGGCTCGAAATTAACGGTGGTCCGCTAGTCCACTAAAACATACGGCGGACTAGTACTACAGAAAACAAAATTTGTAGGTACGTCGGACCAGTGACGTTTTATTTTCATTTTGCTCTTGCAGACTTTCTTCATTTAGTTCCACAATACATGCCATCTAAGTCACAATGCAGTTCCACAAAACATGTCATATCCGTGGTCCAGTCTCGATGTTCCCGTGCCCACAGTAGGCGAAGTTGACAGTAACGCTTGGTAAGCAGAGATATATGAGTGGGACGTCTGCTCCGCAGTCCCATATCCAACAGTATCCGCTGAATTGTGTGTTCCAAAACACTTGTGTACTTGGATGTGCATTGTATTGGGCAGGGCCCGATTAACCCCTTTGAAGTGAGGGGAAGCTCAGTCTCATTTCGGGGCCCCATCCCTTTTTTGTTTGGATTAAGTAAAGTTTTTAATGATTTTCTTTGTTAAAAGGATATTTAATTGATTTAACTAGTTCTAATGATTTTATTTGAAACAAATATTTTTTTCATTAATTTGAAATTTACCTTAGATAAAAATATGTTATTCATTATCTTCGCAATAGTTTACTTAATTGTAATGAGATTTTACAGTATTTTTAAAATTACTGTAAAAAGTAAACTAAAAACATTTCCTTACTACTGAAAAATTAAACTTCATTTATTTAGTCATATATTTTTCATGAGACATGGGGCTTTTTTCGGGAATTCTTTGTTCGTTTTGATGACATCATAAAAATCACAACATGGAAGTTCATAATTAATTTTGACCTTTAGACGATTTTTAACATTACATATTGAGAGTTTACCCCTTTCTACCGACCAAATGTTCCTGATAATAGAAAATTTTGTCTCAACTGGAACAAATATCCCAAGTATAGACATCGCAAACTGAAATAATTTAGAAATGTTGCTACATGGAGTATCAAGACTTCTAAAATACCTTAAAAAAACTTTCCACTTCTTTTCATTAAAAATCTTTACAATAACTTAGAAGATCATTTAAAAACAAAATTTTGAATTTTTATAAGTTTTACAGTCATTTTTGGGCCCCCTGCAAATTATGGGGGAAGCTTAATCTTCTCGAGCCTTTTCGCTAATCAGGCTCTGGTATTGGGCTGACAGCTGAGCCATTGTCTGCCACCGATTTTGCTGTACTAGGCGGACAGTCACCGGCGTCCTCTTTCTTTGCTGATGTGTGGACGCCCAACATCTTGGGTCTATTGCTGGTTTCACCCTCCTTAATCCACTTTTTATAAATACTAGCAACGGCAGATCGTGAAAAATCGATCAGTCGTGCAGGTTCGGAGATATTTGTTTAGAGTCTTCGGGGCCATTACAATCTGCCTCTCTATCAAATTCGGTTAGATCAATAGCCTTCCCCATCACTCACAAACGTAAGTGCAAGAATGATTCCTTGCCTTCTCCAGCAACAGTTAGATACCATTGCCACTTAATTACGTGCTGTCCATGTCATCCAGACGAGTTCATTGAAAAATGTGTGGGTGGTCATAATGTAAAGGCTCTTCGTTGTAATAGGCCTTTACGTTTTTCAAATCCCCTCTTAACGGAAATCAATATATATCACCCACATAATTTCTTTCGTTTGTTCGTGAATTTTTTAAAATCATGTATACGGACCAGGGAAGTCGTAGAGATACAGATCCTTGGGACCATTGACTAAATATTAATTTCTACAGATGGATGAGCATACTCATAATGCTTGCCAGTTAATACTCGATACCTTAGGAAAACAAATCAAAATTCCGTAGGATGGGATCATCTCTATTTAAAATTGACATGAAATCTTCTGTTCCTGTATGAGCCAGCAATTTTTTTTTCTGCTATATTGTAATGCTAGTTCGCTGTTTTAATGAATGATAGTTAAAATTTTGATAAAAATGTTATGTTGTCATGAACGCACGATGTAAATACATTTGATGTTTATAATTGTAAACAATAATATACAGAATTTTAGGTCATACATTTATCTTTTCATAAACTTGTAACATTATTTGTGTTTTGTGCTTTTAACAAGGCAAGTATATGTTTTCTGAAATTGAGGTTGTACCAGAAATTTTTGACGTTCAATGAAAATATGCAGAAGCAAGCAATAGTATGTGTAGAATGAGGAAAAAAGAGCTTATGCTTTTCTGATGTATTCGATTTCTGAAGATTCTACACCACAGAATCATAATTACCTAACTTTATCTGAAAAATATATGCAAATACATAAGAGCTCATTATTGCGTGAAACTTCCATACTCTGTCATGCTTACACTATAGCATGTACAATTTATCGAGATCAAGAAATGAAAAACGATAGTTCGTATATGCCATCTATTACAGCTATCGTAACCATATTAAGATTTTAAATCCTCAAAAAAGTCTTGCGACAAAGCAATAAATCATTCGATAAAAGATATCTTATCTCGGTTTAGGACAGACTAAAGTATAATACAACGGGTGACATGCGCTAGTACGTGAAGAGAAAGGCAAGACTTCTGATAGTTAGGTATTATACAACGAACGGCACTCCTCGTTAGTTCTTTTTCACACAAATGTTCACAATCATTTTGAATATTTCATGTTTTCCCGTCTCTTTTCCAGCTGATTCTGTAATATTCATTTCCCCCGTGTGTCAGAAAAGATATTTAAAAAGTTTCTGTAGGCGATCTTATCAAAGTTTGTTCTTGCGGAAAGCAATGGACAGCGTTGCCATTCCAGTAACGTAATCATGGTCGCTGAACCATAAATATTCTTGTGGAAGAGCGCGATAGAACAAGAGTGCTTCAGACGCATTATTAATGTTATTTTTAACCATGCTGTAAGGATGTTATTTTTGCCCGATTAACCTACTCGCGCCACCTCATGTGTCACCCTCTAATACAAAAATCTACCATTTTAACACTTTGCAACAACGTTGAAAAGGGCTTATGATTTCAGTACTACTGTACGCAGACTGCCTTTATGATGTGTGCGTGTGCGGTGTGGGGCTGTATGCATAATCTTTGTAAATAGTTTCTTATACTTCTGATGAGAACAAAAATTACAGACGATTTTGATTGTTATTGTTAGTACCAGCGTGTTCTTAAGTTCAACCATACAAACCTGATAAAACTAATAAATTGTGAAAACTGGAGAACTAATCAGCTTTTATGGCACTTTGTGCTAAAGCTGTCGATCTTGAAAAAGGGTCATTTATAATTTACTTTAACCAGACCCGCCGAGAGATGGGCGGAGGGGGGGGGGAGGGGAGGCAGAGGGGACAAATAACCCGGGGCCCTGGCCTTAAGGGGCCCGGGTTTAGAGGTCGTATGTTACGAATTTTTAGAGTACAAATCTCACGAAAAAAATTCTGTTTCCCCAAAAAATTTTTTGGCTCACGCAACTGCATTCGTAGAAACTTATAAAAAATAAAAAATAAAAACAATAACTTCTGAATTGCGAGAATACATTATCGCACTGATGTTGGTAAGTCACACTTACCGAAATCGGGCTGCGGTATTAACTCTCATTGGCGTTTGCTAACGTTTTTCTTACTGCGTTATTCATTTGATTACGAATTTTATAGTAACTTGCTTTAGTTTACAAATAGCTAGTACTCAACATTTAATCATATCATGTGATTCTCTGTATACATTAACAAAGAATGTCAGAATTATATTACTTTAAAGAAATTCTAATAAAATACTTGTAATTTTTAATGGAAGTTTTATCATGTACAAGGTTTTATATATGGCCTTCTGTAAATTTAAAGTGTACTAATTCTATGTTTAAAAAACTTTTCTGGATTTAAAAAAAATGGAAGATTTTTTATTGGATAGGGGAGGGGGGGGGAGACGTAAATATTTGCCCAGGTGCCCGAAAATCCTGTTGGCTGTCCTGGTTTAACGAATGTCTTTGTTTTATGCAATCAGAGAATCTAAAAATAAGTATATAACGAGGAAGATTCGTGTTCCAAAATAAACTTTTGTTCAGTTATTTTAACGCAATGTTACTCAAAATATTTCAAACCAGTTCAGAAATTACCGAGAGCGTGTTGAAATAAACGTTAGTTCTCAGTTCATTTCTCCAATAAGTGATGAAGGTGGCAAACGTTTGCGATCAAATGAGCATTAGGTATGTCATGCCTCAAGAGCTCATGTTGCGATTTCAGCGTTTGATTAGTTACTGTGTCAACCTGTATTTTAGACAGAAAGCGGCAGATAATTTGGCTTTAACAGGCCATATTTTAAAGTTGAATTATGGAAAACTTGCTTGCAGTGGTATTCACATGCTCTTTTGAGAAAAATTTTAATGTGCAATTAGATTTGTGATAAAATAATTATTTATAAGATATTCTCCATTATAAACAAAGTATAGGGTGAACTTTTGTGTAGGGTGAACAAAGTGACTTTTGTGTATGTTTGTGTTTATTTGCTTGTTTCATTGATACTTACATCAGCTTTTGTGTGGTCTCCAGAACCTGCTTATAAATCCTTATGGAGATTCTTCCATAACCTAGATCCTTAATAAAAGAAGAAAAAACTTCCGAATACTGCAATTGAATGGAAACGCATGACAGCCGGTGACAGGACTTTTCAGCCGACAGATTGAATATGCTCATTCACCGTATGTACGCAGCAATTTTTGATCAGCCGAGAACCCATGAGTGTTGCCGCTGAAACATTTCATGAAACGCATTATTTAATTGGAAAAAAGAAAACAGAACTGGGTTCAATAAGACAATATTTCACTATCTATATCTTATACCTTACTGTTCTTATAGATTAGTGCAGTGTTTCTCAAATTATTGGACTCATTTCAATGAAAATCAAGTTTCTTTGTTTTAACGATATTTGTTATTAAATTTATTTAGGTTAGGGTTATTGAAAATTTTGGGTGTCATCATAAAAGCAGAAGGTGGCATGCCAAGCACTGACATTGAAAAATGCAGGGACGTAGCCGGGGGGGGGAAGAATCGGGATATTCCCCCCCCCCGAAATTTTTGGATTAGTGGTCACAAGATTAATGCCGTGCAGAAAATCAGTCTATTTATACACATATAAGTTCATATCTTCCTCCCCTCCCCCCCCCACCCCTCCCCCCCCCGAAAAATTTTCCTAGCTACGTGCCAGGCAAAATGTATGAAAAGACATATTTGGTGACATTTCCTTTTCCTTTATTAAATGATTATAAAAATACTGTATTGGGTGATACGTCGTGAAACATGTTATACAAATTCCTACAGAAATACTTCTTAATTGCAGCAACTGTGGGCTTCCTCAATTCTCTAATAGGTACTTTTCTCTTCAGGAAATGGCTAAAATGTGCTTTTTAGCCCACTGCATATTGACAATTTTTAGTCGAGCGATAAATGCGCGAAGTATTGAAAATTAGATATTTTAAAGCTGTTAAAAGATCCGAAAGATCTTGCATTTTCACTTATCCATTATTGTTATTTTGTAATCTAGGTACTGCGTGACATACGTAAGTAATGAATGTACTTGCTCCATTGCACGTCATTGAACAGTTAATTTGGATTCGTAGTTCTTTTCCGCTCTAGCAATAAACGTTTGCTTTTAAAATTATGTATAACCCTCAATCACTTTTGTTTAAAGATATTTCTGAGACGTTTTATGATGAAAGCCTGAAATTTTGTACGACACCTCATTAGTGTATGAGGCAAATTTAATTAACTGGGATTTTTTTGTACGAAGGTTGTATACAAGTTAAAAAAGTGTAACCTTTAAAATTAACGAGAGGAATTTTTATTAACATAGTCTTCTTTTTTTACCTTATTTTGAACATTTTTTCAAGATACATTGCCCACTTATCTCTAATAGATAAAGAAACAAAGCGTGTTACCAGCTTTTTGGGGCACCCTGTATAGTTGAAGTTTAGTGAAGTAAGCACACAGATTTATACAAGTTAAATATTGTTACGAAAATCGCCAAGTGGGTGTATTTTTAAGCAGTCCAATGAGCACAGTAAACAAAAAATATAACACTTTATTCCACGACTCGCAGCTCAATAGCTCAAAATAATACAGTAAACATTAACATGCACTAACTAAAATCACAAATAACGTTATTCATATCACAGAATCAACCGTGCGCTTCAAAGTCTATCACTCAACTGAACTCCCCGGAGAGAAATCCTAGCGCTTTTATAGAGATGATGACGTCACCAGAATTGCCGAGAACTTTCTGGAACAATCTTATCAAATTGAAATATGGTCTCGAGACATGAATTTTCTAGAAGCCACTATTTGTCGCCAAGGTCGCCAAGTCGCCAAGTTTGTAGCCAAGACTACAGGGTTACCATTATCGGAGAACTCCGCTATTATGCCTGAAAAACTAGTTTCACGGCGGCGCATGCAATACGGGAGCAAATTAAGTTATTATTTCGCAACATTGCTCCCCTCTTTAAAAAAACTGACGATCCGGCAGTCTAATCACACGACATTATGATCAGTAGCACCATATGGAGATAAACGATTAATTTGGATGACTTTCGGTTTTGAATTGGGCAACTTTGTAGATAACATCGTTCAATTTCTTGACAACTATATAAGGTCCTTCCCAGTTCTGTTGCAACTTAGGACTCAGACCTCTCCTTCGTTTTGGGTTATACAGCCAAACTTGATCACCCTCCTTAAATTGGTGATTCGTTGCTTTGGCGTCGTAACGAATCTTCATTCGGTCACTCGCCAAATTGATTCGCTCTTTGGGAAACGAATGAACTCGTTCTAATCGTGCTTCTAAATTACTCATGTAGTCATTCCGTGAGGAGGGCGTTTCACATGGTCGTCCGAAAACAATATCACTGGGTAATCGAAGAGGACGGCCGAACAACATCTCTGATGGAGAATATCCGGTCGTCTCATGAACCGCACTTCTGTAAGCCAGGAGGAACAGTGGCAAATATGTATCCCAGTCAGTTTGATTCTTCGAAACAAATATTGAAAGATGATTCAAAATTGTTCGATTGTGCCTCTCGACCATGCCATCGGACTCAGGATGTAACGGTGTTGTTCTAGTCTTCGTGATTCCCAAATATTCGCAGAGTTCCGAAAATAGTGCTGAATTAAAATTTGTACCTTGATCCGAATGTAACATCATTGGCACTCCATAATAAGAGATCCAGTTTCTAACGAGTTCTTCAGCTACAGTTGAAGCTTCCTGATTCGGGATGGCAATCGCTTCTGGCCATTTGGTAAAGTAATCCATCAGGACTAAGACATATCGATTGCCTTTCGATGTTGTAGGCAGGGGTCCTAGGATATCTAAAGCCACTCTTTCGAAAGGCGCGCCAACGTTATAGCGCTGCAAACGACCCTTGGTTTTTATTTTCGGTCCTTTCCGGGCACCGCAATCGTGGCATTCTCTACACCATTTTTCAACATCGGCGAGAAGTCGATCCCAATAAAATCGCTCCCTGGTTTTATTTAACGTCTTCATCACTCCAAAATGTCCTCCACTTGCACTATCATGAATCTCCCGCAGAACCTCTGGAATTCTGCTACGTGGGAGAATTAATTGCAATCGGCTTGATCTTCCGTCATCGCTCTCCCATTTCCGATATAAAACACCGTCCTTAAGATGTAAAGAATCCCAAAGAGCCCAGTATCGCTTTTTAGCGGGACTCTCCGGCGCAATCTCTTGCCAAGACGGTCGATCCGCGGAATTTAGTTTCTTCTCCAAAATTGGCCTAATATTGGAATCTTCTAACTGTGCTCTCTGGACTTCACTCGAAGCCCACCGATCCACAGTCGTTGCAGTCAAAACCTTCGCGAAAGTATCCGTCTCCGTCCCGTACTTTTTCTCGGCGTTCACGCAGTGTTTACTGTCCTCTTTACAAGGTCGTCTGGAGAGAGCGTCTGCATTTCCGTGCGAAGTTCCTTTGCGATGTTTGATTTCGAACTCATACTCCTGCAGCCTTTGGATCCAGTGAGCTATCTGACCCTCAGGTTCCTTAAAATTCAAAAGCTATCTCAAGGAAGCATGATCAGTCCTGAGAAGAAATTTCCGTCCATAGAGGTAGTGATGGAAATGCTCAATAGATTTAACAATAGCCAGTAATTCCTTACGAGTGACACAATAATTCCTCTCTGGCTTACCCAAGCTCTTGCTGAAGTAAGCTATGACACTTTCACCGTTTTCTGTTTTCTGCGAAAGCACGGCTCCTATCCCTTCATTACTGGCATCTGTATCCAAGATAAAGTCTTCGTCAGTCCGGGGATATGCCAAAGTAGGAGACGTCGTTAACGCCTGCTTTAAAGTAATGAACGATTTCTCTCATTCCTCTGTCCAATTAAAACTTGCTTGGGCTTCCGTCAATTTATGTAAAGGTCTCGCTATTGTTGAGAAATTCCTTACAGAACGGCGATAATAGGTGCACAGTCCTAGAAAACTTCGCAGTTCATGTACCGTTTCCGGACGCGGCCAATCGACAACTGCTATAAATTTTTGTGGATCAGTCTTAGCTTCGTCTGCAGAAATAACGTGACCAAGATAAGTAACTTCCTTACGTAAAAATTTGCATTTCTTTAGTTTAGTTTAAGGTTAGCATTTTGTAATCTAAGAAACACTTTACGAATATTATTTAAATGTTCTTCAAACGTTTTTCCCACTATAATAATGTCATCTAAATATACTAAGCAGGCCTCAGACGAAAGTCCACGTAATACAGTTTCCATTAGTCTTTCAAAAGTAGCGGGGGCATTGCAAAGACCGAAAGGCATTACCTTAAAGTGCCAGAGTCCTTGTCCGGTGGTAAAAGCTGTCTTTTCTTTATCTTCAGGTCGGATTTCGACTTGCCAATACCCGCTCTTTAAGTCCAACGTAGAGAACCACTGGCTTCCATTCAAAGCATCTAAAGTGTCATCTATTCGCGGGAGGGGATCGCAGTCTTTCCTCGTAATATCGTTCAGTTTCCGATAGTCGACACAGAAACGTGTCGATCCGTCTTTCTTTTTAACAAGAACGATAGGTGAGGCCCAAGGCCCCGACGATTCCTCTATTATGCCACCGTCCACCATTTCTTTAATCAGGCGTTCAGCTTCCTCTTTCTTTGCAAGAGGCAAAAGTCTTGGATACTGCTTGATTGGTGGATGATCACCTGTATTAATTTTATGTTGTGTCACATTGCAGTGGCCCACATCAGCGTCACCGGTAGAGAATAAGTTTTGGAATTCCTGGAGTAATTTTTGCACTGCTATTCGCTGTTCCTTACTAAGTCCTTCAAGATTCTCCAGCATTAGTTGAAAATGATGACTATTAGAATATCCCTGAGGACGGGCGACGATATCCACCACTGGTTCACACGTCGCAATAACGGCCCCTTTTTCTACAGTCTTGGGTTTATTGTCCAAATTCAACACTCGAATAGGTATAGCTTCCCCTCTTATATCCACGAGTGCGGCGGCTACCAAGACCTCTTTTAAGGAGAACTGGCTAGGAAAGTTCGTTACGACATACCGGAAATCTCCAGAGGCTTGAGGAACGCCTTGGATAAGAAATTCAGATCTCGCCGGTATAGTCGTCTTCTCTTTCGCGAATATAGAACATGATTTTGAAGAAAACTGCTCGCTTCCTGAAAACAAGGGAATTTCCTCCCCTCCTGTCCGTATCTCGTTCTTCTCTAAGTCTACGGTAAAGTTAAATTTTTGAAGGAAATCCAGTCCAAGGATACAGGGGTCAGTGATGTTAGCCACGTAGACCCTGTGCCGGAATTTCTTGGATCCACATTCAATGAATACATCCAGTTTTCCCTGTATCTCTGTCTTTTCACCGGTAGCGGTCTTGTGACTCCTGATGAATAATAACCAATTTAGATTGAACATTTAGTGAGATAATATACTTGGTACAGAGGAAAAAAATTGTCAATGATCAAATCACACAAAGTAAAGCTGATTACTAGCGAAAAATAAAATTGTAAATTAAAATTAAAGTAAATATGAAAGCTTTATACTTTCGTTTTAAAATTACATTTTCAGATTAACGTCTTCCTGCAACGGGAAAGGCAAATGCTGAAGTTGCAATTATTGGTTCTATTCAGTAATTTCAAGACCATAATAATTGGCCATCAGACATAGTAATTTATTCTAAAGCATTCGTTACTGTAAACACAACCTTTATGTATATAATTTTAATGATTACAATTGTTCTTACCGTAGCTGGTTATTGATATATCGCAGTAACACACACACAGGCAATTAGACTGCGCATATTCATGTGACTTGATGAATATTCAGAATTTTGCGTGAACCACTTCTCTTTACATTTAATTAAAAAGTATGATTAAATAGGAGCTAGAAAATTAAATGTCGCTCCTTGGTGTGAAAACAGCGCTTAATAATTTTAATTAGTATTTTTCTCGCTGTTTCTGTAGCGACTGTGCTTATTAAAACGCACTAGAATGATTTCACCGAAGAAAATGCTTTTAAGACGGCAAAATATGGGTAAACTTATCACCCATTTCACCTTTGGAATGTAACATCCTCTGTTTTAACTCAAGCAGTGCTTTTCGCCAAGTATATTTCATCCGATTACAGAATAAAGTGAAACATGAGAATTCATTAATTTGCTACATTAGCAGTTCTTTTTGAAGCAACTGTACTCAAGAACTCAGCAGTTCAAGCTAAGTAAATTGGCGTAAAATATAATTAGTATAGGTCTCCAATCATCATTTTAATCCTGTAGAGCAGGCTTGTTTAAAATTTTTTTTTGAAAAGGCCCTACTGAAAAATTTTAAAGGAATTCTTTGGCCAATGTGATGTAATCTCTCTTTCTAATTTTTCTTTTGAAAATGTGTGAGTGTAGTCGATGAGTTTGCATTCCTGGAATTTATCAATAAAAATGTTTTCCCCTTTGTTTCTTATTATATATATTTTTTACATTTTTTAAGAATTTTTGGTCTGGCTAGATTGTGACCCGCAGGCCCTAGGGTGGACAACCTTGCAATAGAGCGTCTTAGAAAAAACAAATATATAAAGTTGTTTACAAGATCAGACAGTCGCTTATGCAAGGAGAACCTTCTTGAGGCTTTGCCCGTCTTGAAGCCTCTTGATTTACATGTTCTCTCGCATCGCTACAAAACTGAGATTGTGAAAAGATTTCTCTTCAACGCTCGGTGTTACTTATTCACATTGATCCTTGAATGCTTTGTTAGGCTTACAAGAGTAAAAATGTGAAATTGAAAGATGCTAAACACACAGGTTTTTCGATTAACTAACAAAAAAAAAAAGACCTCTCTCTACCTTGGAAAAAACCTATTTACTTTACTCAGGACGGGCAGTTTTAACAGCGTAGAAAACAATAAAACTTGTTGAAAGTTAACTCAAAAATTAGAAAAATTTTTCACTACTATACAATTTAAAGATGAAAATCAGTTTCTGGTATGTGTGTATTTTAACTAAAAATATGTAATTGCACGGCAATAAAAACTAGATCTCAATGAACGGAATTGCACTATTTATCTGCTCGAAGTGTTAATATAACCGTTTGATCTGTGAACAAAGTATTCAATGAACAGAGTTCAACTGATAATTCTGGTCTAAAGTGTTCTATCTCCGACCACTGCTGATCAACATGATGCGGAAGGGGTGGCCATAGTGTCGGAAAGCCTCTCGAATGTCATTAGAAGTTCCTGAAGAATTCCAGATGAGAATCTAAATTGTGGAAAAAAATCTTTGGGAAAGATTCAGACAGCTGTAAATGACACATGCGGAAACATACGCTGCCATCTTCTGGTAAACTAAAAATAATTTTGTAATCGAGGGTAGTGGTAGACAATAAATGATTAATGTGCTAAATTTGTAAAAGGGAAATTACAAGTTTGATCACAGAGTGACTGTTGCAGTATGTTATGTACACGCATTCTACCTGCATGTTAAATCTGTAAAGCTTCGGACAATGTTCATGTTTTAAGGTTTTAAAATAATGCCGTGCTCAAGCATTTACTAATCAAATAACCATAAAAAATACAACGTTCTTTTAATTGGGAAAAAGTAGTTCTGTGAGAGTTTTTTTTTTTTTTTTTAAACGTGAAATAAGTTCCTCGTTTGATGTAATGAACTTTGAATTAAGTTGTTTATTCTGCAATTCTATGCAGAAACGCAATGCAGGGATAAATACATAATACTAAGTAAGGAAAGTGCCTTTTTAAAAGAAAAGCACCTGCTCTGAGAAAGAGTAGCTAGTACTCCAATGAGTACTGGGAAAGTTTCCCCTTTCCCAACAGAAAATGCCTTTTTTCCCCCTCAGTAGAAAGCGCCATTTTTTTTATAACCCCCCCCGCTCTTTTTGAAAAGAAATGTTAACACTGGTTCCAGAAAACCTCTCTATGGACCTAAACAGTTTCTGCGGGATGTCATTAGAAGTTCCTTCTCTTGCTTTTGAAGTTGGTGAATGGAATCTTCAGAATGCGAGAAAATACTTTTAAATGGCACATCCTATGACACCAGCGGTGTTTTCTTGGCAAAAAAGCAAACTGGTTGCCAATGAAGCTGCGGGAATATTTTTAGCTTTCCATCATTTATTGATTTAATATAAGGACTATAAAGTTTGACTTTGTCTTTAATTACACAGTTTGTTTTTTCGAATGTAACTATAGATATATTGATGGTAAGATATTTTCTTGCTTCATAGAGTAGAATCACGCCGCATAAAAGAGATCAGTCAAACATGCTAACTATTTTTATTCAGTGAATAAAAATTAGTTTTATCTAAATTAAAACAACTATCTAAATTAAAACAAATTGTTTATATCTAAATCAAAACAAATTATTTAAATATATTCATCAAAAATTATAAAAATAAGTAGGCAAATAATTTGGAAATCATACTAATGCTTTTTTTTAAGGATGCATCGCAATAAAAACTTAATGAGGAATTGATATTTTTAATTATATATGGGAAATCAAAACTTGTCTAGGTAAAATGTTACAACAGATACTGAAATCTTAATATAATATTCTTAATGATATCAAAACAAAATTTGCCTTTGTGACAAAAATTTCAGTGAAAGTATTAAAAATATTGTCCACAGAAAGATAAGGTTTTCTGTAAATGGTGACGTGTCCGAGAAATATTTTTGAAAATAAAAAATAAAAGATTGACAAGAAAGTATAGAAACCGCATTTTAGAACGACGAAATAGGATATTAAGCTTTGGAAAATTACTTGAATAAGAAAAGTAAATAACAAGCTAAACGACACGAATGAAAGAGCTCGCTACTGTATTTGCAATTAAACAGGAAAGTAAGGTACTTTTACAAAGGCATTCATTGAATAGGTCACTAATAATTATGAAATTGGTTTTGTATGTGCTGCACAAACTTATTAGGAGTTTTAAAGACCAGAAATAAATCTGGAGATTTAGAAAAAATACACCGGAGCTACTAATGATGTTCCTTAGTTAGTTCAGCATAGCTAAGATGAACTTTTGAGAACGATAAAAGAATAATAATTTTTCATACTCAGAAGACATAGCAATTATAAAAGAGTTTTAGTGACACATCATGCACTAAAATACAATTAATACTTTTTAAAGCTGTAGATCAGATTTTATTCATTTGAGGCAAAGCAGAAACTAGACAGCATTAGAAGTAGTAAACTGTACCAGGTAGTGCCTTATTTATTCTTTTTTAAAGAGCCTTCATCATGGTCTTTTGAAGCACCTCTTAAATTAGTTAAGTTTATGGTATGTTATTTTTGATAAAGTATGCTGTTAAGATTTTTTTTTTTAAATTTATTTTAAAGGATAAAATTATATGACAGTTATAGGACTTCACAGGGGAAATAGGCAAATGTGCTGATTTGGAATAAGCTTTCTTCAGATTTCGAAATCGAATTCACGTTTAATGGTTCAAAATAAATGCAGCGCATAGAAAGAAACACTTGAAATATGCTTTTACGAATAAAATCACTATCAACATAAAACTAATTATTAAAATGTATCACAGTTATTTGTGGCTTGTGTGAATATGCGATATGGTTTCGTCTATAACCACAGACTTAGATAATAATGTTGTTAACAAAATGACACAATATCAAATCTCTCCATGAAAAATAATACCCTTTGCCTTTCGGTATCTTAACTGTCTTTCAGGCTGTATGCTTGATATGGGTATTACTACTTTCTGCTTAGATCTGACTTCAGTCTAAGGTAACATTTCGATTAATCCTTGCGTTCTTGAAAAGATCGTAGTACGAAAAACAAAAATTAATTAAAAAAAGCAGATTTTTTAAAAACCTATATAAAGACTATTTTCAATAAAAATTATTTTCACAATATTAGAAAATGTATATACAGTCTGTCAATTAAATAGCCAAATGTTGGAGCCCTTCATCAAAAATACAGTTGTTGGGACATTTAAAAAAAAACAAATTTTGATTTCTAAAACTTAAACTTTGATTTCTATTTAATTAACAGACTGCATCTATAACACAACATAAATTAGACGACCACTTCCCTTAAATAAAGTAAATCTGAATTACCTTAAAGTTTCATGAGGTTGATATTGGTTACACATCTTATTAGTTTTCAAAGAGAGTTACCAAGAGAGCTTCATGGAAAGAACTTTTATTATTAGGGTAATTCTAAACATAGATATAACTTTTTCTAGTAAATAGTCCAAACCTTTGTTAGAGAAAAGTAATTTCGCCGGAAGAAAATCCCGTTTTTTATTCTCCATAATAGAAAGAACAAAAAAATATTTTTCCTGTCTGCATAGAAGAAGCAACAATGCAATATGATAAAAGAAAGATGTTTCAGCTTGGCTGAATATTTAAGTCGACTTTTTTTATCAACTTCACATAACTTATGAATAAAGTAGCTTATTACGTGTTCTATGATTTAAGAGGTAACAGTGTTGAGTATTAGCATGCAATTAAATTTTGTTCAGAATACTTCAAAAATCGAAGACTGAATATCATACCAGTTTAGTGTATGAAAATGAAGAGCAGTATGGTTTTTAAATTCTAACAGAAGCTTAAATGAAATTATTCTGTTTTTTAAATTTTGTAAAAGGTAATTCAAAAGTACCGATTCTAAAAAAAAATTGTTTGAGAGATTAGGGAGTTTCTGCATATAGGTTTCACTCACGTAACGCTAACGTTAAATGCCATTGGACAATACAGCGCATGCGCACGTATAAAATCCGAAACGTGGTTGGTCAAAATACTCCGTATAGCGGATAGTGTTAGTGTTAACGTAAGAAGAAATGTCGTGCAAAAACTCCCTAATAAGTACTCAAATCGGAATTAGAATGTAGTTTCACAAATACACAATTATAACAATAGTTTTCATAAAGCCTTACCTGGTTAACAATTCCCTAAAACAAATTCTTGATCATAGTCATAGGTATGGCCACTCATACCTATAGGCAGAGAGGGGGCATCACCCCCTAGCTCTCATATTATCGTTATGATTTGCGTACTCGTATAACGTAAAAATGGTTTATCAATAACATAACTAGTATCTTCCTCCTGGGGCAGCACCCTTGACTCCCCCCCCCCTCACGGTCAAACTATGGGCACTCATGTGGTTTTATTTTTTAATCAGAACTTAGTCTTCTTAATAAAATGAAATACAAATAAAAAATAAATTAAAATAATACAGTAATATCTCATTACGATAAAATTCCATAAATATTTCCGATTAATAAAGTGTTTCTACTAAAATAAACTTATATTGTAAATTCTGTCAAAATGAAATTTCAGTTTTTAGAACAAGGAATGCGAGATTTAGTCCCTTGAAATTCTTTACACCGAGATTTTGATATACTCAAAAAAATTTAAGAAATCATGCTCTTTTTTAAGCTTTTGTGTTCCATGTGTTTGAAATTAGATTCCTTCGAATAAGCGAATTTGGCATTTCAGCTGAGTCCCCAGCAACAAGTATCATCGGAGTTGCTACGCGTTCTAAAACAGCATAAACCCTATCCAGTGATACTTAGAGGTGGTTCATTTTGAAAGCAAAAATCTCGATTTCTGAAGATAGCAGGCTGTGTTGGTAAAATGACTGATTTATTTGCATAACAGAATCGTGTTGGTTGGAAAAAGACCGCCTAGACATCGTGTAAGCAGTCAGAAGTTTCAAATGATTTATTTCTTAGTTGAGCATTTCAGTCAAATTATGTGCATCGCAACTCTTTTCCTCAAAGGAAGGAAAAGCTAAAGTTCAGTCACCACTTCTTTAACTGTTGATTTGTGCTATACAACGTGTTCTAGCATAACTTGGAGTGCTTTACTCGTAAATCTGTTTAACATCAGAGAGTAGAATCACACTGCGGTGGCTCTTAGGAAATTTAGAAGGCTTCACAACTTGCATGAAGATCTAATGTCTGTTGTACATAGGCTTAGCGTAGGGAGGTTTGATATTCCAAACTGTTGGCCATCCAAAATACAACACATAGGATCAGAGATAGAACAGCGAAATTTATTTGGGAGATAATACGTTGTGCAAAGATCAAATGATTGAAAATACAGCCTCCTACGAAGTGAGTAAGATAATCAAATCAGAATTGAGTGTTGCCGACATTGTTGGCAATAATCGCTGCTTCACGGCTTGGAATTGAACCAAAGATGCTTTGGATGAGTTGTTGTTGGGGTATGTCAATCTATGCTGCTTGCACATATTGTCATATTTGATCTGCTGTAGCAACTGGGTGTGTATCCCTGACAAGTTGTTCTGCAACCATCATCCAGATGTTTCCAATAGGTGATAGACCGGGAGAACGAGGAGGCCAAAGTGGCAATGCAATTTGATGGGTGACGAAGAAGTCTTGAACATTACATGCCACACATGGTCGGTCACTATCCTGTTGAAATATGGCAGCTGACAAACTCTGAAGGTATGGGAAGACAACGAAACCCCATACCTCAGAAATCTAGCGCTGTCTGGGCAGTGTACCGGCAATACGTACTACGGGGTGGGGGAATAGTACTAATACCATCCCAAACCATAATATCAGGTGCAGGACTAGTATGGCGTTGCATAAGTCAAGAATTCAGCAGGCTTTTACAATGGCGTCTCTGCGAAATATTTTAATTTCTTAAAAGAACTTTCATAATAAAGAATTATGTTTTACTCGTAAAAAATTATTGGTGTCAGACTCAGTTTCCTTTTTTGTTTCATTAGAATTATAAATCTAGTTTCATAGCAAAAACCTTAACAGAAAATCTTATAAATAAAAATGAAATTCTGTTTGTTTGTTTGTTTGTTTGTTTGTTCGTTTGTTTGTTTGTTTGTTTGTGGATTTGAGTTGTATACAAATCCACAAAAATGGACCTATCGGCCTGAAATTTTGCACAGATATGTAAAATAATATAGAATAAATCATAGTCCACTTTAAAACTTTGAAAGTCCACCCGTTCCCGGAATTTAAGAGATTTTTTATGTTCTCCACGCAAAAATCTTTCCGTAATTGTAACCCCTGTAGTGAAAAAGGTGTGAAATAAGGATCGTGGTTGCCACGTGTGGCGATTTTTCCGAATAAGATGTTTTAAATTCTCAAAGTAAAAATAACAGAATAATAATGTTTTTTTTTTTGTTAGTTTATATTCGTTAGGTTATATTTTTTTTAATTATAATATCGTGTGCATGGGAAATCGGAGCAGGAATGAAATGTTTTATACGCAAAACAATAAGAATTGAAGATTTCCGAGGCTAATATGTTAAAATTTTTTAGTTTGGCGAAAAAATAAAATGGCTCAAATGCCGAGAGTGTGAGTTCTAGCGGTTTGCACAGTTTCAGGCTTGGCGCAATTTACTGAGAGCTTAAGGAAACGGATTTTTGAAAATAAGTGCAAAGGTTTTATTAGAATACAGCGTTAAATTTTAATGATCCGTGCGAAAATAATGCAGTTATTAAGGGATTTCAAGCGATCTATCTTCAGCATTCTCGCGATTTTGAGGAGGATTCTAACGCTTGGCGCTATTTATCGTAATTTAATCGTCTGCTATTTGGGTTATGAATACACCTGCGTGTAAGTTTTTGAAATTTTCATTCAGTTGGAAAGAAAGGATGTTAGAAATATCAATTTTAATTTTGTTTAATCACACTCATGAATAATGATACACTTTCCAACTTAATGAAAGAAGGAACGAAAATAGGGAAGACCCATGGATTATAACTCTTTTTATATATAGCACTTTAGTGCGTATTTAAAAATCTGAAAGTGTGTCAGATTTTCTATGATTCTAGCGCTTGGCGCAATTTAATGAGAGGGTATTTTTAAAAACAAGCGTAGGTTGTCTTATAAATAAAAATGAAATTCTGTTTGTCAATTTGTTGATTTGGGTAGTATACAATTCCACAAAAATGGACCTGTCAGCCTGAAATTTTACACAGATATGTAAAATAATGTAGAATAAATGATAGTCCACTTTAAAACTTTGAAACTCCACTTAAAAATGTTTTCCTCCTGAATGGTTCTCTTAATTTCCGTTCCCGGAATTTAAGAGATTTTTTATGTTCTCCACGCAGAAAGCTTTACGTAATATTAACCCCTGTAGTGAAAAAAGTGTATGAAATAAGCATCTTGGTTGCCATGTGTGGCGATTTTGCAGAATAAAATGTTTTAAATTCTTAAAGTAAAAATAAAAGAATTATAATGATTTTTTTAGTTTATTTTTTTAGGTTATTTTTTTAATTATAATATCGTGTGCGCATAAGAAATGAGAGCAGGAATGAAATGTTTTATACGCAAAACAATGAGGATCGAAGATATCCGAGACTAATATGTAATTTTTTTTAGTTTGGCGAAAAAAAAAATGGCTGATAGGCCGATTTTTAGAGAGTGAGTTCTATCGGTTTGCACAGTTTTAGGCTTTTTGGCGCAATTTACTGAGAGCTTAAGGGAATAGCATTTTTGAAAACAAGTGTATAGGTTTTCTTAGAATACAGCATTAAATTTTAACTATCCGTGCAGAAATGATGCAGTTATTAGGGCATTTCAAGCGATGTAGCTTCAGAATTCTCGCCAATTGAGTACATTGATTTAACTTGGGGGAAATCCGCCAAATTTCAGAAAATTGAAATCTTCGCATTTAGTACATCGAGGTAACGATGAATAAAACATGTTATAGTTGATAATTTAAAAAATGCGGCTGTATTAAGGGATTCCACTTTTCAAATAAATGCCTGGCGGTCGAACCATTTCCCATTTTGATTGCTGCTAAGTCAATGCTTCGAATGATTCCCTGAAAAAACTCTTGCAAAATGGCGAATGCTGGCACTTTGGCGAGGCTTAGATTTGAAACTGGATTTTACTTGAGACTGGTATATACGTATAATAAGACTGGTTATAGATAAAAATGAATGTTGATATGTGTGTAGGAGGTTGAAAAACTCCAGCACCGTTTCACCGATCACCATGAAATTTGGTTCACCCAAGTCTTTTATCATGGAGAAGGTTTTTATGCTATCCGTTTTCCTCTAACTTTTCACTAGGTGGCGCAGCAGAACGTCGAATTCTATTCCGTTTAGCCGTTTGCTATGCGAATATCGTCCAACTAATTTCGATGAAATTTGGTATACGCGAATATTAGAACACGGAGAATATTTTTCACTATCCATTTGCTGTAACTTACCGCTAAATAGCGCTGCAACGCATCAACTTCTATACCGTTCGATCGATCGGCATAAAATTTTTTATACTTACACATTTGAGAACGAAGAATATATTCTAACTGCGTTACTTTTGATGTTACTCACCACTAGATGGCACTGCAACGCATTATTATTTTAACTCGCCACTAGATGACGCTGCAGCAGGCCAAATTTTTGACCATTCAAACGGTGGCTATGAAAATCAGTATACATAGCTATTTGAACAATGAGAATATTTTGGCGTTATCCATTTTGCTATAACTCGCCACATGACGGCGCTGTAGCAAATCATTACTTTAATTAACCACTAGATGGCCCTGCAGTGTATCACTTCTTGACTGTGCGAATGATCGCTATGAAAATAGGTATACATAGATATTTGAACACGGGGAAGAGTTTGGCACGATCCATTTTCCTATAACTTGACACTAGATGTCGCGTCAACACATGAACTTCAAGACTATTCAGCCGATCGTCATGAAAATTCGTATACATCGATATCTGAATGCGAAGAATATTTTTGCGGTATCCGTTTTGCTAAAACTCGCCACTAGATTGTGCTACGCCGCATCGCCTTCTGCACCGTAAAAACGGTTGCCTTGAAATTCAGTATGCATGATTATTGAACACAATTTAACGCGATATCCATTTTGCTATATCTCTTTATTACAATAAATAGTAATCACAGCAAATATTAATATCAAAAAGTCCATTCATTCCCGTGCGAAGAACGGGTACTTCAGCTAGTTATCTAATAAAAGCAATAATAAATAAAAATTCGGACATACTACGTTTTGATTAAATAAATATTTTTGTAGTCATTTAAAAAAAATTCTCTGTCTTCTATTTACGCATACTTCATAATGTTCTAAAGGGATTATTTTTAATGAGTTGAAAAATGTACAATTTCTACACTGTAAAAAAATTCCATGAAGATATGGAAAATGTTCTGACAAATGGGACGCCATTACTATTTCCGATATTTACGGAATATTATTCCTGTAAGTTCCAGTAGAAATTCTTTTCTAGAGAGGCAGTGACCCTTGATATACGGAAATTGTCCTCCATTCAAACATAAATGAAGAATTTTAGTAAAATTTAAGGAAAGTTTCAGTAATTGTACGGTTATTTTTTAGAGCGTATAGTTGAAAAATTCTTTATCATTAATGCTTAATTTGAAGGATTACAAACGATAAGTTTAAGTGAGACATGAATTTTTATCTTTATTCCATTATTTCAGAGCTAAAAATTATCCTCTCATAGCTCTTTAAAAAAAAAGTTCAACAACTAATACCACACGCATAATTAAAAAAAATTATCATCTCAAAGCCTGAAGAAATCTGAATTAAGTAATCAAGATATTGATCATGTTCTTGAAAAATTATCAATGAGTGACATTTTATTGATTTTATTCTTATGTACTATGAGTGCTTTTTTTAATGCACTAATGAAGCAGATTATTTCAATAAATGCACATATTTGTTTTATCTTCAATTTTGTTTAGCTTTATTTTAACATTTTTTAATTGAAAAATAACTAATGCTATTGACTGATAAATAACGTCTCACTCCCAAAAAGTAAAGAACTAATGCTATTGACTGATAAATAACTTCTACTCACTCCCAAAACGTAATTGAAAAACAATGATTGATACTTAGAATAATACAGATTTCATTTTATCCGGGCAAGCTTTTATTTTTGATAATTACAGGCAGTACGGTTTTTTTTAAAAATCTGATAGACTACAAAAAAAAGAAAGAAAGAAAAAATTGGTTTCCAAAAGTTAGCTACATGTGTGTATAGGTAATTTTCAAAACTATCTTCATAAAAATTTAGGAATTTTTCTTCACAGTAGAGAACGTTTTCATTCTTTCTTCAAAAAATGTAGCTGCCAATAATGTGAGATAAGCCTGAATTCTGTTTTGATGCTCTTCGTAGGTGTCTATTGATCATTAGTACCAAGTGTTTTTCATTTCTTTTAGGAACTGAAAGGCTGTCTAAGAATTCATAGATTTCAGACCGATGAAGGGGTTTCAAAATAATGAAACAAGCCTGGTCCATCGGATATCAGCTGGGAAAAAAAATTCTTCAAAGAAGTTTTCAAAAAACTCAAGAAAGCTCTCCTGACAGCCCGTTAATCTTCACGGCAAGCCTGTCGAAAAGCAACTATATTTCGCATTGTTATAAGCAAACTGAAGAATTAATGATGAAATATACATATCATGGTAAATAAATCATAAGCTTTATGCCTAATGTTTTGGTGGAACTTTATCATTTAAAGACTTTTTTTTTTTAAATTGCACTGATTGCAATTACCCCAATCTATACCCTTTAAACATATCGAGATTAATGTATTGTCAGGAAACCTTTAATAAAAAAAGCATTGGAGATTTTTGTTTTGTAAAACTCACATATTTTTCAACCTGTTAGAAGATTTTCGGGATCATCTATAATTGTTTTAACCACTGGTTTCGAGATATGCTATTCTTTATATTCCTTCTGCAAATTTGTTTTATTAAACATAATATTCAGTAAAAATTTAATTTTCTGGAGTTGCTCATAAAGTATCTGAAATTCAGTACATTTGGATTGATTAGTTTTAACAAAGGAAAATCTGTAATTTATGCACAGAGAGGATTTTTCGAAACAAGAAACTTTTGTATATTCTACTTTTAATCGTTTATATACTCACTTTCTAACATTTAATTAAAGCTTTAATTCAAGTGCTGACTATCTTTCGCAAACAGCATAAGAGATTTGAATAAACTGCAAAAATATAATTTAAAGACAGCATGAGCAATTAAAAGAAACAATAATACAGACAATTAAAGTAGGAGCTTTTGAAAGACTTAATTATGAATTTGATTTTGTTTCGCATTTCGAGAAAATGTTTTAACCCTCTGAAGCGCAAGCATTTTCGAATCCATATAGAAAACCAACTGGATAGACTGCCGAACGCTGAAAAAGTGCAGCCTTTGTCATGGATCCACTTAACCAACAACAACATGCTGTTGGCCGTTTGCCATCGATCCACTTAACTACATGCAGTTGGTAGTTAAGCGGATCAATGGCAACATATGCATTTCTTTCAGAGTTTGGACCATTTAATCATTTTTTTTTTTTGCGCCTTAGCAGTGAAAGCGCTGGAATAAGATAACGCGCAAACACCGCGCGTCGAAGGATTAAAATTTATGAATTCGAACTATTCATTCTCCCCTTTTCTTTCGCGTTCTTTAAATTTTCTACAAGAATTTTATTAATAAATCCAAACTGAATTCTTTCCGGAGGATTTTTATTGTTATTTTTTTCCCACCAGTACAAAATAATCGAAATTTCATCAGCGATCAGGACGTATAACAACACGTAAAAATTCTGTTCACTCGCACGATTCAGGAATTACCACCGTTATAATTAGCACAAGCAATGCAACTCTAGTTTATTGAAAATTGTAGAATGAATAATTAATTAAACCTAATTAATCAAGCAAAGTGCCGTTACTATTATTAAATGACGCGTTAAAATTCATTCTGACTGTCGATTTGATTAGCATCTTCACGAACTACAGCAATTAATCTTTATTTGCCGTTGTAGCTTGTTCTTAAATGTGCGAAAAATAACGTTTTAAAAAAAATATTTTTATAGAATGATTATAAACAATTGTTCGTATGTAATAAAACAAACAATATGTGGGTGTTTTTGTAGCTATTGTCTTGTTTTTCTTTTTAAAAGTATTACAGAAAAATAAATCTGTAAAATTATTTGAAAATGGTAAAAATTGATTTTAAATATTTTTAAATAGCAACATTCTTATCGCAATGGAAAAAAGAATAATCTGAATGAATAATCATAAAATAATTCTCACGACTCTCAAAGTTGGTTCAACTTAACCTTCTGTGCGGCTGAAAGGTAATATTCTATTTCATTGAAATATACGGATATATTTGAGAGAGAGAGAGTGTGGAGATAAGAAACAAGAAAAATAAATCATGCCAAACACATTGATTATAAAAATCCCCCCCCCCCCTAAAAAAAAAAAAAAGTTTCAATTTTCCACTTTGGCGATCTATCGATAGTCACTGTCACTGATGGCAATCTATCGTCGTAAAACCTAACAAGATTTTGAATATAACCTCATAAAAGCTACATTGCTATTTTAGTTGAACATTATTATTTTTTTTACTACATTTTTAGAACTTTAAGTGTTTCCATCTTTTAAAGGAAATAATAAGCTGTTACTTACTATATTGTGTTTGAAATAGATGAATGTATCTAAACTGCAATGGACCGTAATGCATAGGAATTTTTTTGTGTGCTCCCGCAAACGAACTAGAAATGCTCCATTCACTATTTTAACTGCAAAAACTTTGTGGTAATCGATGCATATTTACGACAGTTAGAGTATGGACGGACATACGAAATGAAATCATAGATACTGACGACAATTAGACGTGGACGGACATACGAAATGAAATCATAAATACTCTTCAACTTTTTTGGAAAGTGTTGAAAAGCAAAAGGCATGACGGAGTACTTAAAAAACAATAAAGTATAATAGCGCTGAGCAAAGAATGAAATCTCTTGCGTCTCTGCAACGTTGGAGACAAACACATTAAATTTGAGTACAGTGGGCAGGAATGAATACTATATTCCATAATACCTCCACCCTTGCAAACGTCACTATCTGAAGTTAACATAGAATGAAAATAACTTTATTTGCCCTTCCCCTAGATCTAAAGAGGGTTAGTAAAAATAAATATAATTAATACTTCCAGGTAAAAATTTCAGCTTTAAATATCAGGGAAACAGTGCACAGAATTTAAAACTTTTAACGTGTGTTTCATTTCAAAAAATTAATCTTTATTTTGCGGAGTTCGCAATTCAGAAAGTGTCCCAAAACTTCACTTAAACACATTTTTCATTCCTTCTAAAATGGAGTGATGAAGCCATTTTCTTTAATTAAGATTTCATCAGAAAAGTAGGAAAAAGAAAGAAAATGTATGCTAATTAAGCCTGAAATTTAAGTAGTTCGATATTTCTGCTAAGGGGAAAAGATATTTTATTTTACATTTCTTTAAATAAATGAATGGCTGTAAAGTACTAGTATTTATTGCAATGAATATCTCAGAATTAAAAACTTTTCCACCTGAATGATTTTACTAGGAGTTCTCTTATGGTTTAAAAATAAAGAACGTAAAACTTGCTCTTTACTTAGAAAATTATCATTAGAATAACTATTAAATTTTTTCTGTACATTTCATGTTTAATAAGTTAAAACTTACAATTTAATACCAGCACAGTAACGAAAATATCATTTAAAAATTCAAATTTTAGTATTTTACTTTTATTTATTTATGATACTTATCTATCATCGACTGAAAAGCAGATGAAAATAAGTGGTATCTGGAAGAATTATGACCTCTTCTCAAACATTTAATATACTGAATTATTAAGTAGTTCTAACGCATCTTAACTAGTACAATATACTTTATTTAATATAATAATTCAAAACTCTTTATTAAAGTAAAATTTCAAGAATGAATAAAAATTCTATATTTACAAACAATAATTCCATTATTATTTTTTTCGGTAACTTCAGAGCTCTTTATAATTGTAGTAACCTTAGTACTCTATAGTATCAAAATTAGTCTTGAAAAAAAAAAATTGTAAAATAATAATTCCTACAAATTTTTATTTTATTTTGTGCATACCAGGAGAGTATATGAGAGAGTAAATATAAAAAGCGTCAGTGATATCATTAAAAAACATCAGTGGCTAGATATATTTCACTGCATCATATCTTTTTATGTTGAAAAAGCAGTTTTAGAGTCATGAAAAGTTCATAAAGTATGTTCAGTTCCAATGACATAAAAAATATGTCCGTTTTTTTAATCGGCCAAAAGGCAGTCTGAAGAACGAAATTCTAGCTTGTAAGAAATGACCTTAAAATATTAGCTAATATGATTTGAAAATAAAAGAAAATGATAACATCTCTTTGCATTTATCAATATTTGCAGAAAAAGGAGTTTTACAGGCAAATACTGTAACACCTGAGGGTTTAGAGAAACGCTGAACTGAAGGGTGACAGTTGTCTGTTCTTCTTGATTAAAATGTTTGCATGCTTGGAATGCACTAATTGAATATTTTTGTAATCACAGTTAATTTCAGAATGTAAAAACAAAAAACAAAAACAAAAAACAAAAAAACCTCCATTTTGCTGAAACCAGATCTGTGTTTTATTTCAGTACAAGCGTCTGAAATCAACTTCTGCAAACATAACCTTTTCATGTTTTTTTTTCTTCTTCTTTCTTTTAGGTGACAGGATTTTCAGATAGCCTAGAATGACATAAAAAAAACATTAACAATAGATTGAGAAAGACAGCAACGGCCGTTTCAGGATGAGTCTGATGAAGCGAAACTACGCAGACTGTGTATCTCTGGAGATACTTCGGGTTTTTTGGTTTATCATATATCAAATAAAGCACTACCAACACTGCCAAGCGATGCAAAATAATCCATTGACGGGTACGTTTCAGACCTTCGTCAGTTGAAAGTAACCTAGTCTTGGATCTCTGAGAATCCGAGAACAGCGAAAGAAACCAGTTTGAGAATTATAGAAAAATATTAACTGCCCAAGCATTAAAAGCGAATTTTAAAGAGAGTCAACACTAGGTTATTTGTAGCTGATGAAACTCTGAAACGCAGACATGTGTTAGTCAGCGGATTGTACTACATGCTTGGGCAGCGTTGGTAGTGATTTACTTAAGGCCAAGCTCATTTCCAAAGTGGCACACTGGCAGTAATTGGAGATTTTTCAGTGGTAATTACTGAGAAAACCGTCCAGAATGTCAAAGCAGGGGCGTAGCCAGAAAGTTTTCAAGGGGGGGGGGTTACGACTATTGCAATTCACATATATACATACATGTGTGTGATAATGGAGTGAAGAATATACATTTTATAGGGCAGGAAAAATTTCTCATGGGGGGTTATGATCCCACTAACCCCCTCCCCCCCCCTGGCTAGGTCCCTGTGTCAAAGGGATTACTAGTGCTCAAGTTGAAACAGGAAAATTGAATCATTCATACTAAAATGTACAGAAATGTCGAAAAATTTAGAAAGTCGTCCCTATATCATTCAATATCATAAACAGTGCACAATTACAAATAACCTAATAAATTCTTGTTTTATCAGGTTGTAACGAAAGTTTTTCCGCCATATCTGCCTGAAAATCTAACTTCTAACTCCTTAGATAAGTGTTTTGAACCTGCAGTGTCACATGATACAACAATAGTACTTAAAGCTGTACTCATAATTCGTTGATATTATTTAGCTGACTTTTTGCAACACAACTGGAAGTAAATGATGGCTCTAATCCTCTAGAGTGATAGTTCCATTTGAGACACCTTATACTTAATGATAACTATATTTTTTACAGATTTCACAACACAGTGTTATAAAGTAAACCTCTTTCTTTCAAATGCCAAAAATAGTTTGACAAAATATGAGCAAATACGCCAACGAGAACTGTGTGCTGACGATGTTTGCGGTGGCGGGAAACTTTCGTTACAACCTAATAATATTTTAAGGATGAATACAGGTAAATAATCGTGTCTCAGAATAATTTTGTGAAGAGATAAAACTTAATATTTGGACTGCGTGATAAATAAGTATCCCAAAACTTTCATATTGTTGACAACGGTAAATATGCTAAAGGTTTAAAGACCATTCTAATTTCTCCAGAAAAAATGATTTGGACATTTGGACAAAGGTTGCTGCAATTATATATATATATATATATATATATAAATTCAACCAACATTTTGATGAAAATAGGTTCAGCAAATTCAACATTTCAATATGAATGCTATTCTATTCAGTGTATCTGAACTCTTCAGTTTTTCGAGTGTTACATTACGCTAAAGCATACTACTTACCTGAGAGAGATAACCTGGAAATTTTCAGAATATTTTCCGTAAATTTTCATGATGTCATCTTCTATAAGCTTATAATTTGAATGAACCCAGTTATCTGAAGCTTTTATGTACGATGTCATTACGGTTTAATGCGTTGCTTCTTTAAAAATGCGTACACATTAAATACATTCTATTACCATACCATTTAGTTATTAATGACTTCTTTTTTTTTGTTCGAGACAAATCTTTAAAATTTACATGCATTGTTGATATCTTTGGCCATTAATCATTGATGATTAATGGCTGTCCAGCGGTAACATGCAAAATACTTAAAAAAATTACAAAGAATAATTTTAATATTCAAAATGTGCATCAGCATTCTCCTATCGATTTTAACCTATCAATTATTTTTTGAAATATTTTTATCATTCGTTTTTCTATATTCTGAAGCTATTTTACTCGTAACATTTGCATTTTAAACAACCTGTATATGGATATGAAAATTATCTGTCATCTTCATAAACCATATTAAATAACAAGAGTCTCATAATATATTTACACGAAGTTATTCAATTAGTAACTACTCTCATTGATAAAAAACAGAAACATCATTAAAGTGGACGAAGTTAAGTCTCTAACTTGTTATGAAAATTACGAACTTCTCAAGCATTTTGGCAAATTTTTACATTTTGATAACAACTTGCGAGTTTTGTACAGCTAAGGTTTAACGAACCAACTTTTCGACTGAATTCATGGAATGATTCTTTCTTAATTAAATCTTTAGCCGTAGAGAGAGAAAAAAAATGTTTGTTAAGTCAGGAATATATTGGAAACTTCATATTAGAGCAAGGCAACAAAGGATGGAGTGCATTCTTTAGAATGTAACAATCTTATGGAAACAGCTGAGAGAACCACTTAGAATTTTAACGAATACATTTAATAGCAGTAAATTCACGAAAGAATCACCTTATTAAAAATTCAATTTTCCGGAGCAATTTATTTTGAATTAGCTTCATAAGCGTGCTTTTAAATTTGGAAGTATATTGCTGAATTTTAAATGCTGTTATATTAATGAATAACATATAGAAAATAGTCATACTTGTGTTCTCAATTACTATGTACCAATAAACGCATTTTTTTTCTAGCAATGATTGTTTAACGAAAATTGTTTTTCTATACCGTTTAATGCTTGCTAAAGGCAGTTGAATGCTTTTAAAATAAGTCAAACGTTTTTTATTTCTTTCTCCTTCTTCTTTTTTATTCTTCCTTTTTTTAAAAAAAAAACATCTTTTGTACAAATCAAAAATTGTAACTTTTCATGTTTAATAAACAATAATAAACTAAACAAATAAAAATGATAAATACATAATACAAACGAGATTAATCTCTTTCAAGGGAAACTCTACCAATTATTGGCGAATATGCTTCCGGCTATTTCATTATTATGAGTGACGAATAATCTAACAGTGTGGTACCCACGAGAGAAACGCATAATTTCGTTAACACTGGAGTAGTTAAATTATGAGAATTTATTCTGATCTTCCAACAGAATATTTTCACCGCCTTTTTTTTTTATGAACCGGTAATTTGAACTACTGTGTGTTAATTTTACTTAAATGATGAACCCGCTCAGGTGGTGTGCTGACTAAAGAACCATTCTATCACGCTTTGGGTCCGGGTTCGATTATCAGTTTTGGTTTGGATGTTAAGATGTCCGTCCCTTTATATGGGGCAACGTCGGCCTTCACTGGGCTCCTCCATATTAAAATGGCCATTACTTTCGGGCCGCTGCAGCGGTGAATGCCTAATCGGCAAATACCCGCCCAGTGTAAGTAAAAAAAAATAAAGATGACTTCACTCCACATGAGACCCAATCTTTTGTAATATTAAAGGTCCCTTTAGTTCAATGACCTATGTAGGATATGGCGAGTAGGGTTTTTCGCAATGGATGCCATTTGAAAAGGTGTCCGGATTACGATCATCATAGCTGATAATTTAGACTACGGTATTATTTCTAAATTCAATGGTATTTCTAAACTACTTTATGTGAATAAACTTTCATAAATGTATATTTTTGTTAATAAAAATACAATAATGTGAGAAAAACCTGTTTAACTGCATAAATTTTAGAAAGCTTGACAAGAAGTTTTCACTTCTGACGTGCAGTTCTATGACTAACTGTTTTTTTTTCGGTCGTACTGGGGTCCCAAATGCTTAAAACGGATAGAAAACGCAAAATTTTTTAATACCAAGTAGTGTACAAGTAAAGTCTAATTTTATTTATTTAGATACATAAAAGTTCCTATTCCGAAATTGAAACAACAATCACTTCAAACTTTAGTCATTTCATACCGAGTCGAACCCATCTGGTGGTTAGAACGCTCGCCCACCACGCCTTGGGTCCACAATTCGATACCAGTGGCGGAAGCTAGAAGGACGCAGTTTAAAAGTAACTTGAAGTTCTTACGTATGATAACAATTGGCAGCACTAAAATTCAAAGAAAGGAGGAAGAAATCTCGGTAGGCAAGAGACAGTGTAGATATGACGTTGCATTCCACTTTTCCCCAAATCCACTTTTTTCCCATTTGTACCTGAGCGTCGTGACGGTCACACGCATTCGGTGCTTTTCCCTCATCCCGAAAGTGCCCAACGTGTCTAAAGAAGTTTTTACTTCAATAAATGGGATGGCTTTCGACTCATTTCTTAGGTGTCAATCACTGGAGCCAAAATTGTTTTCTTGGTGTCAACTATTTGGTGGGGCCACCATGACAACAAAATACAGAAAAAATAGAAATTTCCAATATTCTGTAATAAATTATACCCTACATAAATTTTAAAATTTCACTTAAGTTTTAAAAACAAAAAAGTTTGTTTCAGGATAGTTTTAGTATTTAGAAATTACGAGTTAAATGCTTATATTTCTCTTGAAGTGTCAATTACTGGTGCACTTATCCTATTAATCACAATAATAATGATTACTTAAAAAAATTAAATTGATTTTAAAATACTTTGCACTGGAAATTCCTAGCAAGAGACAAGAAACGGTTACCATACAACTCAAATCCCATAATACATGAAATATATATTTTCATTTACGTCAGTATACTGTATAACACTCATTATAATATGTTATTGCCACTTTCCAGTAAGATTCTGTACTACGTGTTTATTTATGGAAGCCATGCTCTATAGTTTTACATGTAGATTATAATCTGATTTACATGCATTAACGTATAGTTTGCAGATAAATGCAATGACAATTGTACTAGTTAAATGATTTCCGACAACGCATTGATGACATTCATAGGTATGTGATTTTAGGGGTTTTGCGAAAGATTAATGTTATTTTAAATGAATAGTTTATTTAAAAACTAATTTCTTTGACCTCTAAAGAAAGTAATTCGGAAAACAGTTTTGTACTGAAAAAGTTAGAAAATTGTTGGCCTATACACATGGCTTCTGAATGATAATTCAGAGTGATGAAAGTTCAACAATATGTGTTCGGATCTCCTCTTGGAAATAGAACTTAGCAGATCGCAACAAAAATAAGTTCGCAGAGACATTTCTGAATAATTTAGTTTCAATTTCCGGACAGGAATGTTTGTATCCGTATCCCAAAATTTCATGTCAGGGCTGCAAGGAAGGGAAATTGGGCTATGCAGAAAATAATTTGCATTGCAAACATATTAAAAAATATTTTATGTATTTTTCTGTATAGCTGGATAATTTAAAAAAATATTTCTGTAACTGTGTCTAAGATGTTTTACCACTTGGAGTTACACTTTCGGGTTTAAAAACCTAGAAATGGACGATTCTTTTCTCTTTTTGTTTGTTTCTGTTATTATGGCAATGCTACGCTAGGAGGATCTGACAAGGATGGGGGGGGGTTGGTAGGAGGACTTTCTAAGGGGTTAGACGCGTATTCGCGTTACAGCTGGAGAAAACCTACCAAAACTCCAGACCATTAGATCGACAGCAGCGCGTTGGGACCCGAACCCGGGACCTTCACACTTCGTTCGTCTACCATTTTCAGTGACATAACCACTGTGCTCTTTTTGAGAGGTTATGTGTATATTCTGAAAATTTATACGAAATTTCAAACCGACTGCTCTGATAGTGCTAGTTTTTTAAAGCTAAATATTGAAAAAATCTCTTCAAATAAGAGAGAACAAACTTACAAATTTTCAAATATACAAAGACCTAAACAAATATCGAAGTTTTGTAGGTTTGTTTTCTATATTTTTTCACTCATCATTACAAACTTTGAAGCAGATTGATTCAACGGAGTAGATTTGTAGAAGACACAAAACAAATATTTTTTGCCTTGTATGCTTTTATTCCACTCTTTTTATTACGTTTCACAGATGATTTTGAATAGTTACAAACAATTACCCACTATACATTGACAATCATTAATAGTTTTGGCAAGTAAAAAAAAAAAAAGAACGGTTTTAGGATTTGAACGTCTTTTAATATACTTTAGAATAAGTTACAATAACATTTAATCTAAATAAGGAGACGAAAAAACGAATGTTTAGAATATATTTAAAACTTAATTAAAAACTTAATTTAAAATTTCGAAGAATTATTATGACAAGATTATCACTGTTAGAGGAGAAATTATGTATTTTTATCTGTTATTACTTAACTGCATCCTGGAATGTAATATTCTATGCATGTGCGAGTAAGATATTCACAAAATGCTTTTTTCGTTCATATAATGTTTTATATTCATACATTTTTTAAAGTTATTAATTATGTTTTAAAGAATTGCTCTTCAAAAACTTTATAATTTTACTGCTTTGTTACCTTTAGATAAATGCAACCTACTGAAGCTAATTCATACCAACACCGTGCAAGTGATTTTGCGGTTATTACAAAAAGGGAAATAAAAGATTTTATGACGGTAATTAAAATAATATATTTTGTAATATACATTATCATAACGCCTGTTAATAAAAGAATTTTATTTTCAAAATTTCGGGACTTGGAATATCAAATATATAGTGAACAGTGGTTATAGCGAGTTAATATTTTGTTATTGATGGATAATTTGACAGGGGTTTTGTTTGATAACTAAATTTTGTTATATATACTAGCTGAAGTACCCGCCTTTGACTGATAAGTATGTAATGCATATATCCAAAAAGCCTGAATATTTGTTAGCATTGTAGGAATAAAAAGAACGGAATTAGCATATTAGCAAAAGTATAATAAGCAATTTATAACTTCTGTGTATTTTTAAAAGGAAATAGGGTAGAGAGTAACAAATTAATGAGTGTTATTGTCAATAGGCAATACTTTTTAAAATTAGCGTATCATTTTAGTGGAATGTTTTAAAGAAAAGAGGTCGTTCCCCTCCTCCTGTAAGTAAATTTTGTTATTTTATAATAATATATCTTGATAAAGTTTTAAAACACAATTTTTGATGCGTTATTTTGATGCGTATTAAATATGATTACTGTATTAGTGATAAGAAGTTAATTGCAAAATTCTATTAAAAGCAATAGGCACAATTTAAATTATTGCGCATTAAAATAAAAATTCTGTTTATATTATTCAGTAGTGAATGAATAAATTTTTCATTATCACGTTGGGAAAGTTCAAATAAAATTAAATTTTAACAACTGCAAAAAGTATTTATGTTTTTTCTACCAGTCCGTCCGCTCGTTTGTTAACTGCAGTAAGTGTACTTATATCGCATCGAAATTTGTACATGTTACATAGAATTTCAGGACAGCTATACTAACGTTAGTGAGATTTACTGTTATATGTCTTTTGAAAACTATAAATGTAACATTTATATTTCTTTTCAGGGATGCAAAATAAAATTCCAACGGATTACAGTTTGTGGTTGTTAATTGCCTAAAGTGTAATTTAATGATGTTATTCTGTTTTCAACGAAGCAAAATTAGTAAATGTAATTAAAGCTTATTACAGAAAAATTTCTGTAACCGTTTGTAAGACATAATAAAAGAATTCCACGGCTTTATTGGTTTATGCGACGTAATTAAGTTTAAAAGTGCATTTTAATGAATTCTTCAAAAGAAAGTTAATATATACTCGATTAACAATTTTGAATGGCATTTTCCAAGATAACAAGAGACGTTTATGTCTTTCGTTCGTTTATCTGCCTGTATGCAGATTCTAGCTGTCGCAAATATTCTTGAATGGCCATAAAATTTATTTATACAATTACTGTTTACTATAGATAGTCCACATAGAAATTGAATTGTGGAGGAAAGCTTTGCCAATCACATGCATTGGGTTTTGCATCTGCTTATTGGTGTTTGCTTTTAAAGATATCTCATGACTTTACTTTCGTTCAAATTACATTTCGCAACACAAAACGTAGGTCATCATGATCAACAATGATTTATAATTTAAGAAATATTCTATAATCGAAGAGTATTATACCGCAAGAATGCATTGTACACTATTTCTAAACGTGTATTGTACTTATCAATATAAATTTTTCACGTTTGAAAAGACAGTCAAATGATGATGAAATAATTTGTACAATGAATAAATTGCAGTTGAACAATATCATTACGTATTGTTTTAATAAGAATTTGTCATTGTTACGAGAACGTGGAACTTGTGCTTATATTGTTTCAAATCTAAAATTGTGATATATTATTGTGACCACAAGAAAATTGCAACAATCAAAAAGACAGATTATTCCTAACTGAGCTTTTAAAAGTTCATATCGAAAACACAATCATTTGTGAAAATAACTACCATTTGATTTGATAAACGATATTTAAAAAAATATTATTTCGTGTCTATTTCGCGAAATAGAATTTTGTCCAATTTTAAACGTCTTTAATTAATTCATGTTTTTTTGTTTAATAAACTAATCATAGTTTTTACCGTTTGTTTTGCTACTTATTTTGCTACTAATTATGAACTTCATATGAGTAAAAGGGTTTGTGTACTTCAGAGTTACGTGTGCTGTCTTCTGTGCACATGACAATTGTTGGAGTATGAGGATTAAGGACTGTAGAGAGCTCAGGGTCAGAAGGCTTCTCCTAAACCTAGAAGGCAGGCACCTGTACCTACAGCACTAGTTCAGAGATCACCTGCACCTCCAAAAATAATTCGTTGGGTGTCAATTACTCCGAAACTGTTTCCTAGTGTTTAAAACAGCTTTTCTTTACAACTATTTCCCAGTGTTTGAAATAGCTTTTCTTTGATGCTTAGTACAGGTCAGAAACTCAAAAAATTGCTAGATCTGCGTTGTAAAAAATGCAAGTGATGAAAATGTAAAAAAAAAATATATATATATTACACAATGAAATTTATTCTAGTACTTACATAAATTTGCATTTTCAAAAATGTTTTTGTACACCAAAATCATGTAGTTCGTGTGAACGGAATTTAAAATATACATGCTTAATATGCACTCCATTGAATGAATGTACCATTTAGACGCTAACACACTTTCAAAAATTTCCGCCCATTCATTTTTGTAGTCGTGAAAAAAAAACTATATATCCTATACACACCAAAATCAATATCGGTCATACAAGAGTGATTTATAATATATACACTATATTTGAGCTCGATCGAATATACCGTTTAGGAGCTATCGTGTTCACACACACACACACACACACATTCATACATCTCCGTAAAATAGCATAATTAAATTCGGAAAATCTCAAAACGTGTAAATACACCAAAATCTCATAGTCAAATTTTTTAATAAGTATAATACTTTCCTGATAGGGTACATGTTCGAAAAACAATCAACACAATGCTTGATAAGCTCTCTAAAAATTAATTTACGTAATTTGGAATATGAAACTTGAAAAGATATTTTGTTTAGAAACAGTATTCCTATGAAATAAAACAAATTTGACATACTTAAATGTAGCATTTTAAGCAAAACGCTCATGTCACAAAATATTTAAAATAGTGAAGAAATGTTCAATCTGTAATTTTCTCAAGAGAATTTGACTACATTTTTCTACGTTTAAAAGTTTATTTTCTTATTTTGGAAGTAGGAAAAATTCATAGTTGTTAAAATAACATTAATATCGTGACATTTGTTACACGGTATTTTAATGTTGATGTTATTAACAAATTTTATTCTATTAATTAACGTTTTTAGTAATAGCTTTGCATTTTCTCAAAGATCAATTTATTTACTGTACATTTTCCAAGCAATTAATTATGCATTCAATTTAATTAGAATTTACAAGTAAATAGTATTTTAAGTGAATTTTTCACACTTTTTTAAAAGATGTCTTAAAGGTGTTAAAAGAGCCAGGGGTGCAGAAATGAAATCGCTCAAGCATGAACTTGTTACATTGAGATAATATATGCGTTCTATTTATATTTAAAAATAAGTAAATACATAAAAATGCTAACTACAAAATTCTAAACTTTTATTTTTTTAAAAACATTCAATAATTTAGTTTTTCTTATTTATCACTTCTTTTAATGCAGCTTACTACAAATTTTTAATAAGAAAATTTTAATAATTTCTTTATAGCATATCTTTATGCACATTTAATTTTGGTAACTAGCATTAAAGTAATAATAGATTTTCTCTATGTGCATGAATTAGTCTTTTTTGAATCTGTTGAAAAAAGGTGTTTGAAAATTTTTGTTAATCACAAATTGTAATTAACTACACTTGCTTACATTACCAATCATCGAATTTAACTTCTTCGTAACCATTGTCGTATAACGTATTTGTGAAGATTCCCCTTCTGTGCTTATTGGTGTTTCATCTGAATTAGTATTTAAATTTTCTCATAAAACCTAGCGTTTAATACAAAAAACAGTACGAATGGAAACGTGTAAATGGAAACGTTGGAAAACAATAGTATTCCTTACTTTCCTTATATATTTTATGTATACTGTGTTGTACATTTTCAGTGAGAAAAAGCTCAGTAAGTAAACCAGTAGAGTAATTTGTCGCATAAAATAAATATTTGCAACACTGTAAAGGTAAGAAATCTTTCGTTTTAAGTATATGTAAAATTTATATTATTATAAATTCAGTTAATTTTCCAAAAAGAAAAGGAGAATTTTTTTCATAACTTGAAAAAAAAATCTAATCGGATTTTCAATTTTGAACTTTTGCTGTTTGTTCATTTTTTTCCCCATTTATATTAAATTTTTGCCCTAAAAATCTCATCATTCATACAATTTAATAAACATGCAGAAACTTTTTTGTATATTTATACTGATCTTTGTTTTTGTTCACTCTCAGATTTCAATTTCAAGCTCGAATACATTTTATGAATTCAGCATGAATTTCTTAATTAAAGCAATTTATCTGATTAAAAAAGATGAATTACTGAGCTTTTTGTGCGGAATAACTGGCATTGTCTTCTTCGAATTCTTTTTTCAAATGATTTCTCTTTTGTTTGTCCAAATAAATGAAATGTCGAACAAGTTAGTTTCTCGGTAAACTTTAATGTTAGCCTTGGAGAAAGGCTAACAGTTTTTTTAAATTAATTAAGTGGAATTTCAAATCAGTGCTTTGAAGACAATTTTCTGTTGAAAAGAAGGAGAAGGATTGTGTAAGGAGTCATTTTAGTAAAGAATATTAATTTCTAAAATATGCAAATACGAGAAACATTAATGAGACAATATCGTGTTTTAAGACGTGCCGGTATATTTGCATTGCTCAGTAAATTTATGAAATGACAGATTTTTTGTACAGCTACTGCAAATAACCTGCACAAAGTATGTAACAAAGGGCTTCAATTTGATCTTTTGAAGTCATCGCAATATCGAATGACAATCGCAATATCGATCTTTTGAAGTCTCTTAAATATCGCAATATTTTTAAATTCTAAAGGAATGCTCATTCCTTTCAACTTTTGGATTTTTAATAGCGCGTAAATTTTTTTAATTAAACTTATTAACTTTTAACCACTTAACCTTCTTCACTACTAACCTTTTTTATTTATATACAGTATTTTTTATTGTTATTTCACAGTTGTAAAGACATTACGTCAAGATTACATATACGACTATATTTATATAAGAAAACGTTTCCAATAATAAATTAAAAAGAAAATTCTTCAAAGCCCTAACAAGTCTTAACAACAGGCATTGCTTACGGCCTTCTCCATATTGTTTTACATATCTGTACAAAATTTCAAGTCGATTGCTTGAACCATGTAGATCTGCAAGCATAATTGCAGTAAAAAGTTTCGTTTTGGAGTGATATAACCCGGAATCATCACTTCTCTAGGCTTTTATTTACAAGCTGATTCAAATTTATTTTGACTTTGACGACGTTATTTTACATCCGCACACAATCGGATATTAGAGGAAGCTTATTTCGCTCGTGGTACAATTTCCACTTCAAATCTTTTAACCTAATTGAATTTCAAACGTATTTTCAAATTCGTGACATTAAAGTGACGTAGATCTCACTTACGATACTTCACTTCCTTCACTATCGTTACACCATGGAATATAGAGAAAGATGAAAAGTACGAAAAATTGATTAAAAATTAGGAATCTGGCGAATTTTGAGATTTTTAAAGTAGCGCAAAATTTTTGTACATATTTTTTACATAATTTTGGAAAATTTCAAGCCAATTGCACCAATGGTTCGTCGATTTTATTAGTTTTTTTGTGCAGTATATTTTTTCATTGTTTTTGGAGTAATGCGGTAAAAGTTTGTTTTGGAGTGGTACAACAAGGAATCGTTGTATCTCTAGGCTTTTATTTACTCGATAATGATGATTTTAAGGTGCTAGTAAATTACTTAATTATAGTTTTTGCAGTGAAAACATTAACTGAATTTTAAAATGAAACCTTTAGCATAAAAGAGGAACAAAACATACCTTTACTGTACTACAGCCTAAACACTGTCTTTAGTATTAATGTAATATACAATGCATAGCAGTTACGATGTGATTTATGTTTATACAGGTAATGAATTAAAAAATATTAGTCGTCTAATGTGTTGATTGCCTTCAAGTAATAATTACTGCACTACGGATTGAAATTGAGTTCATGAAATGATTTTTCACTTGTATTTTGACAAAAAAAAGTTTTAAGCTTTTCAATGTAGTTGATTACTTTTTTTAAAGGAAGGCGGTTAATGTACTACAACCCTCCCTACATCCTTTATTCTATCTGACAAAAGCTTATCCCCAAATAGAAAAATAATGACTGAGACAGGAAATTTTTCAAAGGTGAAAAACTGAGTATAAGCGGTATTGTACGCATTATAATAGAAGCATTTTTGCATTAAAATGAATAGGAACCCATCGGGACTCCTCGATAACGACGTATAAATGTAAAAGGCGTATAAGCGAGAGATATATAAATGGTGCTTTACTGTATCACTTTTTTATTGTGAAATTAACAGGTATGTAAATTTTGATGAATAAAATGTCAAGTTCAGAATATTTTTAGTGAAGATCAAATTTCAGCTGAAGGGAAAAGTTAGGGAAGGTGGACTTATGAAGGGGATCTGGATCGTACATATGTTGAACTCGGAAATCTAGAACTTCTGAAATGTTGGACTCCGAAATATCTCTTTTATAGGTTACTACTGTAAATTTATTACACGATGCTTTTAAATTTTAATAGAATCAAATAGTAGGCCGGAAAGTTGTTTCACTGCTTTGAATCTTTTTTTTTTTTTTTTTTTTTTTTTTGAATCACATTTATTTGAATCACTGCTGTGAATCTTTTTTTTAGTATGTATTGTTAAAAATTTGTGTAATTTTCATACTGTGGAAAAAAATATGCATAATTTGCCCTTTTCCAAGGCACTCAGATTTATAATCAGTTCATACTAAGAGGTATACTGTCACTTTCTTTTATTTTTCTATGTAATTAAAAAATGCAACACTCAAAATACATGGCACTTTTCAGGGGAATTACAAATAATCTTCCAGGCGGAACGAAAAGAAAATTAATTTCTTTTAAAAATAGTACAATTATTAAGAAATAAATTATGCAGTGATGATCACTTTCTTTTGGAAAACGATGTTAGATTGAAATGGAATGATATATCTTCCATTACAGAGGCTTATTTTGGACAAACACATGATAAGTCAGAATTGGAAACTCTCTCATTACATACTAGCCAAAATTTGTCTTTCTTTTCACGAGATTGCAGTTTGAACAAATGATTGCCCAATAAAATAATCATTAAATCTGAAAGAGAGTACCGATCTGATTCTTTAGGAAAAATTTAAAATCAAACAGTTTTTAATATTTTTTGGTTGATAGTTAGAAGGAAATGACAATTTTCTTATCACAGTTTGTGTGTGTGCTTGAAGCTACGAAACTGCAATTCAAAATTTCCAGACATTTATGAATGTGCAAGCAGCTAAAATGCAGTGGTTGGCATGCATTTTAGTTTACCAAATCCTTAAAAATACTGGCGATTTTTGCCGAGAACTCGTCCACGGAGAACAGCTCATTATTCATTCGCCCGTATCAACTTTTTTGAAGTTTTGAGCGAGATCCGTGAATTAATGGACTTTTTCCCCCCCTGCATTCGAAATCCCGGCTTCCGACGCTTTGCTGCAGATGGCGCTGCAATTTACTCTCTTCCGAAGAAGTGGGAGAGAGTTCGGAGAGGATCGTCTGCTTTTTCGTTAGGATGCCAGTTCCCTTCGCACAACAGGTTGCGGATGCATATATGCGGGATGGTGAATAGTTGATGATGATGATGCTTCATCTCTTCTCTCTCTTTCCGTAGTGTCATATTCCGGTGCGCATTCTTACGGCGGAAGACTCAGTGCAGGATTTGTTTACAACCCTCGTAGGCTAAATGATGAGTTGAAAAAAAGACTTGGGAAGAGATATGACAGCTATGAGCGTGCGGGAACTTCAAACGTCGCGAAGTGTTTTTGGAGCGGAAAAAAGTGCGGAAACAAGTTGGAAACACGATTATTAAGACATGATGTTTTGTTAGGAACAGATAAATCACACACTGAGATATGTAATGCCATTTTCTTTTAAAGCCACGATGATGGAATTTAAGATCTAGTTTTACTAAACCATATTCATATTCCGCTTAACTTTATAATGTTTTGCAAAGTGGAACAACAGTTAACGCAAATTTCATCAAATTATGTGAGAGAGCAAAATATATTTCGCTAATTACGAAAAACAAAAATCCGGAATGAATTTTGCTATTGAATTAAAGATAATTAAAACAAAATCGCATTGAATAAAACTGAAGTTAACACTGGCATCTCCTCGTTTATCATACCCCCCTGTTCTAATTCACCATTTGAACCAAAAAGTAATGTATAGAAACGGACTTAAAGACATGAAAATGCACACGAAAGTAGGCCTGGTTATGCTTTTCGCGTTTATTCTCGGTTCTCGGGCTTCCGAAGATAACGAAAAATCTAGGCCCGTCAGACTGGCTGTTTTGGCTCCAGGCGATGTAACGCAGCCATTTGCACTGCACAAAGTCGTACCTGCGGTGCTGTACGCCGTGCGGACTCTCGAACGCCAGGGCGGACGCCGCATGGAGGTCCTACACCGGGACACGGAATGTTCTTCGACGTACGGACCCCTCGCTGCGTTCTCTCTGTACGACAACGGGCTGGCCGACGTTCTCCTGGGACCCCTATGCCCCTATGTCCTCGCACCTGTTGCCCGCTACTCTGCGGTGTGGGACCTGCCAATTCTGACCGCTGCGGGGCAGAACGACAATTTCGATTTCAAAGACCCCCACTACAGACTTCTGACTCGCATGAATGGGTCTTACTCCCAGATCGGGAAGATATTCCTCCAGGTGCTGAAGAAGTTCAACTGGAACGTGGCCGCCCTCATATTCCACAACTACGAGGACCGCTCCCTGGGCAACTCGAACTGCTACTTCACCCTGGGTGCCGTGTACACCGCCCTGGGTAGGAAACCCTTCTACAAAGACTTCGACGAGACCGACAAGAACCTGGATTACAAAAAACTGCTGCTGGAGGTCTCCCAGAATGCTAGAGGTGAGTCGCGGTGTTGATGGTCGCCGTTTCCTATTTGTCTTTTCGTGACTTGTTGGAATCTTTGAGGAAGTGTAAATTGCTTGCAAGCTGAGCAAAGTATTTGTTGTCGAGGCACGATACGATGCATAGATGCAGGTTCCCCCTTGCATCTATGCTGATCACAGGCGGAAGTAAAATATGTCGCCCACAGCATGCTCCTATTTCTTTTACATTTCCATGCTCCATGCATTATGTTAGTGCGTTAACAGCTTAAAAAGGAAGTCAAGAGAAAAGTACTGATTTAAATTGGAAGGGATATAGCTGGGATTTTTTTTTTTCGGAAGTTGTTTCGTGTTCCTATGAGGTAGATTTTTGAACATATATAATTCATGTTTATGTTACATGCATGTTCGCCTTGGCAATTGACTTAAGATTCTGGAAGTGATTTGTTTGAATAAATGCATCCGTGACGAAATGAAAGCAATAGTTTTTAATACAGACGAGAAAAAATAAAGTGGCCCGCATCACCACACGTCACCCTTAACATTTTGCTGGTCTTTGTCCAGTTAGAAATACGACCCTTGCAGAGAGATGAAATGCAACGACTGAGATAATTTTCTTTGTCTTCGCATTTTGCTTTATTGATATAGAAATGAACGAGTCAATTCCATTATAAAGCTTTCTGCATGGAGTATAACTTCTTCTTAAAAAAGTGGAATGTTTAATGTCTATTTTAAATATTTATTAATTTTATGCAGAGAAAAAAGCCAAAAATGTGTAAAAACCTTTATTCGATGTCTTAACAGATTTGGTATTTATCTCTTCTTCTTATTTTTAAATTGTTTCTGAGTATGTAAATATTCGCCAGGCGACGTCCTTCAGACTTCATTACCACTCAAATGGATAGTAAAATAGTATCTATGGCAAAGCTTATTGTTTTCATATAGAAGATTAGCAAGGTTTACGGTAGAGCAAAAACTTGTAAAAAAATTTTAGAAATTCCAATTGTTTTCCCTTCAATTATCAGTATTTCTCATAAATATTTAAATAGTACATTTTTATCCCAACATATGGTGTAAATCAACTTTCCCTACCAGACAGAACTATCTTTTAACATGCAGTACCAATTAGTATTTTTCAAACAGAACTTGCTTTTTCTTTTACTTTTTAAAATAAAGTTTAATTTCTCTAAATAAATGTTTAAAGCATAAATTTTTAGTTTTATTAAAGTAACACGCTTTCTTTAATTGATGTAACAGATTTTTCAAGAAGTTGTGCAAACCTTAAAATCAGTTATGGTAAATAATTTACAAAACAATTCTTTTGATGAAAAATAATTTAACTATGTTCCAGTATCTTAAGCAAATGCTTATTTTTATCAACTTTTGTTAGCTCACAGAACGCTTCTCCCCTTTAAGCGAGCTATCTGCGCAAAATTTTGTACAGCTCAGAGAGCCCGGGATTCAGTAACAAAGATAACTAGCATCTTAAATGATCGATTTGAAGGCAGTTCAAAAATAAATGCATTTACGAATGCGTAAAATTAAGTACTTTGTTTTGATTTAAGAACTTCGTTTTGATTTTGTTTTATTTGCAAAATTAACAAATTTTGCAAATAAAACAAATAAGCGAATTCTTTCAAACTGGAAGTAAAAATAACTATGATTAACATTTAAAACAATCCGTCTGAACAATCAAACAAGGTGTGGATTTTGTTTCTGCTTCTGCCGTGCTTTTAGAAATTTTTATGCAACCATTTAAAGTTATTCGCTTTGTTGCTGCACCAAAACTAAACTTCTTAAAAAATCGGATGAGGCATTTTGGGTTCCATCAGCTGCGCAAATTGTCTCACTTAGTCGTAAAGCAACATTTGCAACAGCATACACTCTCTTCTTCAGGTGAAACGTTTTTGAAATCTGTTTGAAAGTCTGGCTGCTTGCTGATTTTTGACATTTTAGCGATTTCCACAAACCAGTTTCGCTCTTCTCTTGCAAACCACCAGCCAGATAATCGTACACATAAATCCAGAGGAATCAATGTGTCATTCTAAGATAAACGTAGCACGTTCATAGAATTTGATGAAATTCAATATTTTTCTTTTGTTATTGACACACTGATAAATAATGATTACATTGGTAAAATGTAGTTACAAGCGAAGCAGAATTAGCAAGGAATAGAAAAATGAACTTCCTGTATTACACGGTAGATATGTATTTATTAGTTAATTGTTTCAGCAACTGTAATTACTTAAAATGTTATAGGATGGGGGGTGTGTAATTATGACACTTGCTATCTGCCAGATAATACATGTATAAACACTGTGATGTCTATTGTTAAGTCGAGCTCTTTAAAATTAAATGCCAAGTAATACAGTGGACTTCTGTTACCAGAGGACAGAGTTGCCACTTTCTTAAGCTAAAAATCAATTTTATCATTTGCAATGTGAAAAGTTTGCACGTTTTGTTTCGCTAAATGAAATAATTGTTTAACCAATAAAAACTTAAAGTTCCAGAATTTTTAATACATGTTTAAAATTGAAAATTGTAGCTCTTTTTTTTGAGGGGGGGAGGATGACTCAAATACGCCATATTAACTAACTCATGTTCAGTTGCTGGTAAAGGCAATATAATAAGACCTGTTCTCAAACAGATGGTACTTTTTTATTTAAACCTTTAAAAATATCTAGAGTTCTCTATACGTCATTAACCGACTTCAAAAAAGAGAGTTTTCAATTTCCCGGGATTTTTTTGTGTGCATGTTCAGCGATAATTTTTTACCACGTTGTTCGATTTCAATAGTGCTTTTTATTAGAAAGGGGAAAATTTAGGGGTGGCTTCTTATTAATTTGGTCAGTGCTGATGATATTATCATTAAGAAAATCGAAAAAAATAAAGCGTCTCTAAGCTATTGGCTAAAGGGTTGCCAGTACCTGTGGTAGTGGTAGTAGCAGTGGCGGCTCGTGGGTTATTTAAATGGAGGTTCACAAAATAAATTTCGAAAATTAAGTATGCAGATACGACGCAAATTACACGTTGAAATATATTTGCGTTCCCAGCAGTAAAAGGAAAATAATGCATGCAACTGAAAGAACACAAGTAATCTTTGGTCTTACATTTCCTCACCAAGATAAGCTTCAGCAAAGGTGTTGTCTTGATTCATTTTATTTCAGTTATTTTACAAAGGATAATATTGAAAAATGGCTTTGCTTTAGCTCCGGAATACTTATTTTACTCCGATCTTAATTATTTATACTAGTTTGTAAGAAATATTGTAGTGAAAAAATGACAAAAATAAAGAAAATAATAAGAAAATGAACCCACAAAAACATAACTGACCGAACATAACAAACCAAGGGAGAATCCGGAAGGGATAACCACAAAAAATTCCCCGTGTGCACACTCAAAATGTGCGAAAGGAATGATATCATCAGCGCCTTACTTCTGCCGGGACTCCCCGCTTCTTTTCTCAGAGACCTGTTAGAAAGGATGCGAGCGGAGGAAATACTGTGCTGCAGCAGCCTGAAAAAAAGTGCGTTAGCTATAAGCGTATTTAATAATAGTGGGGGGTGGAGGAGAGTAAAACTCACTTTTTAAATTCAGAAAATCTAGAAGTGTACATAATATTAAAAAATGTTTAATATATTAGTAAGTTTATTTTTTATTTTCTTTGGGGGTTCACGCGCTCATGTGCTCGAATGGAGGAGCTGCCACTGAGTAGCAGTATGTATAAAAGCGCCAAGGCTGGTCACTTTTTGCATTTTTTATTAAGTTTTGGTGCCAAAAAATGAGTTTATGAAACTGGAACCGCTTAGCCATATATCTTCTATATTAGGCGGGAAATTGCCGAATTCTGCTATTTTGCAGTCGGAATAACTTTTCCTTATGGTGAAGTACATTGAAGTCTATTTTTTTAAATAGATCATATTTGTTTGTTTGTAACTATTAAATTATGTTTCTCGTTCATATGCATGTATATTATAGGTTAAAATATGACTACTAGACATTATAAGCTCTTTCCCCTTACACTAACGAGTTACATTAAATATTCAGGTTTTTTGCAGCATTTTGATAATTTTCTTGCTTTTATTGAGCAACTTTTTAAACCATTCAAATAGTATTTTATTTAATTTTGAAAAGTATATGGAATTTATTTTCGTTATATTATGGATTAGTTTTCCTTACATTAACGAGTTACAACAGTGGAATATGTTTAGACTTCACAGCAATGTTTGGAATACTCATTTGTTTAAATTTACATTTTGGTGAAACTTGGAAGAATAGTATTTAATTCAATTTGAGTTTTTTAAAAAAAGGAAATTGAAATCCCTATTTTTTAAATACAAAAGAAAAGAACGCAGAAAAAATATATTTAAAATTTTTATTTACTTATTTTAAAGTTTTAATGATGCAAAAATAAGAAATACGTGCACCAAAATTGGTATAAAGTACTGATGATAAAAACATGCAAGGAGTTATGCAGATATGTATTAGGTTTCATTTCATGATTACTTGTCATTTCCGATGCAACAAAATCTTACAATGCAATAAGTTGGATAGTGTATCATTATTCATGAGTGTGCCGTATTTTTCTTCCTTGTTTCATAAAACCCATCCTTGGAATCGAAATCTATCTTAAAATTGACTACTAAAACTATTTTACAATTATCGCCAAGTATATTCTAACTATACTTCACCGTTTTAAATATTGTTTCGAATGTGCATCATAATCCATGTGTCTGCCATGTTTGTCTTTCTTGGGTTGACTCCTACTTCAATGCTCCGACTCTCGCCTAGGTGGTGATCATTAAACATTTGCAGTTACCATGACGATTTTTTGTATTTACAGAATTAAAATGGCAATTTGGAACAACATGTAAGTACCATTCCATTTTTATTTATTTTGGGTTGACAATTAATGTAGTTTTAATAATTAAGTGTTTTCAAATTCCTTAACTGGTGCTTTTATCGCTAAATTGTTCACTTTAGTTTTCACCTAGTTTATTTGGGAGCTTTGAAACTTGTGCATAACTCCTAGTGACCCATGACTGCAAAGCTCACCAATGACCCATGACCGCAAAACTCGCCAATGACCCATGACTCCAAAGCTCAACCATGACTGCAAAGCTCAATCGTGCGCGATTTTTGAGGTTGGCGAGAGTGGGGGCGTTAAAATAGGAATCAACTCTTACTTGTACTATAAAACACATCTTTGGAATCGAAATCTATCTTAAAATCGTCTACTGAAACTATTTTACAAGCTTCGCCAGGCATATTCCAACTATGCTTCACCATTTTAAACACTGTTTGGAATGGGCATCATAATTTATGAGTGTACCATGTTTCCCTTCCTTGTTCCATAAAACACTTCTTTGGAATAGAAATCTATATTCAAATCGCCTACCAAAACTGTTTAACAATTTTCGCCAGGCATAGTCAAACCACACTTCACGTTTATAAATACCATTGGGAAAGTGTATCATAATCTATGAATGTACCGTATTTGCCTTTTGTGTTCTATAAAACATTTCTTCGGAATTAAAATATATATTAAAATCGCCTACCAAAACTATTTTGCAATATCCGCCATGCATTTTCTAACTGTACTCGTAATATATTTATAATAAATTGTCGTGTTTTGACTCCAAATTTAGCAATCAATTGTCAAAAATTTCAAACGTTGTGCGACTTTCAACATTTTATTAACGCACCCCCACTCCACGTAATCTGGCAAACACATTTGAAAAGATCCTTCCTCACCGTGACAATTCATATCTACAAAACTTGTCGACAAGATCGCGTAGACAAAAATTCATTGACATAAATCTCGTACTAAGCGAAATAGCACTCTAGTGTTAAAAAAGAAATAGGATCATCAATGAGGCAGGATCAGTTTTTAAACTGAAAGAGCCGTCGGACTAGTATATATAATTTTACCTGCAATTTAATTTAAACTTTACGATTGCAGTTAAAATATTTGTTATGATTGATGAACTTGAAGTTAAAGGGGAAAAAATGTACTGGAACACGAGAAGAGTATAAGAAGAACTACAAATCAGTTTTACATTGCAAATTCGGAAAGTCTGAAATTCAAATTTTTTAAGCAGCGGAATATTTGATAGGGCTTTAAGGCTTTTTAAACTATTTGAATGTTCAGACATGTGAAGCTTTTGAATTTGAAAGGCTCAACTGGTTGGTAAGTCAGAAAGAGTGAAAATTCTTTAATCAGTATTTGCCAGTTTCAGCTTAATATCGCTGATTCGTACTTTGTGTTGTTTGGAATAAAATATGTTCAAAGAATAGTATTAGATCCGATCTAAATGATATGATATGATATGATATATATATATATATATATACATATACTATATACATACATTCATTAAAATTGGAATTAGTTACATATTTACGCGCACTATGGCCTCAGGATTTACGAGGATGGTATGTTAGAATATTTGGTCTTTTACAAGCAGCCTACAATCACCTCTGAATTTCATATACATTAAACTAAAATATTTATAAATTTTCTGTTAGAGCATAGAAATATTATTTATAGTAGAATATTATTTAAGCGTCCAATGTATATAATGTATTGTCACAAAAACTACTACGTATATAGCTATCTCTGTTACATAAAAGTATGACAGAAGAAAGTAACAAAGTTTTCTTGAAAAGAGGAAATTTTTTAAAATCCTTTTTTTAAACGTTTCCTTTTCTTTAGCAACTTATTTTTTCAGAAGGTATAAGGTGATATGATACTCTTGCGACAAATATCTAAGAAAGTTAGGCGGATGCTGAAACCCAGCTGATAATCCTTTAAAATGTATTGAAGTGTTAGTCGAATTTTCTAAATAGCTCAAATAGCCAGTAAGGAATAGCATTGAAAATAAAATACGATATACAGTTACTACTTGTTCACTCTAAAAAAAAAAAAAAAATATATCAGTTGATTACTAAGAAATCTCTAGGAAACAAGGATTCCATCACTTTTTTTAGCATGATTCCATAACTTTTCTTAGTATAACTCCTAAATAAAGGTATGTATGTCAATTGATTTACATGGCTTTATTTAGAAGTAATACTAAGAAGAGTTATGACATCTTTGTTCCCAAGATATTTCTTAGTAATCCACTGAATTTTTTTAAAGTGTTGTTGAGAGTTTTGCTTTAACGAAAACGTCAGTATTTTTTAACGAGCAATGCTATGTTACTATTTTGACTCTTAAATGTTAAGCAGGGCATGATAATATTATTCGCCATACTGAATATTTATATGATTTTAAGTGCTCTTGAAGAATGCTGTTGCCGAAGTATTTGAATATCAATCATTTATGCTCAAGTCAGCATTTTGAACTTTTCAAAATTTGCGATGTATAATATTTAATGAAGTCTTGATATTTTTACTTATTTCCCTCAATTAAAATTTAGCTTTTATACAGCGACACGAAAAAAATTCTACTTATCTATCTTTTGACCAACCGGGAACGTAGAAGTCACCAATACATTTCCCGAAAATTGGAAAAGAATGTTCGAGATAAGTGAAATTTATCCAAGAGACCCGGAAAAGCTTCCGTGTTTGATGGGAATTACATTCCTCATTACCACGAAAGTAAAAAAAAAGAAAACTATGTATATTCCTCAGTCAAACCTTTTACTTTTATATCACTTTTAGGGGTAGCCAAGATTCCATTCTCCTCTGTCGTTCTTGTATTGGAAGCTTCGTGTTCTGGAAGTCTTTAAGGACGCAACTTTCTTTTAGCCGATAAATTTGATAAGAAATGTTTCTAGCAGCACAATACTCGATTTATATTGAAGAGTAATAGTGAGAGAGGCACAAGAGTCACTTCGTCAAAGGATACAGAGAAATATTTCTTGTTAAATATAAACAGTAGGCAGTGGAACACGTAATAAGGTCACGATAAGGAAAGATTCAAATGCAATCTCTATAAGTGTCATTTATGTGTATTTCGAGGAACTTTTATTGAAAGTAGACCGATTTAAAGTCGAAAGGTAGATTTGGTAGCATCTTGAGTAAAGCTCAATAAAACAAAGTCGTTCAATTGTTAAAATTAAATGTCGTATTAGCTTTAATAGGATAAGTAGAACATACGAGAATCTAGCAGAACGATTGGGCTTATTGTATGTAGAAAGTAAACAGTTTTTTCAGTAATATGTCAATAAAAATTTTAGTTTAGACATTTTACCTCTAATGTCAAATGTATATACATTTATCATACCGTAACAAATAGTTAATTAAAAGAAAATATAAGGTTTAAAATGGCCAATATTTAAAAAAAATATTTAACTTAGAAAAGCAAGTGTATTAATATAATTATTTATTACACGTATCGCATTTTCGTATTATGAAATGTTTACTCCCCAGTCAAACTACTAAGAATATTTTGATATAATGCTATAAATAATGCACACTAATAAGGATACATAATAAATCACGTTATAATTAGATAAACAAACACAGTTTCTTAAAAAATAAAATAGAATGAAAAAAAAATAGATCACAGAAAAGCGACTGCGTAATTCGGGTATATGCACACTAATCTGCAAGATGATTTTTTCTTTTTTTTGTGAGAAGTATTTTAAGGAAATTTCTTGCCATTTTTTTGGAATTACACATTCTGTTTCAGTTAGCTTGTAGCGATGAACTCAAGGAGAGATATTAAACAGCAGCTTTTTTTTTTAGATATCTTATAAACTGTTACGTTAAAATGGTGTTGCACGTTTTTTGTACCTCTCTATTCTAAAAAAAAAGTACCGGCTGCTGTCGCCGCCGCCGTTGTTAAGAGCTCGTTTGGCTATTTTCTCCTAAACCGTGAGGATTTGAATTTCGAGAAACATGTCCACGGATTCGAAAAATTCCGAGGAACCTGATAAGCTGACTTAAATTTCGAAAATCGAATTATTTTAGAAGATATTAATAAAAAAGTGAAAAAAATAAAACATAATGGTTGCCAGATTTGGCATAAAATCATCCATTCCTTCGCAACAAAGCAATTCCAAGTATGCAGAATCGCGTGAAATTGTCAAGCATTAAGTAGAATTACAACCATTTTGCCCCAGATTGGATCGCCATAATGGGCTAATACACAAGGTGTTTCATGGGTTTCATGAAACTAATTGTAACTGACTTTAAAAGCACCATCTTGGCATTAGGTAAGATCTGGCAAAATGGTACCTTTCCAAGCAGGGTGAATCTAAACCTTGAGTTCAAAAAGATTAGAACCCAATATCTTGAAAATGAAAAATAATTAAAATGAAGATTATTTTAAAGCCGGCTCTGTCCAGCAGGAGTATTTTCTACCAGTAGAAATATTTGGTGGCGTTAATTATGCCATTATAGCAGTTATAGTACACTTTGGATATTTTCCAGCGCGGCGAGATGATATAATTCGTGGTGCTAAATACGCCAATCTTCAAAGGATTATTTATATGAAAATGTGGATAACGGTTTTCCGGAAACCTTACATGAGCAGTAATTATAGGTTGTGAGCATGTGTAAATCGCCAAATAATGAACAGTCACCATTGGTTACAAGCTATCCTAGCTTTTCCGTAGTTTTTATCAAAGAAAACATATGAAGTACTGTTTTCTTAGAGCGAATTGTTAACTCTACGTATACGCAAGCCGCCAAATTATGAAAAATCACAATAATTGGCAAATACGCAAGGTGTTCCATGGGTTTCACATAATTAAAAATAGTGCGAAGTTTAAATTTTTATGTTCCAAGCAGCATGCAAGAACTAATCAATGTGTAGCTCGGTAACATTCTATCTGATCCAAACTTTGGGTTTTGTCTGTTGAAATTATGTCTTCTTTACGAATAAGCCTTATTAGGGGCAGAATGCCTCATACGAAAGCGAGCGTAGCGAGTCTAGGGGCCTTGGCCCCTAGTAAAGTAAAATAAAAATTAACGAAGTGATAGGTGAAAAGACCGCTAAAAAATAATTAACGTGCCTTCCCTCTCCCACTTATTTTGTTACAGCAGTTTAATCGGCCATGTTGAGCTTTGAAATTTTAATTTAATACTTTTATGAGTGTTTTACAAAGTTATTTCGTGTAAAAAAGTGTGCTAATGAAAGAACTCAAAGTGTTCACTTTTATGATGTCAGATAAATTCAGATTATAATAAAAGCACTTTTTAAAAGTTATCTCTCTATTCTAAAAAAAAGTAAAGGCCGCTGGCGCTGTCAAAGCTTGTTGGCCTATCTCCTCCTAAACCGTGGGGATTTGAGTTTCGACTAAGGTGCCCACAGATTTGAAAAATTCCGAGGAACCTGCTAAGTTGACTTAAATTTCGAAAATCGAATTATTTTAGAAGATATTAATAAAAAATCTGGAGTGACTCCACTTGACTTTCCGAACACTTACGATTAAGATCATTACCAAGCATTTAAATAAATTTTAATCGATGAATAATTCAAACATATATACCAAATTGAAGCTCAATCGAATGCGCCGTTTAAACGCTAGCGCACTTTCAAGAATTTCTCCCCATAGGCCATAATATAAAAGAAATCTTTGTCGTAGCCCTGTAGAAAAACTATAAGTCCTATACACATCAAAATCAATATCGGTCTTATGATGGTGGTTTATATGATGTATACCCAATTTGAGATCAATCGAATTTACCGTTTAAACGCTAGCGTACTTTCAAGAATTTCCCCCCATAGGCCATAATGTAAAAGAAATCTTTGTCGTAGCCCTGTTGAAAAACTATAAGTCCCATACACACCAAAATCAATACCGGTCTTGCGACGGTGGTTTATAACACATATACCCAATTTGAGCTCAATCGAATGTCCCGTTCAGGAGCTATCGTGTTCACTCACACACACACAAACACACACACACACACACACACACATACATACATACATCTCGTAAAAATAGCATAAATGAATTCAGAAGCCCTCAAAACGTGTCAATACACCAAAATCTCGAATTCGAATTTTTTCATGATTACAATACTTTCCTTACATGGTATATGTTCGGAAAGTAAAAAGTGAAAAAATAAACATAACCGTTGGCAGATTTGACATAAAATCATTCATTCCTTTGCAACAAAGCGTTTCCAAGTATCTAGAATCGCGTGAAATTTACAAACATGAGTTAGAATTACACCCATTTTACGCCAAATTAAAAAGTATATAAATAAATCTGAAAGTGTGTTACACAAAGTTGACAATTTTCAAATAGTAAGTTCGCTTAGACAACAGGAGTTTAGAATTAGCGACTATTCGTTTTTCCAAAACAGAATAACTCATTGTAACTGATTTTAAAAGCGACATCTTGGCATTAGGAATGATTTGGCAAAATAGTATCTTTCCAAGCAGTGTGAATAAGATTCGAGTTTCAGAATGCTCGAACCCAGTATCTTGAAAATGAAAAATAATTAAAGTGCAGATTATTTTAAAGGCGGTTCGGTCCAGCTGGAGTATTTCCTACCAGTAGACATATTTGGTGGCGTTAACTACGCCTATTTGCCAGCGCGGCGAGATGATATAATTCGTGGTGATAAATACGCCAATCTGCAAAGGATTATGTATATGAAAATATGGATAACGGTTTTCCGTGAACCTTGCATGAGCAGTAATCATAGGTCGTGAGCATGTGTAACTCACCAAATAATGAAAAGTCGCCATTGGTGGGAAGCTATCCTAGCTGTTCCGTAGTTTTTATCAAAGAAAGCACGTAAAGTACTGTTTTCTTAGAGATCATTATTAACTAGACATATACGCAAGTCGCCAAATAATGAAAAATCGCCGTGGGTGGCAAATACGCAAGGTGTCCAATAGGTTTTACATAATTAAAAATACAACTCAAACAGATGTTCTGATTTTATTACGCTTTAACTCCTAATTAATATAACTTTTGAATGGCAACATTAAATATCATTGTGTTTCTGAGGAGTGCAAATAATTTTTCCAGCGATTATATACGGAGTCCGCACTCCAGGGGGAGTATAGCTCAGGACCCGTAGAACACGGATTCCTAATAACAAAATATCTACCGTGATATGGGGGAGTGTTCTACTGTAGTGAGTGTGAAGTTTAAATTTTTATGTACCAATGAACATACAAGAACCAAGCGACGTGTAGCTCAGTAACATTCCATCTGATCCAATCTTTGGGATTTGTCTGTTGAAATTCTGTCTTTTTTACGAAGTAAGCCTTAAAGTAAGCCTTTTTAATGTAAGCCTTATTAGGGGCCAAACGCCTCATACGAAAAGCGAGCGTAGCGTGTCTAGGGGCCTTGGCCCCTAGTGTTTGAAAAAAAAGTACATCACAATTTAAAGGCATAACTTCTGGCGTTGTTACAGATTACAGATGAAAAAGTAAACATTGCTCAACAGAAAGGTTTACATTATGCTTCTATCTTTTAAAACTATGCTACTGTATTGGAGCATTACCTATTACGTTTTATAAACTTAGAAGATGAGCATGTGTCCATGGCCCCAATGTTAGGGTAATTCAATGTGTATCATAAATTGATCTTTCAGTTTGTAGTGAAGAAGTGTGTTTTTCAGCTACATTTCAGGGTTTTCATGCACTTTCTGTTCACGCATACCGGTTGTTCTGCTAATGCACCGGCAAACTTAAACTCTTTCGGGTCCAAGTTATGGTTTTAGTTTTGCAATTCTTTCTTTCATCATTTAAACTCATATTTACCTTACTTCAAATAGTTTGCATCAAGTTTTATTAAATTTAGATTAGCGGTTTAATAATTAAATTGTGTATTATTAATAGGAAAGGGACTTTTGTGGAAAATTTTGATTACTCCATGCGTTCTATTATTAGTCCAACTGATTCAAACAGATAAAACTATGTAATTTAAAAATAACTCAATGAGTACTACAAATATCAACCTGAAGTAATTTTATTCAAATTTACTGCCCATAAAATTTGTTTCATACGTTAAAGCAATTTCTTTCTCTATGAAAACCCAAAAACTTTCAACTTTTCCTGAAAAGGCGTGGTTTTAAAGTTACATCTTTGTAATTTGTACCTTTGTTTCTTTCAATCATCACAGCTTTTGCAGTAAGTAATGTAAAATACGATAAATCGATTTGCTTTTTTGTATCAATGACAAGCTTACTGTGTGTATTCTAACCATGAAATTATAAAACTCACTGAAAGATAGTGTAAAATAAGTCGGACACTCCACTTTCTGCACCGAATGCAAATTTTAAGCAAAGAAGTTTAAGAAATCATGTTTATTAAAGCCTCCCGTACTTATTTCAAGATAGTGCTTTTTCTCGTTCGCACGTCTTTGCTGAGCTGCAAAAAAAGTCTATCAAATTTACAGAAAAAAATTGTCAGCCAGGACACCAGTTTATTTCAGTTTTCTTTTACAGAAGTCTTCCGTAAATTTTACAGATTCTCAGTTTATTTTACAGAAATTTTCCGTATACGGATAAAAATACGGAAGACTTTCTTAAAGTGTACGGAAATAAACTGGCGTTCTGTCTGACAGTATTTTCCTGTCAGTTTAACAGACATTTTTTTGCAGTGTGTAGTTTCAATCCTATCGTAAGAACTCTATTATCATACCATGTATCAATTTGATGAAATGCGTGTTGTTATATCATCTTCCAAATCTTGAAATTCAACTTAGAATCTTCTAAGCCTTCAATTAAAGTCAATGCCTCGTACGTTGATAAGCATTTTCTTTTTCCACTTTGAAGGATACGATTTTTGGAGAAGCAATTCTCTTGTCATGAAATTTAGCTAAAACTTCAACTCCTTTTTTAAAGTGATTATTAAACGATGTGAAGACAGCATTTTTCAGAATCCCATTGTAATGGGATTATCAATCTTTTTAATGTGCCAAAGCTCTCCTTAAAGTTTGACGGTCTATGAGGAGAACACCTTGTATGCAAGCTAATAATTTAAAGAAAGTAAGCCGATAAACAAAATCCACACATTTTGTCTATAAAGGAATGATTTGCAGGAAAAGAATGAACAAAAGAAAAAAAAAGATTTTAACGGATTTTTAAGTATTCTATTTGTATTCGCTCATTAAGTGTAGGCATAAAAACAACGAGATCATACAAGTTGTGCCCTAATTCCCTTCTTATTAATACAATGCGTATTAAACCAATGAAAATTTTGAATAAGAGCATAAACATTAAATGGTTTTTACTTAATGTTTACGCCCATTATGAATTCAGGCTGTGCTGTACACAACAAAGGTGTGAGATTGTGATTAAGGTTTAACACTATGTGGGTTTAACCCCCCCTCTCCCCCACCCCCCCAGGACACATGCTTAACTAACAAAAAACACTCAAAAGGGTGCTTAAAAGATGGAATAATTAAAATTTTGTAAAATAACACACACATATAAAAGGTACTCTTCAATCTAGACACGTGTTCCGGGCGAAAGGTTTTCGCCATTCTTCAGAAGAAGTCCAATCACAGACTCTAGAAGTCCATACACAAAAAGAGCCTGCGTATGGACTTCTGTTGAAGAATGACGAAAACTTGATTAATTTTTTGCCCGAAACACGTGTCCCGATAGATTAGTAGTACATTTTATGCGTGTTATTTTACAAAGTTTTAAGTATCGCATGCTTGACTAGTTAGCTTTCAAACACGAAATGGTGAAGATTCCTGTTTTCATTTCCACTTATTAGTCTGTCCTACAGTGGCTTAATTGGTGGAATATAGGTTCCCATTACAACACCGACAGTGAAGCAGTATTGGATTCGATCAGCGCTTGGGGGGTTCCAAAATTATGAGACCTTTTCCTTGGGAAGGTACGTAACCATAAACCATAAGAGGTCGGCTCTCTGCTATGATTAACGTCATCAACAACGTATTATTCTTTGAATGGTCCGATGGCGCCAGCAACATTCTAAAAAAGCCAGGTTATTGCCAAAGTTATGACGGTAAGTTATGACGGTCACTAAAGGTAAAACACATACAGTCATATACAAATCTGGTTTTGAACATTCGACTTGAAAGAGTATGGCGCATGTGACACTTAACTTACTATAAATGCTGTTTCGTAGTAATAAAGAGGACTTAAATAAAGATACTACAATTTCGATCCTGACAAGAAAGATTTTTGCCCAGTTTCATTATTTTTAGAGCATAATCTTCCTCAGAAAAAGTCTCTTTATCTTATGAAGTGAAGAAAATTTTCGTCACTTCTATATTTAGGTAAAAGAATTTGGGAACTTTCTATAACACGCAAAATATCTTCTTAAACTGTTTTGATACTTCTAGTTAATCCTTAGTGGATAAAACATTTTTTTTTTGTTGTAACTAAAATAGTCTTTCAGTTGTTTTATGACCTACAAGGACGGAAAAATTCACCAGTAAGTTTTCTCATATTGGTAAAAAAAGAGTGATAAAAATAGAATGGAGTATTTGAGATAGATGAGATTTACTCAAGAAACCAGAATAAGTTTAATGGAAGTTACATTCTTTAACACTAAAAAAGAAAAGGGATATTTTTCTGCCAAACCCTTTACTTTTGTAGCGAATTTGGATGCAGGAATCCGTTCTCTGAAGTCTTTCTTTTAAAGAAAGTTTCAAGTTCCTAAGCAGCATTTAGAAACGTAGTTTCCTTTTTGCCAATAAATGATAAGAGAGATTTCTAGTAAGTTTGACTAGAAGTACAATATTCAGTCTTTATTGAAGAAGGAAGAGTTGCTGTCATGGAATGGAAAAGAAATATTTTTTCTTAAATATAATCGTCGATAGCAGTGCTATATAATATCGGAGAAAGTTTTTCAGAGTAACAAATGACTTGTAGTTAAGATAATTGCAGCATTTGCGTATGTGAAATATTCCTCTTTGAATTAACTAATGCTACTTAAATATAGCGCGCAGTTATCGATATAATGCTAGTAGAGTAAAAGTACAGAATGTGACGATTCCGGGATATACTTCATCAAAACAAAATTTTCTTATGGCAATAATGCTTAAAGATCCACATCATTTGACAAATCGACTTGAAATTTTGTACAGATATGTAAAACGATATGGAAAGGGACGTAGGCGGCTACGAAATTCTGAAAGTCCACCCATTCCCCGATTTTTAGAGATTTTCGGCTGCTGAGAGTTTACTCTTATTCGATGGACTAATATTTGCACGGGTTTAATATACCGCATTAGATATCAACTTAAATTAACACAATCTGTAAAAAATTTACGTCACGAGAAAAAAATCATAATTTTTATGATTTTCACATAGTTTAGAAAAGTTCTTTGAGATTACCAAGATTGAAGTTTAAGTTTTTCACGAGATTAATAAATAAAAGTAGTCTTTCAATGGACCATAAATACAGATTTAAGATCTTAGTCTTCAAAAGTTGACTTTTATATTACAACTGCGTTAGTACAGAAAAACAACTACGGTTGCGTGGCAAAAACAGCCCAGCCAGTTTTCGTGTAGCTGTACAAAAAAAGTATGAAAATGTTTTTAGAATTTTTAGAGGCCTCTCATTTAAGATACTCCCCATCGGCGATCTATCAACTGTATACCCATTATCGAGTTAGCTTAGCTACGACTTGCTAGTTTAAATAGAGTAAAGTAGTTGAATGATTAAAAATGGCACATTATGCAAATTTTCAAGAAACTTAAATTTATATTAAAAGCCAGATTGGGTAATTATTATACAAAATGAAAAGCTTTACTGTTTTTAAATTATAATAGATAGCAATAATTAATCCGACAAATTATAAATTTATAGATATTACATACCAGATGACCCAAAATTGACAGACTAATTAAAAAGAATCCTTGAAAGGAAATGTACCGTTTTCTGTATTATGTTTGAGAAACCAGAGAATGCTATCCCCCCAATTTTTAAAATTAGTTCCGAAATTCACTTACAGGTGGAATGGAAAGCAAAAACGTCATGGGGACACGTATAAAAACTAAAGATTAAAGGTTTCAAAGTAAATAGCATTTGCAGTTTCGGAGTACCTGAAAGACTATTTGTAACTCCAAAATCCACGAACATTTGTGGAACGAGATCTTTTAATGTACACAATCATTTTGCCTGAATGTTTATATTCCTGTCTGCGAATTTTCTCCTCAGACTGCACAATGTTGTTGTTCTAAATGGAGGCATTACAAGGAATATTTTTTTGTCAGTACAAGAAGCTATTTTGAAAATCGTTTTCAGGTTTTGCAGCATGCTTATAGAATTTTTTTGTTTCATCATTCAGCACCACTATTCACGGACTGCCCATGGAATTAATTTTGAAAATTGGTCGAATAAAATTCAACAATACATTTAGCAATGCAACAAACGCTGCATTTCTATCGCCCTTCTTTTCTTTAAATATTTTTCTTTATTTATTTTTGGTTTCTTCCTTTATACTAAAAGTTAAATAGACGATAGTTATCATGCTTTGCATATAATAATTAAAAAGAATAATTTAATGATCTTGAACTACTGTCAAATGAAATCAGCAAATGATTGAAACGAATAAGATGGTAGACTGTAGATCTTCTATCATCTAAAAATAAACTGACGGAGAGTGTAGTAGAGCTATGAATAAGACAAACTGGTTATAAGATTGGAACTATGTAAGATAATTTTCAAAGAAAAAATCCCATAAATATGAGGGATATGTACATTTTGAATTATAAAGTTTGTCTGTCTGTCGTTTTACCTCAGTGATGCCTTTTTTATTTGCACGTCACGTAAAACTCACTGAAGCGAATGAAATAAAATTTGGTGACATGATAGGTGGTCACTCAAATTAAACTACTGACGTCGAATTTTTAAAAGCTACATTAGGTTTTGAGAATTTCCGAAAATTATTTCAAACTGCGTAAATTTTTATTCGCACATCACGTAATAACGACTACAGTGAAAGAAATGAAATTTGTTGATATGATAGGTGATCACTCAACTAAAGCTATAAGTGTCGGATTAAAAAAATTTTTTAAATTAGATTTTCAGATTTTTTTGAAAATTGTTTCAGACTGAGTAAATTTTTGTTTTAGTATGAATAAAAACTGCACATAATTTGCAAAGCTATTGTATACTTTCAAAATATTCAAAAATAGCCGCTTTTTATTTACAAATTATGTACAATCTATATGTTTTTGCAAAAAAAGTGCAGACTTTTTCTAGCGGGGTAGGTGCTATAATTTTCAATTATTTATTTAAAAAAACAGTACTTAATGTAGATACCTATAGAGTTATTGTGTAATAAAGTTAATTTGATAATGTGGAGAGTGTTAATAATTATTTACTGTACATTATTTGAATTATAAGTGTTATACTACAGCGTATTTGAATTTGAATTATAAATCCATCATTCATTACAAATAAATAGGATTGCTGCTCATTACAACGTAAACACAAAATTGTTGATAATTAATAAATTATCGTACATAATTATTGATTAAATTGGACAAAAGCCAACACGCGGAGAAAAATGTGTGCTGAAGTATACCGCACGCATGCCAGCTGTGTCATGCTGCGGCCTCAACGCGCACTCCCTCTCTCTTTTTAAATTTTTACCTTTTGAGGCGCAACCCTTTCCCAATGCTGAAAAAAGGGCAGCCGTTGCCATCGCTCGACTTAACTACCAGCAAGATGGCGGACGATCGAAACGTTCATCGCGTGCCACAGATCTAGAGACCCTTTTTGACGGCAGCTGGTTGTGCTACAATTTTTTTTTTACGGGAAATGACGTGCTAAAAAGTAAAGGATTCTGGTGGAGCTATGTCACCCGCAACTATTTTTATAGAAATCAAATCTATTCTTAGTGACTAGCAACAGTGAAAACGTCAGAGCGTCCCAGAGCGTCCCAGAAACGTCCCAGAGCGGGAACACTGGGCGTTAAAGGGTTAAATGAGCGCACAAATCGAGCGCAAAATTCGAAATGTAATTAAATTAAAAAATTCCAATGCAAACCCAGTGAAAATTGCATTAAAATGTGTACAAACGCTAAAAAATATGTGAAATTGTGAGACTATCATATATGTGTGTGTGTGTTTACCCTTTCAGCCTTAAACAAACATTTGAAATTTTCTTTACAAAGAATTTCAAATCTATAAAAATGTGAAAAAAACGTTCATAAATGCTTATTTTTTGTTTATAAAAATGTAATAATGTGTGAAAACCTGTTTAACTGCATAAATGTAAATTTGAGAAAGCTTGACAGGAAGTTTTCTGTTCTGACGTGCAGACCTACGACTGACTTTTTCTTTATTTGAGGGCATATGCCATTAAGTATGATAAATAATATCGTTCATGTGAGCACCATGACTTTTCTGTACGCACCGCATTCCGTCAACTAATTTTCCATCATTCTTTCACATAAATTTGGTGTTATTTCACGACTAACTAGTTCAATGTTGGTTTTTAATTGCTCAATTGGTATTAGATTATCAGCATAAACTTGTGACTTAACACATACCCCAAAAAAAAGAAAAACATGATGTCAAATCACAAGAACCGAATAATGTCGTCCATGAATTCTTCTCAAATTTCTCTCAGTATTCACATATGAACATTGATTTTGATAAAACAATTTAATAATTTCGAAACGGTTCAAGCGAGTATATTTCTGCGATTAAACGACATAGCATACTAAACACAAATGACACAAGAAATGCCAAAAAAGAATACGCAATGTTGCCTTTCTAACCATTTAAAATTAAATCATCTTTATTGGAAAACTTTTGTAAGTTTTTTGAACTTGTTGTGCTACTAGAGTAAATGTTTGAAAATATTAATCGCGCGTCAGTATGACATTCCAATTTTCTTAAAGTTCAAACTGAGTAATTTATCTTTGTCAAATCCTAAAATGTGTACAAACGCTAAAAAATATGTGAAATTGTGAGACTATCATATATGTGTGTGTGTGTGCTATACCCTTTCAGCCTTAAACAAACATTTGAAATTTTCTTTACAAAGAATTTCAAATCTATAAAAATGTGAAAAAAACGTCCATAAATGCATGTTGTTCAATGACATTTTATTGAATGCAACTTACTCAGTTCGTCACCGTTTCTGCTTATGAGTGTTTAAGAAGCTTGCGAATGTTATCGTAAAAGCGTTTTTAAGCGACTTCATTGGACCATTTTTGCGAATTCTTTTTTGAAAAGTATGAAAATTTGTTCGGTAGGTGCGAGAACCATAGAACGAGACGGTCAGTAATCTGCTGGACCCAAGTGTGATAAATACGGCCAATGGGGTAACTTGTGAGTTATTGCAACATGTTTCAGGCTCTTTTACAACATGTGGCTTAGGAGAATTATGCAACAAAGCCTTTTTTTAACCCCGGTGCACTCTGATCGTTTTTCAATCACTACATGATTGGAATTATTTTATTCTTGACTAATGCGACCTGCATAATATCAGGTTTTAACAGTGTATTACCTTTTTTTAGTTTACTATTCTTAGTAGTACTTTTCTGATTCCATCATCTATGAAGATAAAAATATAGTTTAAAAAAACTGAAAAGCACGGTTTAGTGATAAATTGAACTAAATAAAAATTGAAAAATAATTCTTAATATAGAAATAAATTAATGAACGAAAAATAGTATTATTATGAAAAAAAGTGTGGGGCGCTTTGTGCTATATTTTTTGTATCATTTTTTACTAATCGTACCGATCAAATATTCTCAAGAACTGAGATATGGAGCACCCCACGCTTTTTCCACAATAATACTATATTTTGTTTATTAATTTATTTCTATATTAAGAATTATTTTTCAATTTTTAGTTAGTTCAATTTATCTCTAAAGTGTGCTTTTTAGTTTTTTTAAACTATATTTATTTTTAATTTTTTAGCTTGATTTGCTATAAAACGTGTTTTTTAGTTGTTTAAACTGTATTTATTTGAAATTTATATATTTTAAATTTTCAATATCTCTCAAAGGACACTAAGGAACACTAAGTTGGAAAGTACAAACTGTGAGATAATTTATTTTCACTGTGCGCCAGTGGCGTAGCGAGGATTTTATTTCGGGGTGGGCTGAGTATCAAATTTAAAGCTAAAGTTCGATTGTAAACTAAATATCAAATTGTAAGCTAAGTAAAGGGTCCCATTTCGGAGGGGGGGGCAGCAGCCCCCTCACCACCACCCCTCGTGCTACGCCCCTGCTGTGCACTAAAATATTAATTAACCTGCAGTTAAATACTACCTTCCTCACTAAAAAGGCAAAATATGTCTTTAATCAACAAACAAGTTTCATAACGACTACAACAAACACAAAAATCCATGTAAAAAATTTTTAGATTTGCCATCTGGATTTCAAAAACATAACTACCCAAACGTACCATTGAATACAGTTCCCAATAGCGAGAGAGGTTCAAATGCTTTGTGCTGAACCGAGTATTGAAATGGTATGCAAGCGTAGACCGCGCGCTTGCTCCATCTTTCTCGCTCTCACGCAAAGGATCTCTAAGAAAATTACCAATCCGGACGATCCTAATCAGGATAATGGGATAAACTTACCAAGTTATTGTATTATCATCGATCCTTGATATGTCTACAAAGTTTAAATTAAATCTGACCGTTTAAAGTGGGTCAAAATCGAGTTCAAAGAAGTCGGTTACAAACATACAAACATACATACAGGTGAAGCTAATAAAAGCGTGTTAAAAATGTTAGCACTTTAATGAATGAGTGACTAAATTTTATAGATAACAGTCGGAACATCAGATGTTGGTGAAATCGAGAAAACCAATTATCTAGCTTAGTAAAGCCATATGTTAGAAAACTAAAGCTTCATTTCATCGCACATAATACATACAGAGAGAAAAAAATGTATATCTGTCTAAGCATATTTTTTTCTTTTCAATAATAAATGTAATTTAAATGAAATGAAGAATACCAGACTCTTAAAGACAAAGTAAAATTGTAAATAAGAAACAATTCACCTTTTGAAAACCAGAACTAGTGTTATATTTAGTAACGTATGACAACAGCAGGTTAATCGAAGTTTGCAACCAATGAAGTCTTCTTAAAGATAGACCTATACCGACCGTTAAAATCCATTTCATTACTTGGTTTACAAGCTCATCTGTAATTTAAATAAATATTTTCCTAGATATTGAAAACAAAATAAAGCAGAATATGTATAGAATGAGTAGCGGATTTCAAAGACAGTTTCAAATTTAAAATTTGGAAGAGTAAAATTATGTTGAAGAATTCCTGTTTTACTTGGTAATACCATAACGTGTAAAATATTTTTCAACTGACTTCTGTTGTTGACAGAAAAACCAAATGTTCTAGTAAATAACAAATATTTTGATCTCCTTTTGATTAATTGCTTTGCGGGGTAAAAAGTGTATCTTTTGCGAGAAGAATATTTATTTATATTATATTACACAACTTACTAAATTAGAAAAAATACATATAAGCTTATTAAAAACATATTTAAGCATTTAAAAAATAATTAATTTGAAATAGATTTATGCTCGTCAAGATATCGATTAAGTTTTTCATATTTAATATTTACGCTGACAGATATACATGCAAAGCAATACTAATCGAGACAGATAAATAATAATAATAATGATGAGAAAATCAATATAGTTCAAAATGCCTGGGAAATTCAAAATTTAATTAAAAGTTCAATTTATTTGTCTGACTGATTAATGGGCTACGAATGTGAATTTTTGTCAAATGCTATATAATTATATTATGCGACTGTAAACCTCTTTGTAGGAATACATTAAAAAATATTTGAATAAAGTGGAATAAATGTGATTTCTATTCCACTGCTGTAGAAATCGAGAAAATGAAAGGCAAAATTTCATTTAATAATAAGAATAAATAAAAAGTATTTTATAACTTATGAAGCTAATAGCTGTGTCTTTGTGAAAGCCACTAATTAAAATTATAACTAATTAAAAGATTTTAAAATGGAACTTTTACAAGCAATAGCAATTTTTAAACATTTTTAAAGTAGTAATTGAGGTATTTTTTAAGTGCTTTCATGCTCTTTTGTATTCATTGTAGCTATCAAATTATTTTAAAGTACATAGTAAGACCTATTTTCCATCTGAAATGTAAGGGCTGAAGATCATACTAGTAGTAATTAATGTTTCTGAGGCAACTAATTTTTATGCCAGTTTATGCAAGCAGCATTCTGATGTACTTTCTCTAATTTCGATAAATTACTGTCCAAAGAACAAAAATAAACTTGGTACCCTAGGTCAAGTTTAGTTACAAAAGCATGGATGGTGTTGAGAATATCTTGGTACTCGAAGCTCACGGCCATATTCACCAAATACTTTACAAGAGTGTTAATTTCATGGGTAAGATTATTCTTTTTCATCTTACGTAATGAATTTAACTCGCTTGATTGGATTTATCCACGTGCAAAGTGCTTGATGAATAAGGTTGTAAGTCTTTATTGAGTTGGTATCTGAGAAGCATACATCAATATAAATGGAAAAAAAATCCCTTGTTGCAAATGTGGTAAAAATTCTCTTTAAATAAACAAAACTTTTTACAGACCGAAGTAAATCAGTTATAACATATGGTAGAACACAGGCACGCAGCCAGGAAACTATTTTGGGGTGAGATATGAAATAAGCCGTGATTAAATAAACGGAATTTCTTAGCGATTTTGAGCTTATGTTAGATAATCGGAAATCTTTCGGGGGTGAGTGGGTGGGATGTATCCGGATATACCCTTCCACCTTAGCTACGCCCCTGGTAGAAGCTGCAAGTTATCAACAGCTTATAAGAAGTAAGTTCATATTTAAAAGTTTTGTTCATTGGTTCATTGAAAAAGAAAATACAACAGAACATGCGAAAATTTTAGTACAACAGTAACAAGCAATACTTTAATAGAAAGAGAAGCCATTGCTTCTTTTGGCAACTGCCTTGAAATTAGTTTAATAGGTTCGAAAAATACATTTAAAGAAAATTAAACAAGTTCAAAGAGAAAAAAAGAAGAAAGATTAGGTAAATTTAAAATTTATAGATGCTTTTTGAATACACTGCCTCCAATTTTAAAACTAGGTTTAAGTTTTCATGGCAACTTGTGAAAACTGTGCCAGGAAAAGACGATTTTGTATAAAATATCTGAAACATAAACTAATTGTTGTACTCACACAATTTTATTAGTTTCAGCATGTTAGTGAAGTATAGCTTTATAAACCCGAAAGCTAATGTAATAAATATTCTGAAAAGTTATACATTCATGTACTTCAGCATAATCCCCCCCCCTCTCCCAAAAAAGAAAAAAAAATCAATAACGTACTATTGTAAAATTAGCAAATAAATGATTGACTATAAATATTTATTAATAGTTTGAAAGTTCCACACATAAAAAAGGCATAATTTCATGAATTTTGACTTTGTGTTAAAATTCATAATTTTGTATACTGAATTTCTGCTAAAGGCAGTAGTAAATCTTTTTCAAATGCAGTAAGAAATATTTTTGACTGAATTTCATAACTCAAGATTGTAATTATATTTTGGTAACAAAAAATGCGAGAGTTAACTGTAAAAAATCTTCTATTTCCTGTTATATAAGAAGTTACAAATGACCATGTAATGTCACATACACTTGAAATGCCTTATGTAACATCTGAGAAGGAATAGGCTATTGGAAGGATTATAGGCTTTGAGAAAGGAATTTTTATCCCCGCTATCGAATGGCTTTATTCGAAGAAAATAGTCACACAGAAAATAGTCACATTGGGTGCTCGAAATGTAACTTCGAGTCATCTTGTTTTATATTTTTATTTTTGTATAGGAAGCTGTTAGTATAGAGCTGTCTGCTAAATTCCTATAAAATTTTCTGAAGAACTATTTGTTTCTCAACGATGTTGTTGAAAGTATGGACATGTATTAATATAGTTTGACTGCCTATGTATTTTTTATTTTCCATTTCCGTTGATAGTTAAAATTAGTATTTCTGATCTTTTCCCCGAAACTTCTGTTACTTGTTTGCTATTAAATCATCATTTTCGAAGTTATGAAATTGAAATTTCTTTTATCGGTAGGTTAACTATTTAAAAATATTCTTTCAATTTTAAATATAGAAGAGGGAATAGTCAACCCTAAAGAGTGGAATAGTGTCTAATTTCTATAAAACTTGTTATATTTTGTACACGTAAGAGTGGCATTCTGTGACAAAATATTTCAATAATGAGTGTGAGCTCTAAAATTGGTAGTAATTTAGTGTGAGCTATAAATTTCTTAATAATAAGATTTAAAACTGTCTTTTTTTATCTTCCAATGGAGTTACAAGTTACAATTTGTTTCTTCAAGAAACCGCTTTAATCTAAAAGATGTTAGAAAATGAGGTAAAAAGGGACATTCTACCTGGTCTCAGATTTCTTTCGCAAATCTACTTGCCATGAAACCGTTGGATTCGTTCCGGATTAATTTTATAAACGTTCAATCCCATGAATTTTAAACATTCTAAAGAAGCTGCGTTTGCAATTTTGTACAACATTATACATATTTTGGAAGACACAGAATAAGGCACCCCAAATTACACTTTGATGCTATTTCCTAGAATGCAATTATACAATGCGCAACCGTATTTATCGATATTTTGCCAATTAGTAATGCATTCAACCAGAGACACATGCAGGGGAGGTTACGGGGCCTATCCCTCTCCTTGAGAAACTTCCTGTCTTCTCAGTCTTTTTTCTTCTGGCGAACCACTTTGAAAATTTGAAAGAATTTGGCGATCCTTTTCTATATAGCTGCTGCGTACTAGTACATTATTTTCTAAAACGCTTTTATGCACCTCACGAACCCTCAAGTGTTCGCGAAACACCGGTTGGAAACTAATGGCTCATGGGTAACATTCTGCTGCGTTTACACTTTGTTTGAGTCAAATGAACTTAAAAAAAAAATAAAAAATTAGCCCCCCCCCGCGAATCCGGGAAGTATTTACATTGCTTTAGTGCAGCGGTTCCCAAACTTTTAACGTCGTGCTCCCCCCCCCCCCCAACAAAGGCTAACTTACGTTGGCGTCCCCCCACCTGATATTTTTCAGAATACGTTCAGTTTTTCTATTCTTCAATAATAGATATTTAGTCGCCCGTTTTAAAAAATAACGTTATCATTAAAGTTTGAACATTTTAAACGAAAATGGGTATGTTTTTGAGTAAAAATAAGAATAAATAAGGTGATTTTTTAAAACATGCATTATCTCTTGCTCTTTGTCTATTTTTCTCGCACCTCCCGTGCAAATGCTCCGCGTCCCCCTAGGAGGGCGCGCGCCACCGGTTGGGAAAAGCTGCTTTTGTAACATTTTGTGTATTCTATATTTTGCTTAGGACAAATAAGCATTTTTTCAAAATTAGCCTTAAAAAAACACTTCAGTATAAGCTATTGGATCCGACAGTATCTAAACATATAACGATTAAAAATAAATGAACGATACATGAGAACATGGATTTTTTTTATACGTAATTTCTAAACAATACATTTTTGAAATAGCAATTCTCAATAGGAAAGCAAGCTCTGCTTATTTCAGAAACACACTTGATTAAGTTACACTGGAGCCTTAAGTTACGCCAGAAATGAGTTTCAAGACTCCTCGCGTAAATGAAAATTTATCGTTGTGAGATGGGGCATGTGTAGGACATTTTGAAACACATACGTGATTATTTTAGACACTTATAAACAACATCTCAGACTGTTTTAAACCATTGCCTAACTATATATTACCATTTCCCATTAAAGTAATGAATAAATGAATGCTTGCGCTTCTCTCACTGTTCGTCAAAAGTCTGGTGCTGGGGCGAGGGGTTCGTTTTAGGTCTAAGGTACGTACAAATAAAATATTCGCTTAAGTTAAATCGTGTTGTAGCGCGAGTCCACCGTATTTTCCTTCTCATTCTGTAAATCACATTTAGGTGCTGCCAGAAATGTTTAACGTTATTTGTTCTCTCATTAACAAGGATAATTCAGATGCGATATAAATTGTCTGTTCACGTTTATTCCAAACTTAGCTTTTCCATCTGTATTCAGAAAATCTCCCATTTCACCTGGAAGAGAGAAACCTTTTAGCTTTGAGTTCTGAGTACTGAATCTTGCTTTCCACTGGAGAGCTTATCTATTTAGTGTTAAAAAAGGTTTAGTTGAGGAACAGATACTATCCGCACCTGAATGGTGTATCAAATTTCTCAACAAGTACACGACGATTTCAGCTAGTGACTCACTCACTTCGCAACCAATTCGCTTATAGATCAGTACTCCATGCTTTGACTTGTCTTTCTCTTAATTTTTGTTCTGCGAAAGGTTCGAATTTGTGACCATTTATATTTCTTCTAGTTATTTCTGAATAAGAAGGAGCTCGTTGTATCGCTTACAAAAGACTATCATGCTTGAAATTAATTATTATTATTATTTTGCTATTTTTTTAACGCATTTAATTTTTTTTAAATGTTTGAAGTATCCGCACAGTTTAAAAAAACATGCTGAATTTACAACAGTATTCTTTTTCTAATACTGCAGCTGCTTTTATAATTTTTGCAAGGCTCCACTATTGCTGCGTGGATACGACACTAAACATAGTAGATGGCTGAAGCGTGAAGGTCCAGGTTTGGGGTCTATCGTGCGGCTGTCGATCTAACGGTCTCCAGTTTTGGGCAGTTTTCTCTAGATGTAACGTGAATATACGAATTAGAACCTCTTGAAAAGTTCTATCAAGGTACTCTCACATATTCAGATGCCCCCTCGGGTAGGCTTACCGTAACACATCACAATGCATTTATCATTTTAGCAAGCTTCTTACTAATGACTTCTTGTGCATTCTCAAACCATATTCATCAAGTGAATGGATGATTACTGAACAGACCAAGAAACCATTAAACAGTCAGAATTATTATTTGTATGCGCGAAGTTTGAACTTCGAAAGAAAATGAATCCGAAAATGATTTCTAACTCAGCTTCCGTTACCGATTATGCACTGTGCGTTCACTTAATCAGGGAGAGACTTTGATCTTCTGTGTTCAAGAGAAAGTTTTTTGAAGCCCATAAAAAGCGCAGGATGGGGAATAATAAAAAAAAGAACAAATATTTTGTGTCATTAGGTTTCAATCTGTGTCGGATAATGAAGCAGAAAGGCAAAACAGCAGCTGCGTTTTATGAGCTGCATTTCAGTCACTAATAAAAACCCGAAAGCTTTTACGAGCCTGTTGCGATCTTGCCCCTGTGACAATATATGGCACATAAAGAAAAAATAACTCCAAGTTCTTCTTAATCAAACTCCTTACTTGTCGTTCTGCTATTTAAATGTAAAAAGTCCATTTTCTCCCCGCCTTTCAGAGATAAAGGGGGGGGGGGATTTCCTCACACAACGAAACTTTTTAGATGCTATGATAATAGCATCTAAAAAGTTTCTGCTTTACTGATAAAGCACGTAATTGTACAGATTGTTACCAATGCTGTACTTATGTTAATATATTTCACTTTTATATTTAGTTATTGAATATTTCGACATGCAGTAGAAGTCATAGGACTCTTAAAAGAGAATTAACTTACATTATTAGTTTAAGAAAACAAATTAAAAGTCGAAGAAAATAAATTAAAAATACTAGATTCTTTCATTAAAAAAATCATAAAATCTAATATTCATATTCAAAGTTTATGACAACTAAAAGCGCAGCTTTTCCACAAAACACTTCCAAAAGAACTTTTCTATTGAAATTATTGAATTTTAGAGATTGCGAGAAAAATTGAAGTGGATTATTTTGATACATCCTGCATGTACTTATATATGTAACTAGCAGCATGGCCCGGCGTTGCCCGTGCAATGGAAGGGAAATGCCCATTGACCTTATATATAGATTGTAAAGGGAAGGAATGTAAATCCTCACGCTTCAATGATAAAAAAAGGACATGGGACTTCCAGCTGCAACGAAAAAAAAATGAAGTAGGCACCTGATAGCGTACAGAGGTTACTGAGAATTAGACGTGGCTAGGCTTGAATGTGAATCCTACCGCTACAATGATAAAAAAAGGACATTGGACTTCCCGCTGTCACAACAACAAAAAAAGAACACGGCACCTGATAGCTTATAGAGATTACCGGGAATTGGACGTGGCTAGGCTTCTCCCCTTCTACCTGTCTGTGTTCTAACAGTCTTTTATCGCTAATACCTAAGCAACTACTAAAAACAAATAGAATCCAGTCGTCGGTATGAGATTGTAAAGGGAAGGAATGTGAATCCCTCCGCTGCAATGATAAAAAAAAGGTACACGGGACTTCCCGCAGCAACGAAAAAAAAAAAAAAAAAAAAAGAAATGAACAGTGGACTTGCCAGCGTACAGAGATTCCCGAGAATAGGACGTTGCTAGGTTTCTCTCCTTCTACCTGTTATGTTCTAATAGTCATTTATCACTAATACCTGCGCACCTCATAAACTAATTATTTTTTATTTCAAATCCAGTAAGAATCACTGGAGGCAAATCATTGGGGATATATACAGTAGATAAGAACTTAAATAATGATAGATGAATTAAAAATCCAGGTTTTTATAATTATTTTATTAAAAATCCAGGTTTGTTTACATGTAATGTTCGCAGTGGGTTTAATTTATTTATAAATATTTTATGAGGCTCTAATTATTTAGTAACTATCTTCTCAAGGAATTGATAATCCGTGTAAAATACTATCTTCAAATTCTTCATTTCTATTGAAATTATTGAATTTTAGAGATTGCGATAAAAATTGAAGTGGATTATTTTGATACATCCTGCATGTACTTATATATGTAATTAGCAGACTCCATATGACAATAAATAAGAAAGAAAGTGCCAATTTAAAGCATTTATAACCTCACAAAAGAATTAAATCATGATATATAGATGATTAAATATAGTACTTGAGAGGGATTCTTAAACACGGCAATGAATATAAAAAAAGTTTTTTTAAAACAACTTTATTTTCATGTTACATTTAAGTACTGTTAAAAAATAAAGAATTTAAACGCAAACTCACAGAATTAAAAAGAAAAACAGCTATTTATGAAATTAATCTCTCTTATATTTCTGAAGTGGAATGTTCTTAATATTTCCTTAACATCTGCTGTCTGCAATTTACAAATTGTTTATATTATGAGCATCTCTCAATGCTTTATAACCAGTGTAGCTTTTTAATGAAAACAGGTGTACCCTTTCACTGTGCCAAAAGTTTATAATTCTGTTACATTTGATTATATTGTGAGCTCTCTATTCTTAGCTAATCAGCATCAAATCTCAGCTTCTAGATCCTCGAGATATATTATATTGCACTTCAAACACTTCGTAGCTTTATGGTTTTACTATCTTAAGATAAACACAACCTACGGAAACTAATTTACACAGACGCACTGCAAATGATTTTGATTTTTTTTACGAGAAGGGAAATAAAAGATTTTATATCAGTAAGTTTGGTGTAATAAAGTATCGTAACGTCTGTTAGTGAAAAAAAAGTATTTTCAATTTCCGGCTTTGGAAAATCAAAGCTTTAGGAGACATTGGTTATGAAGCACTAATACTTAGTTATTCATGGGCAATTTGACAAATGACTCGGATTTATGTACAGCATTGCACTGTTAAATTAATAATTATTTTTATATCAGTTTTCGCTTACTGTAAGTATTTAAAAATCTGTATAAACTAAACAGGGAATCTGCTTGGCTTTTTACTTGCTTATGTCGATTACAAATTTATGTTACACTGATCAATTTTTAACGTTCTGAGCAGCCAAGAATTAAATTCTGTCAAATGAGATGCAGTTTTCATATCAATGCATTATATATAGTACAATATATATGTATGTACACATGCATGTATTAATGACTACGTCATTTTATCTTTCATCTCCTTTATTGAAAATTATCCGAAATATGTGCCCCAAAACTGCGACATAAAACTGCGACATAAAAATACGACATAAAAGTATGCGACATATATATATATATATATATATATATATATATAGAGAGAGAGAGAGAGAGAGAGAAAGAGAGAGTATTTTACGTATATTTAAATACTATTACTTCACAACAGCTTTAATCTATTGTTACAATATTTCGTAAGCTGTAGAATATGCATCACATGTAATAATAATTTAAAATAAATAGGTTACAATCATAAAAATTTCAACAGCTTAAGAAAATTGCTGAGCATTGAAATGTTTATTTTTTTTACTGTGCAATGTCTTATCCTCCTGAATTCTCTATCCCTCAATAAACATTTATCTACTTAAATGTAACTGTGCTCGCGCACGCATTCTTTTTACTTCTTAAAAGGTTAACTGTAAGTGTGCTTGCGCAAGCATTCTTTTTAGTTTTTCTATACTTTTACCTTCTTGATGTTATCTTGTTATGTGATGTGCCCGTTTCTTCCGTTCTAATTTAATAAAGTAAATGTTATGTTAAAATCCCACGCTTACTATGCTTGTGCCATAACTCTGCTAACATTTCTAAAAGGTTATGGACACCAGATGTATTAATTTATTTATTTGCTGATTTTTAACGTTCGTTTCAAGGCTGCATCATTCATCCTCAAAATGGCGACTGGAACTTGGTGAATTGAAACGCTGAATAGAGATAATTACGAAACATGGAACCATAAAAAATGGACTCGTAAAATTAAGGATGCATCAAGAATAACTTAACTGTGGTCAAGTTAACGCGTGTAACTTGTGGTATAAACGCATCGGGGAGTGGGCTAGCGAAAAAAGGTGTAAACGCATCGGGCACTGGGCTAGCGAATGTGAAAGTGGAAAAAAGTATAATTTTAAACAAAAGACTAACAGTCTGGGATTCTTATCCACTCTGGATGACTCGCCAATAGGGTTACCAAGCGAAATACAGCAACCCTACTCGCCTAAAGCTCTTTCAACAATATCAAATAACGAAAAGCAAAATTTTTGGTGTGCTAAGATAGATACTAAAAATTATATAAGTTACTTCAGTTATCATCTACCCACGTTTGCCATTGCAAGGAAAGACAGGAAACCCTCCTACTTCCAGTCGATGAAATAAACGAAAAGGAAGAATAACAGAAAAAGAAAAAGGGGTGATAAAATGACATAGTCAATTAATATGGCAATAATGAAATTAAAAAATTAGGGGGGTTCAGGGGGTTCTCCCCCTGACGAGGCTCGAACAGCCGAGTTATATATATATATACACGGTGTATATATTCCCGCTAGCACTATGTACGAAGGAATCTCATAAAAATTTATATTAACGTAACAGATAATAGTGGCTTACAAAAACTTCTCAAAACGCAACTGGTGTTAACGGATATGATAAATTAAACTTTGCATACAAAGTTTTATTTGTCTCAATGGTGGATAAGTTTCTTGCATAAAAAGAACAGATGATTCTATCGAAAAAAAAAATTGTTACAATTTGTTGTATCTTAAAATAATTTAAAAAAGAGAAACTACTGAAAGGTAAAAAGCACTTTTGAAAATTGAAACAATAATCAATTGATCATTAATTATCAGACGACAGAACGTACCTACTTACTTGCATTTGATATGACGGCGTTTACAGGTACTGATGTATCCAGAGCCTATGTAACATACTCTTTTCCACAATTTTTGTTTCGATTAATTTAAACACAAATTCGGTTATTGATTTTAGGGCTATTGTTTTTAAATTCTTTTTAAAACTTTTATCACCAAGACATGCAAACGTGTTCTTTGTCATTTTGAAATCTTGTATAAAGTATTCGTAAAAAGAAAGGAATGTATTTAAAAAAATTGAATTACATGCTTTAAACAAACCCTTAAATGAAACAATAAGCTCGTTATAAAATATGAAAATGGTTTCTACAGCTGACTATAAGCTTTCTTTTATTATAATTTCCTTTTATCAAATACATTACATTTTGCATTGTTGAAACCACCTTAACAAAGTAGTGAATGTAGAATATTTACAAGGGTGATTTATGGGCGCGGTATGTTCCGTTTTGTTCTCTAATTGTAACTTTTAATCAGAATTGGAAAGAAACAACGCAAATTCTTTTATTCTGCCATTTTCGAAACATTCAGAGTAACGAAGAAGAGGCGGTGAGCACAGAATTTAAATTTTCACCGCTGCTTTTTTGTAGCGACAAGAGCGAACAGGTTAAACCTGGGTTCAAGGGGCGTGAATTAAATTTCATAACCTCCCGCGCATTTGTGGTGACTTGAACGTATTGTGGAACGAAAACATTTCTATATATTTTCCTTTTTTCCAAGATACTAAGAGAGTTAAAGAAAAGGAACAAAATGCTAAAATAGGATCAGCAAAAACAAAATAAAGAATCTTACGAATAATCGAAAACTTGGAAGATTCAAAAACTTTAGGACTTGGAAATAGTTAAGATAAAAAAAGGAACTTTCTCTTTGCCTTTAAACATAAGTTGGATTTAAAGGTGAAAGGTTTCATCTGACACAGACGCTGATTATTTTACGTTTTCCTCCTAAAAGAATATCATTAATTAAACAGGCGGCTTGACATGTTACGTAGGTATTTGTTAAAGTCTTGTCAAGCTAATAGTCTTATTTGTGTAATGCCATGTTTTTCAATAAAGGACAATTACTTTCTTTAAAGTTTGCGTGTTCGTAAAAATTAATTATTTGAGAGTAAAAATATACGTTCGAAACATAGTTTTTGAAAAGTTTGATATTTTTAATAAATAAACAAATATGTAAATAAATAAAAAACTCCATATGAATCAGTAGCGTGCTCTGTTCATGCAGGCGTATATTTCCATGAGCCTGAAAATTCTAGACCGTGTCGATTCATCGTACATGAGAGGTTTGTTGTAAATATGCACTTTCTGATATTATTAAACAGCATTAATCTTCAACTTTTTCAGCGAGAGATTACTTCAGTGAGTAATCTCTCGCTGGATTATGACTGAGGACATAAATGATCTACGAGGTTTGAGCCCAAGAAGTATCTTTCGTTTGACTGATTTAAGCAGATGTCAGTGAAATCAGTTGGAGGGCTGTTGGTGTATACGTTCAGGTGATAGGTTTCCGACTGGAAGAAATGCATTGAAGGCCACATCCAAGTGCAAAGTGAGACGGTGTGTTTTCAAACCAATTATTCTAACTCAAAGAAATTGGTCCGCTCTTCCACAGCATAAACAGTATTAAAATGATCGAAAGCAGTTCCATCTGGTGTAGCCTAAAATCGTGACGTTTGGTTCTAGTAGACATCCATACTTAAAATTACCGAAAAATATTTTTTGGGAGCATAGCCAAGAAGGTGCATGATCAAAACGAATAATCCAGATTGCAATGAAGTATGTCTATTCACTAAATTTACGATTCTCTTCCAATAATTTCAGCCGTTTCCGAAAGTAGCAAGGTTGTAACTCTCGAAGAAAATGTAGAACGAAATTACTAGCATCAATATTCAAGACATCATCATCAATTGATCAGACTTTTTTTTGATTAAAGAGTTATAGACTTTTTTTTAACCGATAATATACATACGAAACTTTCATCAAGTTTCTATAAGTTGCTACTTTTATTATGGTTGAATATTTCATAAATAATTTTTCATACTTAAAATCATTGCTTTAGAAAAAATAAAAGAATGAAATAACTTATTCGAAGATTAGATTTATCGATCTTTAGAAGACTGATTTAATTATTATTATTGTTGAATATTTGAATGTTAAATTGTTTCTATTCTTCAAATCAGAGACATTTCATTTTAATATTATTTTATAACAGACTTAAACCATTTCCAATTATTTTCATTTACTGTAGCAAATAAAATCAACTTTTATAACCTTTACAGAATTAATGCAAGCTTCATTAAGCATGAAAATTGCTGAAAGTACCCAATTCTCTCTCGCCGTCATTAATAAAGTGTGAGTATAAAACAATCTAGCAAAAGCAAACCTTCTTACAGAACTAATGTAAACGATTTCACACCAATAATTTCTCCGATAAAGTTACTTAATTGCTTAGACTGGAAGTTTGCGTGACTTAGTGAGTAGAACAAATCTAATACAGACTCTTAACCCATTAGGTAGACATTACATGAGTTTTCTTTTTCACATCGTCATTGCATTACAAGAACATATTACAGAGAAGCATTCTCCCTCCAGAATACTAGAGAAAATAAAAAGACTCAAAACGTTCCATTACATTCTATTTCTGGCAGTTTGAAATAAAGTACTATGCGAACTAATTTCTCAAAGCTTATTAAAGAGCGATTCTTCTACATACGATATTTATTTATAGATTTGCCTTCAGGTATTCTACATGTATAAGGCTTTAAAGGTCCATTGACTATCTCAAACACTATGTGATGGACACTATTTGTAGAAAAAATTTAAGTACGTGAAGTCCAAATACATTTCGCCAGGCAATGAAATATCTAGTGAATGGGTGCAAAGATTCTTAAATTAACCAATAGAAGCCTGGTATTCACATTTGGTTCCGTACGAACCAAAAAAGAGTTTTGAAGTAAAATGAAATTGTTCTGTTACAGGGCAAAATGCTTTTAAAAAATCTGAGAATATCAAATTTTATTTTTTAAAGATTTTTATGGTTGTGGAAAAATCACATAATCACATTTGTTTCTTTTACAAGTGTTACACATCATGCTGTAGATTAATGATATTCTGTTATCACGATTTGGATATCTCTTGATCTCTTTTATACAGTAAAAATAAAAGCAAGATAATCTAACTTTTTTAACAATAAATAACGTAATTAAAAAATTAATATAAATCCTCCAAACTAATCATCATGTTTTTTAATTTTTAAAAATCATCATAAGAATTATTTAATTTTTTTTATGAAAAAAAAAAATAAGAGTACGTGATTCTTCAGTCAGTTATTTTTTTGGAATATTTAGTTTTGTTTAAAGATATTTTTAAAGATAGCTTAAAAATAGAATCAATCAGACGCTATTTTCTTTGTTCCGAATTCTTGTTTCTTTATTTTTACCAGTGGCATTTAGACGATAACTTAAAATCATTGAAAAAAAAAAGGTAGTGTACACAACCTCTTTCCGTTCTAGTGCAGGGGCTATACAGCGCCATCTTAGAATTTATCTAGCCCTGATACACAATTATATCTCATGTTTATTCCAGCTAAGTACTGCTTAGTTGTTATTTCAGAGACGATTAGGAGCGAACGGAAAATATTATGAACGTTGCTCTTGTCTATCCTTCAAGCTATTATACATTTCGAGCTAGGAAATATGCTTGGAAATAAAGGGTAAAAAGCATAGGCGGCTCTTGTACCAAAAAAGCAGGGGGGTTGAAATAGATGAGAGTGTGTAGGTGGGTGGGTGGGGCTAAAGCTGATTTTTTTAATCGTAAAATTCTGCTATGTTATTGGATTTTAACATCGTTATTGATTAAATGGCCTTCAGAGACCAACTCTTGTTAGCTCGTACTCCTTTTCTCTTCTCGGTTTGTGTATTGCGTTTCCTTGCATCATTTTTCGATGAAACGTTAATTTTGTACTTCAAAAAGTGGAGAGGGGGTAAGGTCCCCCCTCAGTACGAGCCGTCTATGGTAAAAAGATTACAAATTTTTCTTTCCAGAAAGCCAGTTGTTATAGTGACTTTTCTTATTATGTTAATTTGGCTGATCTATTGACTTACAGCACTAAATCCGTAATTACTATGATGAAGTGATTAAAATCCAACCTTAAGATTTAACAAAATCTGTTCGGAAGTACACAAGATCCATTTGAAATCTGAGACTCATTAAAACATGGACAACTTGTCCTTTGTTTCATATCGTGTGAGCAAGTTAATCGCATACGACTTAATGCAACCAGATGCGATCTCACATCGTACGTCGTAAGAAATCACGGCAAAAACTTCCAATCCCATAAAAACGCACAACAGTTTCACTGTTTAAATATGAGTTCCTTTCATGCTACCGTTCAAGCTCTCTAAAAATAGAAAAAAGGAACATAATTTGTCATAGATTAATTGTTAAAAACCTCGTCAACTTCAATGCGTGTTTAAACAATCTGTAAATTATGGTCCGAGCGTTTAAGGAACACGAGAATCATGCAGTAGTTACTTTTCATCCTGAATCATTAGTGACTGTTATTTGAGATTTCCTTTCGGAGAAAAAAGATCTAGTTCGTTTGAATCTTGGAGTAAAGTTTCAAAGCGGAAATTGAAATAATGCGAATGTTATCGAGTTTGCTAAGGTTCTAAAAATCTAAAATACTGGTGAAGAAAGAAACATTTTCAAGAATAATGATTAAAAATGGGTACACTGATTTAAGCATGATTAATTTTTCACGTGGATACGTTTTTAAATTTGTTTCCATATTGGGCTCAATTCAGAAAACAAAGGATAGCAAAATCGGGTGATACAGTTTGATGTTGAAGCGTGATATCTATCATCTACATCCAAAATTTAATTACACCACTTGATAACTAAAGGATAAAAGAATTCGTTACGTTGAGTGAGGTCTGTGGCGCATCACTTGCGACGTAGGGGGAAGCGCCGGCATTTTGAGGTCGTTTCGCTGCGTCACATAATGCCCGTTTAGTATAAATTTTGACTCTGAGGAGATAGAACTTTCGTTTGCGTTTCAATGGTCAGCTCTCATCAAGATCCATCGGTTGCGTTTATAAAACAACGTGAAACGGTTATGGTGAATTTATATAGTGTTAAAAGATAATATTAAAATGAATAATTCAATGTCGGAATATACTCGTCAAATCAAAATATAGAGAACGCTTACGGCTGAAAAAAGGTTTTCAAGGACAATCCAGTGATACTCGTAAAACACCAATATGACAGAGTGAAACGATGCCGGGATCGTATAAGAATGAAGGTGTCCAAGCGGATATTTTAATGTTAATGTCTCTCAGGACCTCTCGTTGCCCGACTTGAACCTCAGCGAGTTTAATTATTCTTAGATCGAAACAAACTAGGTAATGTGGCGGTGGTCCGTGGTAAGCTTAAGTTCTTAACCGTATAGTAAAAAGCCGAACATAGTGCGTTGTGATTACCCAAAAACCTACCTGGCCCGTACTCCTATAAATAATGGAAAACAAATATTAAAAAGCAACACAATATGCGGAAATGATTTGCCAAACTCGAAATGCAAGACTAACATAATTTTATTGGGAAGCTTTTCAAATTTTGTTTAGTTATTTTTTACACATTTGCTAAATACAAAGTTTCTTAAAACATAATGGTCTGGGGAGATGTGGCATTAACTAGCATATATGAATTTAAACACACATAGGGGCAAGTGCACTGGAAATGAACAAAAAATACTGCATAATCACCAATCGACGCTAAGTATGAATGCCGTACTCCAATTCACTAGGCTGTCGCAGCTTGGTCATCAAGAGTGCAGGGATATTGGATCTGGACATGGATACCTCCTGTCATCAGTGGACCCGGTCCGGATAGGTGGTGAAGTCCCTCTTTATTTGGATCAGCACTCGAATATAACATCGGCTCGGATCTAGCCTGATGAGGGTAGCGTCACATATTCCGATAAGTCTCTCAGCACTTAGAACTCTTCTCCGGTTAGGAAGTTTTTCTTCCTCCCTTTTTTTTAAGCCAGCAAAGATGAATCTGCTGTCATCTCTTTTTCTCTCCTGGGCTCGAGAAGGAGTTCCTAATCATATGCCCCTCTTGGGCACCTCCTGGAGGATTCTATGGGTTGCCTTCTCCGCCCTCAGTAGACTCTTCGTGTTTGGATGGCTAGTTCGCCCCCTCATGGTGTAGGGTAGGTTGCTTCTGCCCCTGCATAATTTTATGGGATATAAATATTTTTTCTCCTTGGCACTTATTGTGTCAAACTGTCAAAACTTCAGACACTTCGGCACCTGAATTTTATTTATAGCCGTTCTGTGAACAAACATCCGTGTGTGGTAAACATCCGAAGGGAAAAAAAAAAGAAACATCTGTTCCCTTGAGATTTGCCCCTTTATTTAAAATAGAGATGGGGAAAAGCGTTAGTTTCAAAGAACAGTTGTTCACTGTTCCCGTTCTTTTTTAAAGAACAGTTCTTTTTCCTGTTCTTTTGAGAACAGGTTCTTTGATTTATCGTATCTTTATTATGACTATTTTATTCAATTTAAAAATGAAAATATACGTCCTTTTTAACATGTATTATGCTTTAATACAATTGCAAAATGTTTAAAAAAATTTGCAACCAACACACTGGCTTTCTTTAATCAAGTATATTAACAGTAATTTTTGGTAAAAATATTTTAATTATATTAACGTAATATAGTGTTAAATATGCACATATTTCTAAAATCAAAATTTTTTTCTGTGCTTTTTATTAACTTTTGTTATCCTTACTCATAGCATGTATGTAAAAAGAAATGGAAAAACTTCAATTCTAGGGAGAATTATTTAGGCCAGGCCTAATTTTTGATTACTTACCTGAGTGATACAATATTGATTACATGAGTAAACAATATTTGAGTCTGACAGCTCCTAAAATGACATAATATTCATAACTGTTTATTTTGATTAGACTATATTGCACAAAGCTTTGGAAGCAATGGAATCAATAACTTTAAAATCCGTCCAAAAGAAGATTTTTTTTCTATCCATGAGGAAAAACTATCCAAACATAAGCATAACTAAGAGTTGTACCAGTAACAGCGCAAAGGAATGATCTGTTTCAACTAATCCTTGAACGGTCTCATACAATATGCCACGTGACTGCATACCCTTTTGTTTTAGTTTTTTCTTCTTCAGCACTACTGCAGTAAAAGAGCCGGACGCACAAGAGGAGCGACCGTTGAAGCTGAACATCTGCAATGAAATCCTCCACCCCCTCCTTTCCTAGCCTTATTCCCAGTCCACACCATAAATTTCATGATAAAGCGAAAGTAACGCAAGACTTTGACCCTGGATAATGTGCCAGGGGGTCGTCGGGAAGTACGTTACCTCGGGCACATAATATCCACATTATCACAATGCACCTAAGTAACGCAAGCTTTGACCCTATAGTCGTAACTCTTGGAGAGCGGAAGCAGCGGAATCAATAACTTTAAAATCCGTCCAAACAAAAGATTTTTTTTCTATCCATGAGGAAAAACTATCCAAACATAAGCATAACTAAGAGTTGTATCAGTAACAGCGCAAAGGAATGATCTGTTTCAACTAATCCTTGAACGGTCTCATACAATATGCCACGTGACTGCATACCCTTTTGTTTTAGTTTTTTCTTCTTCAGCACTACTGCAGTAAAATAGCCGGACGCACAAGAGGAGCGACCGTTGAAGCTGAACATCTGCAATGAAATCCTCCACCCCCTCCTTTCCTAGCCTTATTCCCAGTCCACACCATAAATTTCATGATAAAGCGAAAGTAACGCAAGACTTTGACCCTGGATAATGTGCCAGGGGGTCGTCGGGAAGTACGTTACCTCGGGCACATAATATCCACATTATCACAATGCACCTAAGTAACGCAAGCTTTGACCCTATAGTCGTAACTCTTGGAGGAATGGGAGGGGGGGGGGTGGTGTAGAAGTTTTCTTCGGACTTTCAAACATTTTAATACAAAAATAATAATGATAAAAAACTCAAAATACTATAAGAGTGTTCACTATAACGGAAGCTGGGGAGAGAGCACCCCCTTTAAGGCCGTACCCAGGGGGTCTGGTCCCCCCTCCCCCCCCGAAATTTAAAATTTTGTTAACAAAATAATAAAGTTGAAGTCTTTGTGAAAAATTCAGCCTTTTTCTTTCGTTTGGTCACTCCGAAATTTTTGTCTGGATAAATTTTTTTCTGGATACGGTCCTAACCCTTTGTCCCCTATCTAAGCACTCATGCAAGACCGTACCCAAGGGGGTGAATCAGAAAGTCTGCCCCCCCCAATTTAAAATGTTGTTAACAAAATAATAATGATGAAGTCGTTTGCTGAAAAATTCAGCCTTTTTCACCGTTCGCTCCGCCTCTTAAAAAATGTATATTGTTCCAGGTCTAGCTCCAAGAGGTTATGGATCTGGCTCGGGTTAAAAAAAAAAATCCTTCTTTGGCTACAACTACAAATAAAAATATATGTATCGGGTTCCAGCTTAAAAGATATGGCTTTTGTACCAACGACAAACATTTTTAGCTCTAATTCAAAATAAAATATTAAATAAGTCCATCTCAAGTTAAAAATAAAAAATAAAATCCTTGTGTTGCCTTCAGGTTAAAAATACACGGCGTGGACCTGCCTATTTCCAATGGGGGAGCCCACAAAATAGTCGATACGCTCTTAGAGCTTAAAAAAGAAAAAAAAAATGTACAGTTTCAGCTTTAAAAGTACATGCTCCAGCTTAAAAATTAAAGACATTCCGTTTAAAAAGCTGTAAGTATCAGGCTCAGTATTGCTCCGACTCCGATTTAAGAAAATGAATACGACTTTGGCATATAAAATTACATGGCTCCTAAAATCCAGCTTAAATGGCTTCAGACCTGGGCCATACCCAGACAAAAATTTCAGGATGTATCCCCCACACCCAATTTTCAACTTATGTAGCAAGCATTTTAATTTTTTAAAATTATTGCGAAAACATTTCGTTCATTTATACATCACTGCAATTCATACCCCTCACCATCCCCACCCCCACTCCCCCCAAAAAATTCTGGCTACGTCCCTGTATAAATACACCATATGCATATAATGTAATAACGTCGAGGGAGAGACGTCCAAACCCATAGGACCCCCCCCCTTTCTAAGTACTGCCTTACTTCTGACTCCAAGTCTACAACTTAGACCCTGTATTCAGCTCAGAACGGAATTAAAGCAAAAGAACAGATGAAAAGAACACCTTTCACACCGTTCATCAGTTCCCAATCTCATCCGTTCCCAAAAGAACACCAGCTCTCTCCGTTCTTTGAAAAAACACCTAGCTCTCCGTTCTTTCTCCGTTCCGCGAAAGAACGCTGAACTAGGTGTTCCAGCTCCCAGTCGTGATCAAAGAACTGGTTCTTTTTCAGCCAATAGGAGAAGTCTCCTCGGAACAGGTTCTTTTTCAGCCGAAAGGAGATGGCTGAGAGATTATGAAGGGAAGGCACGTTTTATATGGAGATAGTGTAATGCTTATATTATTGTTTGACGTTGATAAAATATTTTTTTTCGATTTATTTGTGTTTCAGACTACCATTTTCTTTATTATTAAATTTTTTACTTTGATTGAAGTTGAGTAGTTTGGCTGGAATAATAAAAATTGACGAATTGTTTTCCTGTGAGTGCATTTCGTATTGAACATATAAGAAAGTTTCTTATTCTTAGCCCGGGTCCACTCTAAAATTATGGTAGGTTGGGCTAAAAGTTCTATCCCCCCGCCCCAGATAATCATCATCGTTATCATTATTTCTCAAAATAGCTAAGATTCTGCAATTATTTAGAATTTGATAAAGCTAAAATTGTGAACTTCTGTCCCCACCATCAGATACGTAGCCAAAGTGTGAACAGGAGAGGGGGTAGGAGGGGGGGGGAAGGGGTCTGGTCCCCCAGAATTTAATTTTTTCTTAGCAAAAAAATATTAATCACGCCTTTTAATGAGAAATTTCACCTTTAAGGCATTTTCTAAAATTTATTCTTACGACGATCTTGCCTGCCATAAAATTTTGAAGTGTCGGACCTTAATGAACTGAGACACGCTTTTGCCGTGATCACTGAACAGGATGTTCCCGTTCTTTCTTGAGAACAGGTTCAAAAGAACAGGATGTTCATTTTTTCCCCATCTCTAATTTAAAATACATTTGATTAGGACATTGTTTTACACCACCACAGGCAATACCTGCATTGATTTAAGGCTCACCAGAAATCTCGATGTATCTTGTATGCCATTTGTTTCGTACTTTTCGTATCACATACCAATTATTAATAAAGTTATAACCCGGTAATTACTTGTTTACTTGATTTCTTTCCTGAACCCGGTGAAACTCAAAGAAAATGTTACTCGTTACGTACACGTAAAACACAGGGCCGTGACCACGACACAGCCGCACCCATTTTTTAAGCTTCTTATAAACATTAACCAGCTGAATGAATCGTCGATTTTAAGTTATAGTTTTTAGATAAATTAATCCTTCAGTATTGATCGTATTCTTTTTAAAGACAATTAACACTAATGAAATATTTAATTAGATAAAAATACCACAGAAACAACAATATGTAAATACCAGAAATTCACCAAGAAAGTTTTATTAAGCACCCGTACAATAAAATCCGGTTATACAGTAGTTTTTTAATTTTTTTAGATTAAGGTAATTGTATAACTGAGGTTAGTGTGATCTTGAGTGTAGTACAGACAATCTACTTATTTTAACAAGAGAAACAAAACTGTTAATTTCTCTAAAACAATAGAAAAACGCTTTTCAGAACTGCATGATGGTACAAGCAAATGCTCTTTTCTTAACCTATTGCTTTAGAATTTAAAATATGAAAACTCGTTTTTGTAAAACCTATTCTCATAAGTGCCTTTAAAATAGTAAAGGACAAAATTATAACACTCTTGTATTGATGGAGTACTTATTTCATGTTTTCATTAAGAATTAACTGAGAATTTTATACATCGATAATGATATATTTTATTATAAGTGTAAGAGCTGTCTCTGTTAGCTTTAGCTTCAGCGTTTTCTAACGAATTGATGCTAGTAAAGAAATTTATGTGGATTTTTGATCCTATATAGAAATAATCAATACTGGTAAAGGATCAGCAAACTTTACAAAAATAAATATTTTGTGAAATAATAACTTATTAATTAAAAAACCACTGAGAAAACCCGAACTTTTAAAAATTTGAAATTAAATAGTTTAACACAAATAAGAAAACAAGTGGTCATTTATAAAATATATCCGCCACCATGGCCGAGTGCATAAAGACACTGAACATGGTAAATGTCTGAAGTGTGAAAATTTTTTGGATTCGGGCGTACTGCTTAATCATCGATCTAACGGTATGAAATTTGGGACAGTTTTCTCCAGACGTAACGTGAATACGCGTTAGAACCCCTTAAGAAGTCCTCCGTCCTAGGCACCCCTCCTTAGGTAAATAGCCCTCGATCGAAACGATTACGTGGATGCGTGATCGATTAGATTACGATAACTTTTCGTTTTCAAACGGAGACTAGATTACGGTTATCCCATATATTAAGTTTGTCGATTACGATTGAATTACAATAATCGAACCAATAAAACTTTCGATTACGATTACGCATGGTGAGATTCCATTTAAATTACAATTACAATTTTTTTGTGTTCGAACTTTCATACCTTTTTAATTGTACATTTTTTACGGGCGTACTGTTTAGCCATCGATCTAATGGTATGAAATTTGGGAGAGTTTTCTCCAGACGTAACGTGAATACGCATTAGATCCCTTAAGAAGTCCTCTGTCCTAGGCACCCCTCCTTAGGCAAATAGCCCTCGAGCGAAACGATTACGTGGATGCGTGATCGATTAGATTACGAAAACTTTTCGTTTTCAAACGGAGACTACGATTAGATTAGGGTTATCCCATATATTAAGTTTGTCGATTACGATTGGATTACAATTATCGAACCAATAAAAACTTTCGATTACGATTACGCATGGTGAGATTGCATTTAAATTACGATTACAATTTTTTTGTGATCGAACTTTCATACCTTTTTAATTGTACATTTTTTACGGGCGTACTGTTTAGCCATCGATCTAATGGTATGAAATTTGGGAGAGTTTTCTCCAGACGTAACGTGAATACGCATTAGATCCCTTAAGAAGTCTTCCGTCCTAGGCACCCCTCCTTAGGCAAATAGCCCTCGAGCGAAACGATTACGTGGATGCGTGATCGATTAGATTACGAAAACTTTTCGTTTTCAAACGGAGACTACGATTAGATTACGGTTATCCCATATATTAAGTTTGTCGATTACGATTGGATTACAATTATCGAACCAATAAAAACTTTCGATTACGATTACGCATGGTGAGATTGCATTTAAATTACGATGACAATTTTTTTTGTGTGTGAACTTTCATAGTTTTTTAATTGTACACTTTTTACGCAGAGGACAAAACTAATTAACGAAATCACTCAAAAGAAAATTGTGTTTTAAAGATAAAGCAATTAAAATATTTTAAAATATCACAATAAAAGGATGTTTGAATACATGTTTAACCTATTTAAGCAATGCTTTGCAATAATGCAACAGCTGAAATTTTCTCCTTTCTGTCTCTGGGTGCCTTGCTGGATCATGAGAGTACCGATCAGAGGATGTTTGCGCTTCCAAATACAAAATATAACGTTTTCTCTAGATAGAACGGTCTAATTTTTAAGTAATACTATTTAAAGTGTGCTTGTATTTTCATTATTGAATCAATATTATTTATATAATATTTTGCCGTTTATGAAAAATGTGCATCTGCTCATTATTTTTTACTGAAAGAATGCTTTTTTTCAGTATATTTTATGAGAAATTTCTAAAAATATAATTTACCACTTTCTTAAAACTATTTCTATGTCACTAGCCTTTAAAATACTTTACAAACAAAAATTCTCATCACCGAACTTATAATTTTTACGGTTTATTTCATTCCTAACATGATACCTTTATGTGAAATTGAAGAATCACATTGCTTTCTGTTCATGGTAAATTCCACAAATTTTAGAATCTAGCCTTAAATCTAGCCTCTTGCATTCCTACTGTGAGTAACTTATGTCCGTCTTGTATTTTAGAATGAAAGTACCCTTTTAGTAACATTTTATTCCAGTTAGCTTTCGATCGTTGAATTTTCTATCCGCACAAAAATTCTATGGCAATTTACTTAAGATAGCATTAAAATCAAAGTTTTTGGAAATTTTTATCTAATTTATGTTTAAAAAAATCTTTTCCTCCAATCTCACTTTCTAAAGAAAATTGCCTTTCTAATTAAGAAAATGTTTTCTTCTATATCTGCCGTACTAAAAACATTTAATGAGTCTAATATTACTGAAGAAAGCTTTTTAAAGAAGGTTATCGGAGTGACATTATAAAAGTTTGTGCTTCCTTTTCCTACAACTTTTTTCCTTTTCTTATCCTAAGTTTATTAACTTTATTCCACAATTTATTATAAAAGTATATTCATAAAAGTAACATTAATATTTATTAATATATATATAGACTACAATGATATTTATTTTATATACGCATATTTTCGAGATAATTTTTGATTTGAAAAATATTTTCTGTGTGTGTGTGTGTGCGGGGGGGGGGAGTCCCGAGTTTGTTTTAATATTGATATATTTTAAAAAGTACAATAGTTAATTACAATGATAATTGATTTTTTAATTTAAAAAAGAAACATCGACACACCAAGAACGAGTTGTCCGTTAGTAATGAAATTACCAATGCAAAGACATATTTATCGAGTATGGAATGCATTAATATTTTGTGTCCAATTTGTGAATAACAGTAACTACAGAGCGTCGGAGTTTTCGGGAATAAAAGTATAAACTATTTACAAAAATAATGATGCTTCTAGCCCTAAAGTAATTGTTTTGTTTAAATATAATGTCATTTATCTTTCCGTTTAATTCAAAATCGGTAATTTAAAATTTTTATTATCAAAATAATTAAGACGATGAATTATGGAGCATTGTGCAATAAACAAACTTTCTTTTACTGATAAGATTTTTATTTTTGAGATATTTAATCTTTAAAAGAACTATTTTGATAGTTTGCATTAGTTGTTAATTTCATCACGAACGACAAAATCAATTTTAAATCGCACTTTAAATTTAATTGAAGTACAGAGTATGTTATTTATAAATTTTTACATTTAAAGGGCTTTTATATTTATATTTTATCGAACGGTACTCTAATAAATTACCTTTTAGGCTTGACATACTATTAGTATTAAAATCATAGCATAATATTACAAAATGCAATATTGTTGTTATACTATGCTAATAAACCATCAAATAATTTGTTTTGTTACTATATAGATTTTCCATTGTAATATAACTCACATTAATTATGGCATTATTGATCTTCAAACAATTAGACAGTTGGATTTCTCTAAATGGGTTTACGTTTTTTGTGAAACTTTCATACATACATCTGAACACTTATTTATTTTGAAATTGTTATCGAGTATTTTGAAGGTTCTCTTTGACAGGAGAAATGTTGACAGTAACATTGCTAAGAGCGAGAGACTGTTCTTTGCTCTCCTGACCAATATTAGCAAACAAGTTACATAGCAATAGTTGAAATTGAAGAACGACTTCTTGTAAACTAGGGAAATAAATATAGATAATTTTCATTCAATAAATACACAAAAAAGAGTCTTGAAGGTTATTTTCAGAAAAAAGGTGATATATCTGCAAAGCGAAACTAACATTACTAAAGCACCATCAAATTTTACAAATCTGTTACTTATTTGCTTCAAAGTTTGTTATTTTTAATACTTCTAACATTTACTATTTTTATGCAAAAGAAATATAATATAATATAATATATATATATATATTAGATTATCTTTAATATATATGTATATATATATTTATATATATATTAAAGATAGCATTCGAAAGGTTTTCGTTTTCATTTCATAAAATGGTATATACGGACTATTAACTCATAAAAATAAGACCTTTTATTTAATATAAAATCAATTGTTGAATTTGCACGACCAAGTTATTTTCTGCATCTATTGTCCGTCAAAATTTGGCTAGAACGCTTTTCATTTTTTTTCGAATGTTAATATAATAATTAATTTCATATTCATATTTATATTTCATTAAAAATTTATAATAAGAATAAATTATATCTGAACCGTTTAGTCGTAGTAATGAATATAAGAATCAGCTTCTTAATAAAAATATTATATATGAATTAAAGTATGAAAAATATTATACCATAAAGGAAAGGAAATTTTTCAAAGAACATAAATCATTAATGCTTAGTTGAAATATGTTGAAAATTGGTATCCGGAGTTAAAATAAAATAAACTTTTGAAATGTAAAGTAAATGCTAGTTGTTCCTATTGAAAAAAAATTTTGATTCGTATTTAAATATGAAGATGATCCTTAATGCAAATTTTATGTCAGAAAATAAAAAAGTTTACGTTATTTGCAATCGATTGGTACATGTAACTTTTCTTTCGAGCGAGCAACGGCCGAATAACGCACAAGTAGGCCTTTTCCCGTAGATGTACATTAGTCGAAATTCCGATTGTTTGAAACATAAAAAGAGGAAAAAAACCTTTAATAAATTACAATAGCATTTAAAAATAATAGTTAACGTTACTTAGAAACGAAAAATGAACCATTCAGGAAATTGTTCAAACAGTAGCCGTAACTTTGAAAAGAAAGGATGCATTGTGTTGTTTTCTTTTCCAAAAAATACTTACAAATCCGTAAGGACGAGCATCAGCATACTGTGTTTTTTCCTCATTACAAATATCACATTAACTTTACCAGGAGAGCATAGCTGATCACAGATATAGTCTCCAATCGATTGGTTCCTCGGATTTCCTTGGAGAGCAATGAAATGTCATATTCAGGGTAAATGAATCTCATTATTGCAAGGGTAAATGATAATAATAATAAAAATGGTTTGTAGTGGAAATTTCAAACCCAAAATAAAAAAAAGTTGATTTCTTCTCCCCTCCCAGAAGTTAATTTTTTAAAAGGAAACAGGAAAAGATATTAGACTATAAATGCCTTTTTCTATGCTTATTTTTTCCTGGGACAAGAACACTGTTCATCTGTTTTGATTGTTATCGAAAAATTCTAGGAATCCAAGTGATTAGAACTGCACAATTTCGATGGTGAAAAAAAAATCGCTTCTTTTGTGAAAAGAATATTTTTCCTTTTTTTTAGGAAAAACATGCCTGATAAACAGTTGTTTTTAAATGCCAAAAATTTTTTTTTTCGGGGAAAATAGGGTAAGATGACGAACTCGATATTTCCGTCGCACAATCATAAATAGCAGCACCTGACAATGTGATTGGCATCAGTTTTGGGTTATAAAGTACATTACTAGTAATGTGATTTGAAATCGTTTTGTCAGTAATGGTGACTCAAATGGAATTCTTTAATCTGTGTTTGTAAATGTTGGACTTCACAGTGTGAGGAATTACTCAATTAGGGTAAATTATTTTTGCACTTCCAACAAGAATTCCCAAAATACATCTAGTGACGTTGAAAACCATGTGTCTAACGGTTTATTCTTGTTAAGCTTTGTTAAACTATTTTAAATCGAAAAGGGCCAGGTCGGGTAAGTTGTACAGGTATTCATCTTTTTTTCATCTTTCAAAGTACTAATCGAGAACAAATCTTGGGAACATGATCAATGATCAGTCTGCGATCACAATGAAGCGAACGACAGGCCCTGGAAATGCGATTTTTGTTTACGAACGTTATTACTTGTGATTTTTCTTAATTTTTAAAATAATTTTTGTTGCTGTTTTACTATGGGTAATTTGTCATTGTTTTGTTTTTAGTGTTGCCAATGTCATTTTCATCAACTACCGAAGTGATATTGTTTTTACGCAATCTTCAAAATAAGTCTTTATATTATTGTCTATTCGCTATCTTACCCAACCTTATGGGTACAATAACGAATTCTTTTTTCTTCTTTCTTTCTTTCTTTTTAATTTGAGGGAATAATACTTCGCCAAGAAGATATGAAATTGTTTCTTTTTTTAAATAAAAGTTCAAAGAAATTTTTCTGAAAATTTTAAGTTTTTAACCATTTATTGAATTATTAAAAACGTTTGAAGCTTAAATTCTTCATCTTACTTCACATTCCCCTTGGAAGTATTTTGTAAATCACAGGCTCAAAGCCGCAAAAGATAATTGCGTTACTTTTTATCGCATTTATATACATATCTTTAGCATGTAAAGTAATTAATTTTATTCATTGAATAAAACAAAGGTGAAAATGTTAATATGCCATCTTGAACTTGCAAAATGAGAAAACAAAACTCAGAATTCCCATTTCCATAGTCTCATTCAAAAGAAAAAAATGCTATAATATCTTTATTATGAAAAGTCATAAATTGTATTCGTTAAATTAAAGTAATTTGATGAATGTGGGCCAAGATTAGAGTCAGACAGTTTAAATACGTTCTCGGAAAAAAAAAATGATGTCCACCAAAATTGCTTCTTTAAAATATAATCTTTTTGTTAGAAAAATCAGACCCCGAATTTCCATAACCACATTTCCATATTCGTATTCTGGGAGAGAGGAAATATATTTTATTGTTCAGCTGTTTTGATATGTTTATGGATCAGCGAATTGTGTGGGTAGTAAAACGTCAAAATAAGTTGAAATATGCGAAAATAAAACAAGGGAATAAAGTCGGTTTCTAGAGTTCCTAGATTATAAACTCAAAAGAATAAAAATTGCTAACTAAATGCTAAAGATAACTATTTTGAGTATATTTGAAGAGTACTATTTGAAAATGCGATCGTTAACCCTTTGAGACGCAACCCTTTCCCAATGCTGAAAAAAGGGCAACCGTTGCCATCTCTCGGAATAACTACCAACAAGATGGCGGACGATCGAAACGTTCATCGCGTGCCACAGATCTAGAGACCCTTTTTTTGACGACAGCTGGCTGTGCCGGCACAAGTGCAAGTAAATAAGTGCATACGCTTAAACTAATGTCTAATAAAGTTCATACATTTTGATTTACTTTACTGTTTTTTTTTTCTCACTTCTACCTTGGTTCTGTCGTTTAGTTTAGATTTCGGTTATTTGGGTCAAACTCAGTCTGTAAGAATGTGGCTGATATTAGAGACAACTACTGTATAAACGGTCAGACGAAATCAACAGTCGTCGTTTTGCAATCAAAAACTCTAAAAACCAGACAAAAAATGATAAAATGAAAAAATTGTAAAACACACAAGATTTATCTACTAAAAATAATGACGTAGATAATTTCCTATATAATTATAACAGCATAAATATTCCAAGTTTTTTAATTGTTCAGTACTCTTATTTTAATAGTTTAATAAAGGTGATTAAAACACTTTGTTGTTTATTTTGAACATTATAGTTATACTGGTTAATGTAATTACCCAGTACCCAATTACCTTAATAATCAGTCTTTTAATTAACTAATATGAATGTGCCGTATAAATATGAAAATAAAATACTGTATATATATATTTATTTTTAAAACCACTTTAATGCTATGCCGCAAATGAAACAGAAAAAATAGCTTATAGTGAGAAATTACTGAACAAAAATATTTAAATATACAGCTTTTGATGCACTGAAAAATTAATTCAAAATCATCCTCTTTACTTTAAACCTGATGGAAATATTTACTACTTTACTACTTTACATTGTACATAATTATATTGCTTAAATTTACCGAGAGTACTTTTTTTTAGATTTTAAATATTCCTTAACGATTATTAATATGTGTAAGCAGTTAATTATGATATGCAAAAGAAACACAGACTGATTTCTTTTTTTTTTAAATAAAAAATATTAATTTGCAGGAAACATTCTTTCCATTTATCTCCAATTAATTTTTATAAGGCTGCAGTTTCATTAGGAACGTAAGTGAATTTATTTTAATCAAATTTAATGTGTGTCAATATATTCATCAATAATATTTTAAAAATATTCATCATTGGTCAAATTTTTAAATATGAGATTCATTTATCAACTGCCGCACTTCTGGATAGAGAAAATAAATTGTGATCCTGATGATCGCTTTTATCAAGAAGTTTTACTGTATTGCAGGACACCGTGCGCATTATTATGCAGAATATGTTATTTTATGGGCGTTAATTTGAACATTCTCTTCGTACCTAAAAAAAAAAAAATAATAAAAAATAAAATAAGAGAGAAAAGCTGTATATCACTAGAAAAATATAATTTTTCGAGATTCTGTAAAAAGCTTTAAATGTTATTTCGATCTTTTAAACTGAAGAATAAACTGTATAAATATTTATATTTAAACTGTATAAACATTGTTTATTTTGAAATCATTAACAACGTAAATTGATTTTGCTTTGTTAATGGATGAATGTCTAAAATACACTTAAATAAAGACTACCCATACAGCTTAATTGCATTTTAATTCTTTTGTGCGCTCCTGTAAACTAATTAAAAATACTACGTACACCATTTTCAATATTATTGTATTGCTAGAGTTTTTACATGTCTGCAAAATTTCAAGTTAACTGGATGGCTGGAAGTGAGTGAAAATTTAATTAGAATATTCCATTACACTCAAGCATACATGCAGAATAAAGCAATAAAAGCAGATTTAAAAAATACATCATTAATAATGTAATTTTGCGAGACCCTGTAAAAGAACTTTAAATATTATTTTTATCCTTTCAATAAAAAATAAACTTTTATCGGTGTCTATATACTTATTGTATCGTGCTTGAAATTGATAAACCTCTCTAAACTGCCATAGTTTGTAATGTATTGGAATTCCTTTGAATGATACTACATACACTATTTTCAACGAAAGGCTATATTTTGTAATCATTAATAGCATATATCCATTTTATTATCTTTGAAACAGATGAATATCTCTAAATTAAGCTTTAAGCAACGATTGCTAATAGCGATGTATTGAAATTCTTTTGCGTGCTCTTTAAACAACTATAAATGCTAAGCAACATCAATTTCAATATTATTGTATTGTGATCTATTCTTTATGTACTTGCAAAATTTCAAGTTAATTGGATGTCTGTTAAGTGGGTGAAAATCGAATTGCAAGATTCCATTAGATACAGGTGAAAGTAATTAAAGCTTGTTAAAAAAGGGTATCACTACTAATGTAATTTTGCAATACCCTGTAAAAAACTTTAAATATTATTTATATCCTTTAAATGAAAAGTAAATCTTTATAAATGTCGCTACACTTATTTTATATTGTGCATGACATATATAAATGTCTGAACATGCGATATTTCTTAATGTGTTGAAATTCTTTTGAGTGAATCTGTAAATAAACCTATAAATGCTACATACACTTTGTTTGAAGGAGGGTCTCATTTTGCGATCCTTAACAACATACATCCTATATTTTGTTTTGTTTGAAGTAGATAAAGGTCTCTAAAATATGTTTTAAACGATTACTTCCCATGGTGAGTAATGCATTGGAATTCTTTTGCTTGATCCTGTAAAAAAACAAACTATAACTGCTAAGTACACGAGTTTCAATATTATTGTCATCTACTTTTTATAGGCGTGCAAAATGTAAAGCTGATTGGATGCCTGAAAGTGGGTGAAAATTGAATTACAAGATTCCATTACATCGATAGATGCAGGTGAATGTAATAAAACTTGTTAAAAAGCAATTAAAAAACGATTTTCAATTACTGGGACATATAATGGAAGATTATACCTCTTTTATAAACTATAAATAATTAAATTTGTTCTGAAGCTTCTTTTCCTGCTGCTTATTATATACATTTCTCTCCCCAGAATTGCTTTTTTAATGTCCATTATGTTACCAAAGTTTTCATAGTTGAATTTTCCGACATATGGCTTTGCTTTATTAAATGGCGATCTTATGTTGTCGTTACTTTATTCTATGTCTGCCAAATGTATTTGAATGATTCTTTTTTGGAAGTAAATAAACTGATTAAAACATAAAGGATTGAAGGTGAGTACTTTTACTCAATGTCTACTACATTACCTTCTTCTTGTACACGTGTTATGTCATTAAAGTTCAATGACTTTTTCAAAGCCTTGTGGAATTTGATGGTAATAAGATAAAAATCAAACCTGAATAAATTAAAAAAAAGTGTGTAAACCTGAAATGAAGAGTGTTTTGTCCACTCTTTTACCGGTACACTCTGTTACCAAATGTCCATCCTGCTACCATAAGTTTAACTTAAATTACGTTTTAACTTTTATACTAAGATACTTAAGGCTTGCATAGTGCTGAAATTAAGTAACTAGGACCAAAATTAATTTACATTTGTAAAATAATAATCTTTCCCTTTTTTATCAAGGAAAATGTAGTGTCGGCATTGAATGTAACAAAGTGGACATATGTCAAAAAATAATGTGAAGAAATGTATTTATTTAAATATTATAGGAAATTTATTATACTTGTTATCTGCAAAATTATGTATATATTCAATAGAATGATTATTTTGTCTTCATTTAAAAAAATTAATGTCTAGTTAAAGCGAATAGACATTTTTCATCTTTCTATTCAGCAGAAAAAACAAACTTCATTGCTTACAATGAAGAAAGTGCATGAATTTGATACATTTTATTTGAAGAAATAGTTTTCTGGCTAATAATAAGAAAAAGTTTTTGACAAAATATTTTTTTTTTCAACGCACATGCAACTGGGGTATTGTACCATACTTTTTGAGAATGTCCCATATGTAACTATTGTCAATTCGCCTACTTCAATCGGTGAAAATCTCCAATGTATCTTACTTATAACAAAGCTCTGCTGTTTAGGTACGTCCTAATTAGCAATTAGTTGCATCGTAATGTGCTACAGGATGTATATTCTGCTAAATGAATGCTAGATATAAAAATGAGATATTCATAGGAATCTCAGCACTGACGTTATCACATTAAATTGTGCTTAATTCATCAGCTCTATTCATATTTTTATTGTCACATACCTACTTTAAAAGGTTTCTGGTTACATTTATCAGCTGATATATTTTATGAATTTGTAATGAAAGCATCTATAAGTAGCTACACGGTATACAAATTATGAATTACTTAATACAAATGTTATTGGTGATTTTTCACAGTTTCATTGATTTCACTAACGCGAATACACTTTCTTATTCGAATATACTTCAAAATCTTCATTTAATCATCACTTTATTTATCTTACTCGGATACATATTTCAAGCTGCTTCACAACTCGAAAATATTTGCTTTTTATTAAATATCATAAAAAAATTCCCCTTAAGACTGCCAAAAATGAACAAAAATTGGTTCCTAGAAGTTTCATGCGAAAAGTGTTAGGCAATATCCAATTTAATTTCAGACTAGCTTTCATGATTTCATGTAATGAAAATTGCAGATTCAATAACGGAGCACCATTATTTCTTTTTAACAAAATTGTTAACTCCATGCAGCGAACGATTTCTTGATGGAAAGTTGAATTACATTGTAATTCAATTGAAAAATAATCGCATTCTAAGAGTTTAATTCTCTTAAAATGCCTGAACTTCCAGGAAAACTTTCTCTGCTGCTATTAATTTAATATCCAATGTAACATTATGTGGCGGTATATGCAGTGTTTATTTGGGCTTTCCGCTTGAAATACTTAACAACTTTAACAGGATTGTACAGCTTTGCCAAAAACAATAAAATTAATACGTGACGTATATAGAGAAAGTCTTTACAGACTCGGAAGAATTGTGTTTTAAATATTAAACAGCATTCGAAAGCTGTAAAAGAGGATTGTGTGAAACAGATGGATGAAAGGACAAAGGTTAGAAAAGAAAAAAACAAACAACAAATATTCTCCTATGATTGATTCTTAACACAAAAAATTATGAATAACTCTTTTTCAACTTCAGTTATGCGTTTCTTGATTCAAAAAGAGATTTTACTATGCAATAAATGGTATTGTTAGATTATATGAGCTTGGTTAGTGACTAAGTAAACGCAGGCTAAACACTGACCATAAAAAATAACATCGAATCCATAAAGTTTTACTGCTTCTTTTTAAGTAGCATCAGAGCCAATGGTTTGCAGTTATTATGAGGATACTTTTTCCACATCGCAGTGTTTTCGGCGACGAAAGAGTCAATAAAGTGAAGGATAGAGCTGTTCAACTATGGACTGTATGACTTTTGAACTAACCTGAAAAGCGTGAGCTAGCAGAGCAAAAATTAAAGTGATGGTAAAAATATAATGCTAATTTATTATTTTACAATATTTTAAAGTTGTAAAAATATTAATATTAATATGTTAAATTAATCAAGAATTGATTTTGTAAGTAAATTGGATACACATGAATTTTTAAAGTGAATACATAAAAAAAAGTTATCTGGACGTGAAATAAAAGAGGGTAATAATTCCGGATTTATTGGTTATTGCAAACTAAAGTATCTCTGTTTGGTACGTCCTGGCGAGAGAGGCAATAGATGCAACGTCTGTATAGTTGGAGGGTTTACGTATCGGGTCAAGGAAAATTGATTGGTGTAAGGAAAGAAATTAGTTCCAAAATCGTTCCTTTATAGATGAAAACGAGCAACTTTTATCTATTTAACGTTGCTGACTGAGAAGACATTGCGTATAATTCATTGGTATATTTCAGCAGTTTTTAAAAAAAGAAAATGGTTCGCAGGAGATTGGAGAATTCAAACTTATTGGATCACCCACTTTCCTAGTACAAAAAAAATTATCTTTCTTTTGTAAAAAAAGATTGGAGTTCTGTTTGTGACCACAGCAATCAGATCACAGAGAAAATTTAACTTTTCAGATTTTTAAAGAACTTTTTAACTGTTCAATTGTTTGTACAATTATTCCGCAAAATTGAAATGCGCAGTTTTTTTTAACGGGTGAGAAAACATAAATAAAAATTTAAACTTGAGCCTCATAAGTTTGGGACCCCACCGGTTTCGTCGTTCTGCTCATCGTGCTTCAGCCACTGTCTTACAGCCTGGAGGTGGTCCGGGAGATATTTTTCTTCTGATGTAATTTGAATAAGAGAAAAGGATCCCTTTAGAATTCCTCCGCTCAAGTCGTGCACCCCCATTAGACAGGCAACCCTCTTGTAGCTTGGTATTAACCTAAAGCAAACAAACAAAAAACAAAAGATACACGAGTATGAGTGTTAACATAAGAGCACACAAGCATTTCATAGGTGTCTTTCAATGCATCCACTGTGCTTCAGGGTCCATCGTAACACAACATGATCCACAGCTGGTTACAACTAATCAAAATCCTGTTATGAAAGGTTCCATGGATATAATGTTTCAAATCTACTCGATTTTCCCATTATTTTTGAGGAATCCTCAAATCCAAAAATCATATGGTGTTAGGTCAGGTGAACGTAAGGTCTTCACTGGTTGCTGTGATACTCTGGAAATGTTCCACGTTCCTCTTAAACCGATCACAACGCCTTATTTTCACCTAGCGGCTTATTTAGAACTAATTTTTTCTTTTTTCCTGCCTGTTTCTCGTCATCTGATAATCATGCTCTGCAAACATAAAGGCGTTACGCTCCCTTGTTATCTCGCCAGAGGGTCCAAAACTTGGATATTTAGTTTGAAGCACCCACTTTATGTACATTCAAAATTATTTCAGGATCCACGTTATAAATTTAGAAGCTTTTTTTCCCGTTAGATTCAGAATAATGTATAACATATAATTAGTCCCATAGAAACATATTTAAATATTAACACTAAATTTTAATAACCTACTATTAAAATAGTAGGTAGTCGCTGTAATAGATAAATGCAATTACTTAGATATACGATTTGTCCTGGATTTAAAAAAAATTCAATTACACATTATGTATTATAATCAAGTAAAACTCTTCAAGCTCGGTTTATGTGTTGAAATTTCATGTTTAGAAAATTAAAAGTTTGAGCATCACAAATCAGTCACTGAAATCGCATCCGCACTTATTAGATAATTTGCTTCTAAGGAAGACGGATATCCCTCGGGATTAGTAAAGGAGAAATTAGCCGAGCGTGGGATAATAATTTAATCCGATAACTTTGTCAATATGCGTATGAGACTTTATCCCTATTGAGGAGTCACGAGGCATTTTGTGCCATGATAGTAATCAGTATGTTAATTCCTTTAATGCCAAAACTTTTGTGCACTCAGGGCTTAAATTAACTTTTATTCTTTATTTTAAACTTTACACATTCAGCTAATAAATGATGTATTCCTAAAGTTTACAATAATGAATAATGAGATGCATTCCTAAAGCTTACAATAATTGACACTGCTATAAAAAAACATCTAAATCCGATTTTAATACAACAACTAGCTGCTTAACCGTTCTCCGCACGGTAGAAGACGAATATTTTCCTTACACATATCATTCCAATTAAACCCAGTGATAGGAATCTCTAATAGTGAAAAATTGCTGGAATTCTGACGAAAAGCTGACTCCATGAGTGGAAATTTGAAACGATTGCAACATGATGACAAAAAAACTACGTCATTGTCACTGGCGATCAGAAAAGTAAGAACTTTACGGTATGCAGACGAAACTTTTCTCTTTCGAAAAATGCCTTATTTTTACATCATATAATTCTCTTTTTTAGGTTTAATTTACAGCATTCATACATACCATATGAATAACATTACATGATGTTGAATACTATTTTATCTTATCTTGCATTTCGTAAAGCGTGGACAATCCATTAGCACAGTTATGTTGCAGATGACTTTATTAAATTTTACAGAAATTTAAAAAACCTACACGAAACAATCGATGCACATTGTACGTTCAGAAACCAAAAATGCATCCTGTTTCCGTGAAGATCTTGTCGCTTTCGTAAATGAAAAAATTTGTGACGTAACTTAAGCGGAAAAGCTTATTACGCTTACTGAACTCTTAATACAGTAGCACACTTGTTACATAAAACTAATGTTGATCTCACTGCCAATTCACACTAAATAAATAACTAATTTAATATTTTATTTTTAACATAGATTAATTGCTTAGTGTCAAATTCAATATTAAACAAAATCTGAAATCGTTTCTAGAGCTCTAGGTCTTGTAACTGGAGTAACTGGAATATATATGAAAAAATAAATAGAACTTTAACATATAAGTAATTTATATGAAATATTCTAAGCACATTGTATCCCGTTATTCGGAAAGATTCCACAAACGCCATGGGAAGAAAGAGCAATTAATTTCATATTATTGCGCATATTATTTGTATATCATATTATTTGTATTCCTTGCAAGCGCCTTTGTTATGTACATGATTGCAATATCATTCTCGTACACGATGCTTATCCTATAGTCTCTGGTGATTTATTTTGGATTTTCATTTCATATTCCTGACTTTTCATACTTTTGAAATTTTGTTGCTTTGCGCATGTGAATAATCGATTATCATTTCGCATTACGGCTACCAATTAAATAGTTTTCCATAACGCTTCTTCCACGTTAACGACGTTAATCTGCTTTTTTCTAGTTTAAAAAAAAAAAAACGCCTACAAAGTTTCATTGCTTCAATTTAGACACACAGAGGGGTTAGGCAAATACGCACCCGACAAATTGCTTCCTTATGTCCGCCGAAGCAGCACATACGTTAGCGTGTATTGTGCTTCTCCGGATAATCTGACAGCAAAACAGAAGAAAATGGCGTAACACGCGAAGCAAATAAAATGAAAAATATGCAGAATTGCCTGAAAAAACTTCGATTATTTTTAATGCGCAAATATGTTAAAATTCTATTTGTTTCATATTTAATGCGTTTTCACTTTTTTGGGTCTTAAGAGATGTAGAAATGAGTGGTTTCACTTAATTATTAAATTGAACGACTTAAGTGGCAACAATGGATTCCGTTGCTACGGAAACTGTAGCAGTGTTAAAAATAGAATATGAAATGATTTATTTATGTTTACTTTGCTAGAACTGCCATTTTGGCGTAATTAACGTCGGCAGTAGATGGCAAATAGCCAAAATGAATCACACATTAAACTTGACAATAAATGCAATAATTTAAAGGCATTGCCAGCTAGTATAACTGGGTTTAAAAAATATTCTCATTCATCTCAAACAGCATTCGTATTTATAAAGACTTCCTATTTTTTTACACCTTGTTTGGCGGGATTAAAAAATATTATCTATTCATACGCTCGTAACACCAACTCATATCAATCGGGGCATAGAATTAGACAAATGGAAAAGTTTAATTTTCTGAAATTTGGCGGGGTTTCCCTAACTTAAATAAATTTATTTAAGTTGATGAAAATCATTTAAATTCGCCTTAATAACTGCATTATTTCTGAACAGAAAATTAAAATTTCAGGCTAAATTCTAGTAAAACCTACACTTGTTTTAAAAAATACTATTTCTTTACGCTCTCAGTAAATTGCGCCAAGCCTAAAATTGTGCAAACCACTAGAATCCACTTTCTCAAAATCGCCATATAAGCCATTTTTTTTCGCCAAATTATAAGGTTATACACTTTAGTCTCTGAAATTTACAAATCCTTTTTCTTTTGCGTATAAAATATATTGAATTCCTGCTCTGATTTCCCACGCAGGCGATATTTTAATTAAAAAATAACCTAGCAAATATTCGAAACAGAAAAAAAGTATTATTCCTTTATTTTTAATGCAAGAGTGTAAATCATTTAATAAATTCGCCAAACATCGCAACCTCGATGCTTATTTCTCACATTTTCACTACAGAGGTTACAATCGCGGAGTTGCGGAGAGCAAAAATTAGTGGTTTTGACGAGATTTTTTTATCAATATCTACTAAACTAATTCGAATTTCGAAATTTAAATTAGCGGAAGACCTTCCTCGGAATTTTCCGAATAAGTGGACACCTCGATCGAAACTCAACTCCCAGCGGTTTCGGAGGAGAAGATGCTACACACACACAGACAGACAGACAGACAGACGCGCACAGATTTTAATAGTATAGATAAGAATTATTTCAATGAAAAGCAATTCATTGATTGATCAACTAGTAAATGATATATTTTTACATCTTACAATAATTTAACAGTCATGAAAAACTGATGCATTCTTAAAGGTTACAATAATTGAGATAATTATAAAAAGTTAAATCCAATTTTATACAACAACAAGAAGTATCTTAGTGATAAGAAATTTTTAAATTGAAAAAGAGATATTTATCTCCTTGATTGTATCTTAAAAGGAATCTAAACTTTTAGAAAACTGTGTGAGTGCCAAAAATTGCGTAGTTTTTAACCACTCACTTTGATTGAGAATAATGAATACAGTCGCCTGCCTTTTTATTCTTTAAAACTACACTTTTACTTTTGCATGGATAAATTAAATCGAAGCAAAAAAGGCCGAGATGTAATGTTTTAAAAAAATTAGTATATCATAAAAAAATCTCACTTCACAACATTTTTTATTGTTATGAATAATACAATTATTTGTTGAACGGTGACAAATTACTTTCAACTTTAATAATTTACTTTTATAATAATCGTATTAATAACAAATGTCTGAAATTTTCTGTAGATGTTGAAAGAAAATAACATGCTAAACTATTTTTTAAATACAATAACAAAAAATCATAGCATAATCTAAAACTAAATCTTGGCAACGTTTTCGGATGGCACACAGCCAATTCCTAAATATATTTCACGTCATATTTTTCTGACCTTTTTCATTTTCGTTTGAAATATATCATTGTTTTTTATTTTTTTTTTATGTAAAATTGACAGGGAACTACAATGCATAGCACTTTCACATGAAAGAATAGTTTAATTATGTTTTAGAACAGACTTTCAGAGTTATTGGGTATACATGTGCAAGAAATGCATTTTTCATATTTATATACTCGCAAAATGACAAAACTCTTGTGCCCGAAAGCTTGAATGAAGAAACGCATGTTATTAAAGATGTTCCAAATCTTAATAACATAGTATTTTTCAATTTGTATAACTTCTGTAGATGAATTGATGTCGAATCAAATTTTCAAGCGGTGAAGGCATAGTACAATAACTGCAATTAAAGAAAAGGAAATTCAGTTTGCAGTTTGAGTTTTAAATTTTGAAAAATAAACTGATTAGACATATACTTCTTGTTTATTGTTTTCCATTTCTAATACGCTATTTAACACGTTTTTATTATTTCTTTCGCCTGTATGTATGGATGTTGTTGAAAATGCATTATCATTATAACTATTATTGATTTTTATTGGGATGGCAACGTTACTCAAAAAATATTCTTATGAAGTCTCATTTTGTCGATGGCAACTAGTTGTAAAATTCCGTACTCTGTTATCAGTTTGTGAAGATTACCGTCGGGAAATAAGTTTTCCTAGTTGTAAGAGTTCTAATGTTTGTTTTTTGATTGTGAATCGTTAGATTGTTGCTGTGGTTGGTATTTGATGAATATACAAATGCCAAACGCATTTTAGATGAACGACTTAGTGCAGTAATTAATATTGGCTTCCGCTTATTAGAAAGCTGGGTTGGTATTTTGACTAACTCGTGATGCGCTTTAAGAGATGTATCCATGCAATGGAATCTTGTAATTCCATTTTCCAGACATCTAATTAATTTTAAATTTTACAGATATATATAAAGGATCGATACCCATGTAATGGTACTGAAAATCACGTAGCATTTTGCACGTAGCATTTTTTTGCACGTAGCATTTTTTTCACGCAGATGCACGCAGGAATGCACGTAGCATTTTTTTCTTTTACTGGAGCACTCAAAAGAATACCAATACATTACAGTCTATGACAGCTTAAAGACATTTATTCATTTCAAGTACAGTGAAGTAATGATATAAACGTTTATAACAGTTTACTATTCATTTAAAGGATGGGAATAAGAAGTTAACAAGTTCTCTTACAGGGTCTCGCTAAATTAAAGTGATACATACGAGGGCTGCAAATTAAATAGTGGCAAACTTGAAGATGAGCGACAATGCGCAAATAGGACATAGTAGCGGTGAGGTGGCGCTGTTGTCGATATGCAGAATGCGAAAAACAATCGGTCTAGCTAGAAACGTATGACGTAGTTGTAGTTTGGCGTTAAAGTGAAGAGTTTCGTTTTCATCGCTCTAAAGCATGTTTAGAAAAGGTGATCAGCAGTCGTGGCTTAAAATAGATGTTATCCCTGGCAGAAATCAACCTAATGTTATCGAGGATTACTGGAAGCCTGCGCATTACCGTATAGGAGGCCAGTTGCATGTTGGGTTAAAGGGGTGGAGGCTTTGCCTGCAGAACAAACTGTTAACGCAGACTACTATTGCCGATTTCTACAGCACCATCTGCGTCTGTCTGGCTATGTGGCGCAAACGTCCGCGTTTATTGCATAAGAGTCTCTCTATGGTGTTCATGATAACGCTCATTTTCATGTCGCAAACATTGTCACTCTCCTATTGCATCGGTGGCTGTGGGGAATACTGGGACACCTTCCATACTCACCTGACATGCGTCCTTCTGACTTCGATCTGTTACCGAAGTTGAAGGAACTCTTCCGAAGCCGCCGATTTCATAACGCTGCATCTGTACTCCCCGCAGCAGGGCGCTCCGTCGCTGATCTCAAAAATTAACACCTTGCTAGAGGTCTCCAACGCCTTCCCGACATTTGGCAAATGGTAATAAATTTTGCTGGTGATTACCTACGAGGAATGTAATGCAATTGTACTTGAAAGTTCATTAAAAATTGATTCGCCCGTATGTTGGCATTACTTAATTTATAGCCTTCGTTTATTTTTTAATGCTGTCCCTAATATTTCACCAAGTTCGACGCCAATAAAAAGAATTATGCTTATTCGTTCAACTTTGTTTTAAGACTAAAAAAGTAAAAATAAATTATGCTTTAAAAAAGTCTGATAAAGCTTTTAAGCTTTTTTGGGAAATAATCATTTTGATAGACAAGCAGCCACCCTCCCTCCATTGATTTCCTCATTAATAACAGAAATTAGGATAAGAAATGTTGCTCATTATAGATTATAGACTTTTACAGTGTAAATGTAGTGATAAGGTAAAGGTTAAAAAAAGTACATGATTTGTTCTTTAAAGATTATGAAATGAATTCTTGGGTGAGAAATGTAAATGCGCCTAAAACTTTAGAAGCGTCGTATAAGTGTGATGTTTAACACTATTTCCCATAAGGAGTGACCTGGACCAAGCGCATTAGGCATATAACCGAGAGTCGTAAAGTGAGAGATCGCTGTAGTTCGTAAAAAAAAAAAAAGATATCTGATATATATCAAGCATCCACGCTTTAGTCAATTACTTCATTCTTATTTTAAGCTTAATTCAAAAAGTTAAGTTCTACCGAGTTGTGCTACGTCATATTACTCTTGAAATCAGAGCATGATGATGACCAACAGGGGCCCCGGGCATTGTTGAATTTGAGGGCCCCCATGTATGAATTTTTTTTTTCATTAAATTTTGATATAAAAAAGAATGTTTCAGAACAACATTTGATATTGGGGGCCCCTTCGAGTCGGGGGCCCTGGGCAAAGTCCTGATTTGCCCATGCGGCTCTGCTTGAACTAAATCTTTATATTCAAAGTTTATTTTTCACTTTTTAGTTCATATTGCTATAAAAGCGTGTTTCCTTACTTTAAAAAAAATATTTATTTCACATAAATTTTACCTTTATCAGAGAGGCCATGAAGACAAAATTCCAAATAACTTTATTGAATTTTATATTTTTGTTGCTTCAGGCTTAGAACTTACACAATTCTGATATTATTTATTTTAAAATTCTCTTAAAGGTCCCAATAAAAATTAAAAAAAATACTTTTGAAAATTTGATTTTTTTAAGCTCCCCAAAAGTATGCTGCCTTACGATTACATGACGATTTTCTGAGAGCCTTAATAAGCCTCAATAGCCCCAGAACCATCCACTTACCTAGTGGAGTCTTTATAATAGCATCTATAAATCTTTTAAAAAATGTATTCGCAGGCACAAAATATTGATTTTGAAGCTCCATGTTTTGTGCAGTAGCCAGGAATACTCATGAACTGTTGCTGCGCCCGTTTATCCAAACATCTCGAATTTATCGTTTTATTAAATTCATGTTTTCTATTAAAGAGAAATGGTAGACTTGCATTAATGTGGCACGGTTGAAGTAATACTATACGTTGCACTACGAGAAGGATTGTTTCGATTCTGTGTAATTTTAAAATGTATGGCATTGGTCTACTGAAAAATGCATTAATTCAATTAAAAATTACTCAAGCATTTATTATTTATTTACAGTATAAAGCTGGATTTTTAAGCCAGCGTTTTCAATTTTCCAACGATTTTATTGATTTCAAGTGTTTACGTACCCGAAATTACACAATAGGTGGGACTGAGAGATAATTGCGCAAGTCGGGGTACAATTTCGCATAAAAATATCTGATGCAAATTATTTTTAATTGGGCCAGAGACTAAAGAAATCAATAATTTTGGAAGCAAAAAAATATTGATAATACATATTTATAAGAAATTATATTAGTAAAATCGTAAACCGAAGTTATTTTGGAAGTAAAAAAAAAAAAAAAAAAGACGACTAGACGGGATTTGGAAATCGTGTAACTCCGGTTCGCGTAAATCGGGGTAGCGTGTGTTGAGACGTTACTGCACATTATTTATAAGTGAAATCATTTATGAAGTTTCAGTTATAAGATTGTTTAAAGTATGTACATTTTTTTTCTGTCATATTGTTCATTATATATATATATATATAATTTTTTTGACTAATAAATTATCCCTTCCCTCAACTTCTTGCTCTTATTTGTAGTTTAAAGCTCGTTGTTTAATATGTACTTAGAGTTCAAATTTTGTGAAGATAATTATTATTTTCCTTCTCGCAAACGTTAAATGAAGATACTTAAAAAACGCAATCATGGACGAAACTGGAGCTCAAATCTTTTTCTTTTATTTTTGAAATGTGTTTCCCTTTATTGCTGTTTAACTTTGATTAAATTTCTAAAAATTTAAGTGCGTTTTGTTTAATTCAGTATGGATACAAAGAGGAATTAATAAATTTTTAATTTGAAAGAAACGCTGAATATTTGCTTTTGTTAGAAGAGCTAGCTGATGGTGAAATAATTTGGAGTCTTCAACGTACTTCTTTTTTAATTTGTTTTTATGGCATTATAAATACTGTCGTAACCGAAACTGACCTTTAAACCTAGAATTAATTTATTTTAAAAAGAATAGTGTTTTTTAAAAGATGATGAAACGAAAAGCGCATTTATTAAAGTATATTTATAAAACAGCATTTACCGCGACTTCGTCCATGACGGCTTTAGAATTAGGTCCAAAGAGAAATGAAGCATGTGTGAATAACAAAAAGGAAATAGTTTGATGACACTTGCGCTATACACAAAAATGACTGTATTTAAATATTATTTAAATATTATTTAAATATTATTTATTTTAAATAAAGTATAATACATGGTATATATAGAATGTAGAATTACTAAATTTAGATATATTTTTTATGCATTTGGAGGTGACAGTTACGACAATTTTTGCGAACTATTTTGAGTATTCCTGTAAAAGTATAATGTATTTATACTTTTACAGGATTTTTATAGTATAATGTATTTATACTATATGCATGAATTTTAGCCTATGTTATTCAGGAATAGTGCAGCTTTTTATCAGTGAAAAAATCTTTAGAATCGGTTCAATAGTTACAGAGATACCCATAGAGCTTAATGTAATTTTTTATGAGTGTCCCTGTAAAGGAGCTATTTGAAAAATATTCATGAAAGGTAGTCTATAATACTCAGAAATAGTATAATTTTCTACCAGTGAAAAAGTTTAAGAATCGGTTCAGTACCCAGCAAACACACACAGGTTCTCTGAACGTCTATTAACGTTCAGAAAACGTCTTCTGAACGTTAATAGACGTTCAGAGAACCTGTGTGTGTTTGCTGGGTAGTTACAATAATGCCCACAGAACTTAATGTATTAGAGTTATTTTGAGTGTCTCTATGTAAAAGAACTATTTATGCTACATGTATGAAAGGTTGCTTATATGTCAATCCAAGGTATAAGATATTTTCATTCCAATTTTTATCCAAATCTGCTCAGCCGTTTTTGCATGATTGAGTAACAAACATCCAACACATTAACATAAACATTTATAATATTAACAGGATTTGAAAATTTATGAACTTTAAGAAACACATTTGGATTTAATTCCTGTTTATGCTTTTTAATTTGGCGTAAAACTGACGTAATTTCTATGCAAATTCATGTTTTTTCAAAAGCATGCGATTCGGCAAATAGCATTTCTGCTTTATTTCAAAAGCATAAATCATTTTGTGCGGGGGGGAAACTCACCAAGCATAGCAACGGTTTAAAAACGGTTTTTAGTTAATAATTAAAAAATTAATTAAAATTTTAAATTATTATTATTTAATAATTAAAAAATTAATTAAAATTCTGTTTTTCTGTTTCAGGTGCACATTATCGAACTCATGGGCACGCATACAGATTTACAAATTTACTTTTATTAGTATAGATATGATTAATTATTATTTGATGAGAAAAAATAAATACAGGGTTGTGATGAAGATCACATATCTAATTTTAATAATCATTTAGTTTGTGTTTCTTTAATGTAATCTATCCAAAATCATATATTCTAAATAATTTCTGTTCTCATTTTTCTGTCACTTTGGCTTTTAATTTGTATATTCGTTTTTTCACGTATGCATTTTTCTTATTTGTTTATTTGTCTCATCAGACCTGTGGAGCCGTTCTGGGCTTAAAGAAAAAAAAAGATTATATTACGTCCGTTTGCAATAGCAACGGCTTATTGCCTACCCCCTTTTTCGCATAGTGTTGGCGTTGTTATTTTTTGTTGCCCTGCGACATGTTTAAAATTATTTGCTCGCGATTACGTCATTTTAATTTTATTGGATTAAGTTTTAGGGTTCCTCTGGGATCGGCGTTATTTATCTCAGCCAAGTTTTTGTTCTCGCCAATGTGTAATTCTGTGCCGGTGTAATTTTTAAATCATTCCATCTTTTTATCACTGTCCTTGTAGGACGTAATTTGAATTTGCTGAGCCACCATCAGCCGTTGTAATGATTCAATAGTTTCTTTTAAATAAAATAGTTTTAAGTATATTCACGTCTTCTTCTTATATTTACAATTAAATGTATGGAACCTGATTTCATCCGTCACAAAGTAGTTTTAATAATTATACTATAACCAACCAAATATCTTCGTTACAAGGGTATTTTATAAACAAATAGGCAAAACTTTAAGAGGTAATTGTGCCCATCCGAATAAACAACTTTCATCAGAAAATAAATACAGTTGTCGGAACTGTATCGAAAAGTTGCTAGAAGGGTGCCAAGCGTGATGTTTTAGTTTGCAAAAACTCCCAAAGAAGGATTAACTTAAAAAATCAAATAACAATTGTCCATGTCAAGCTTAATTGACCCTGTCAAGTTAAATGACATTATCATTACAATAACTGATTGGCAGTATTAATGCACGCTGTACAAAGGCGAAGAAAGGAATAATGAACATACTGAAACAACCAGCCGTATCGCGTTCTTCTCCAGCAAGGGTCAAACGTTTGGTGATGAGATCTCCTACACATTCAGTGGGAGTCTTCAACTGTCCCCACAAAAAGAAATAGAGACATGAAAGCTCTGACGTGTGCTGGGCACGATACAGGGTCATCTTACCCAATCCATTTGTTCGGAAAGGTTACGCCAGGTAGTTCCACGTTTCTCTAACATAAAAGGCTAGTTTAGCAACCATATTACACAACGAAAGTCTGTTCAAGATGTCTGGCAGCATCTCTTGCTAAAGCACACGGAACCATCACATATTTTTCACTGTCAAGACGTTCTGTTTGAAGGTAAAGTCCGACTAAATTGAATAACCTGAAGTCATTCTTAAACTGGAATGAAGCTACGGCCGCTAATATAATCACACCTGCTACAGCTTTTGCACGAGAGCTAGTGACACGAGTTGATGAGTTTATGAACATAAGCATGATTTTGGGCCCTCAGGGTTTCGGAGGTTGCATAAGGACGTTCGCGGAAATAGTATACTAGTATACAGCTACTACACAAGGGGTTTATCAAATTCTTTCGGATTTTAGAAGGGACTCTAGGGTAGAAAAAGCCAGGGAATCCCTGCTTTAAAAATCCATATTACGAGTTATGCTCAGATGTGTTCAATGAAACTGGAGCTACCGGATCCTGATTAATGTCATTTTAAATTTGAAACACTGTATTTGATGTACTTTATGTAATGTAGCTTATAAAACAAAAATATTCTTCTCAATTCTTCAAACAGGGAATAGCACATAAATTTACTTTTTAATAAGTAAATTTATAAAAAAAAGTTTGACATAATTTTTAATATGCACAATTACCCGGGGAACCCCCCCCTGTAATTATAAATTAAAAATACTAATTGTACGCTACTAATATACGAATTGGAGGATTTCAGGTAGAAAATTTCATATTTGAATCAAGGGATCTTAGAATTTATTCATGTTCTTATGCGTATTATTTATCCGGCATCTATTTAAAGGTAAAATAATCCCATGAAGTGCGTACACAAATTAGGATCAATAAAATGCGTTCTCACTAGTTTGTATATGTATCCTTGAAAAAGGCACAAATTATATATATATATACAGGAGCAGAATCATTAATCTCAATTGACCGTGTAAAACGCTTTCTCCTAACTATGAACACATTTTTAACTCCGGGGAAATAGCGAGATCAAGTAACTTTTTTTCATGAAAATTAAACTAATAGCTTTCTGGTGGATTTAAGTGAACATTTCTTTGCCGTTACTTTTTCTAATTACTAAAAGATTATTAAATATTCATAAAATATTAATGTTTATTGCATCAGGATATTTATGGGATAAATTTTTTAGCAGTTTGCCGAATTTTGTGACGTCGTAAATATAGAAAAAACATTATTTGAAATAAGTATATGTTTAAATAATGAATTTAATTTTGAAATCATTTAATGACAATTTTAAGTATATTCAGAAAAGGCGTAAAAATTTACTTATTTATTTATTTTTTGGGTGTGCGTGTGTGTGTGGCTTTATTACTAATACAATTTGTGGCCAAATAAAAAAAAATTATTTTCTTTGCGTTGGATTTAGAATGATTTGGTAATAGTTCCCAAAAAGTTAGTAGATTTTTTTATGGGGGGGGGTCTCTTGAAGTCTGCCTAACAGAACATAAACTGCTGATTGGGTGTTGAATCAATTCGATTACATAGCATTCAATTATACATATGGATACTACATTACACATTCTGAATTTATAAAACCATGAATAATTACTTGTACTTTTCATATTTGTTTTTACGTTGACAATGAGTAAAAATCACGTTTGACAAGCAATGTAACGCATCACGAAGTCAATGATAAATGAAGAACTTGAAGTGAATGTTTTTATTTTAACTTTTACGAATACACAGCTTTAGAGATGCATTTGAAGAATAAGAAATTAAACCTCCTCTCTTAGATAATCAACACAATAGCTACCATGTCCTCGTTAAAATGAAATAAGATATTTGCTTGAACAATAGAAACATTTTATACACTTAAATTAATATAATGTTATTCATTTATTTTTCGAAATGACATCTAAGAAATCAAATTAATACAAGCAGTTAGTCAACAAATTCGTTGATAGAATCAATCATTAATCAGTTAAATACTATAATACAAAGAATCAAACGTTTAAAAATATTTTTATAATTAAGAAAAAAGGATGAGACGAAAAAAAAAAAGGTTTCACCTTTCTTATAAACACTCTGCAGTTTCATATGTAACCTTAAAATGCATGTAGATAGTAATAAAGTTTGAAATACTCTCAGCTAAATTTGTTTTGAGAACTGTTGATCATTTTGGATATTTGGGCTAATCTCACGGCATTTGTCGTAATTGCCGCGACTTACTTCTAGCCCCACTCATCAGTGCGATCTAGAGATTGGCGACACTTTGAACTACATAGCAAATGATTCTTGCGAGAAGCACACCTATTTGTAGTACAGTTAGATTTTCAGTCACATTTTTCTGAAACTAAGTCAGGGGCGGCCCTATGCTGTCCGTGGCATTCCCCTGCAAAAGTGAAAAGACACCCCCTTTTATACTCAAGATCAGTGCGAATCATCGAAATGGCGCACCTTCTAAGATGGTGCCCCGATGCCCTGCTTACCTTGCTTACCATATCGGGCCGCCCCTGAACCTAGCCCAGTATGAAGGAAATGAGAAAACCTAGCTAAAAGTGGAGGGAGAGGGGAAAGGAGTAAGGAGAGATAATGAAAGAAAAAAAAAATCGATATGGAATCCTTCAATGTGCACATTCATGTAGGTGAAATGCGAAAAACTCTTGATTTCGTACATTAACGAAGATAATCAGTCAATTTGTCGATTAGTTAGGTAATGTGTCCAATGTGTGGATTAACGGCTTTCCAGCTTTAACGGTAACATGTATACGAACAGCGAAACTTTCTTTTGAGATCGCGAGTAAAATAAAACAAAGTAATTTATTTTTTTGTTTAAATAATTTGCCTTATTCTCTGTTTTTTGCCACGAAGCTTGCATTTTTCTTCTTTCACAAAGAGTTTTTTTTTCTTTTTACTCTATCCTTTGTCAACGTAAACGTTACACTGTCTTTCTTTCCTTTTTCTCTTTGCTCTAAATTTCTTCTTTAAGGAGTGGTCTTATCCTCATTATTGCAAATTAAAAACTTATTTTTCAATTTGCTCTTACATCCTGTTCTTGTATATGCTGGCTTATGATTCGCTCCTTAAAAGAAATAACTGTGTTTTTCAATATATCTCAAATTTTCTCTTACTTGCTGTTTTAGTATAAAATTATTAAAGTTTTATAGTCATCAACAAAAATTCCCAAACAGTTTCATTCGTAATCGTGAAAGCGAATTGGAAAATCATTAATAAACGTATAGGCAAGCTTTCACTTTCAGTAAGGATAATAAATTAAACTTTGCATATAAAATTAATTATAATCGACCGCTTTCGAGTCAAATATACATTTTAAATGAACATATAATTAATAACTCTGCGTCGCGCTTTTAAAGTTTTATGGGAATGACACAAGTTTTGTCACTTTTTAATTTGGAGGTTCCGAATATATCGCAATTGTATGAAAGCTTCCCTTCTTTTTGCTGCTCATTTAGCCGCAAATGATTGAAGCGAAGAATAAATTTCTCAGCTCCGTGGGTTTAGTTATTGATTTAAATGTTGATATAACTGGAGAAAATAAATGTTTTAACTGTGCGTTTCTAAGATATTCTGATAAAAGGAAAAACACAAAGGAAATAATAAATCACTTTTATAAGCAACCTTGGGAAAATTTTATCTGAATATTTAATGCAAATAGTAAGTATTTGTACTGAGCAAATACTTGTGTCTCATTCAACTTCTAAACGTCTTTATTCAAATTTTAAATGTCTATACATCTGTCTTTTGCTTTGACGATTAGCTTAGACGGTTATTAAAGGCTTTATTTTAATAGGCTGAAAAATGGTTTTTGTAGAACAATATGGTAAAAGAAAGACCTTTATCCATGAAATATTATTTAAGGATAGATATCATCTACGGGACTAAAGCTCTTAAAACGGTTCCAATTTTTCCAACAATAAGCATCGCTGTCTCTGCTAGAGGGCTGAAAATGTTACCACAAAAGGAAACAATCCAAAATAGTTAGAATAGCATTAAAAATCCAAGTATTTTTAAGCGGCAGTAAGATAGAGTTCTATTTGTTCCACGTTTTTGTATTTTTATTTCTGAGTCTAAGAACGATAGAAACGACTTAAGTTTTTGTTGGATTGTTGAATTTAGTAACTTAAACGACAAACAATAGATTAAACTACGGTAACAGTTGTTTTTTTGTTAAGTACTCCGTACAGCAATCATAGGCGTAGAGTTATATGGGCCCGTGGGGCTCGAGCCCCCTCAATAAATTGTGAATAGGGGCTGAGCCCACCCAATAATTTACCACTAAATACAGAAAACTAATTTATACTAACATAAAAAAAGTATTTCACGCCATTTACAAACGTTTAAAAAACGTTTTCTTTGCTTCTATTTTTAACTTATAACATGGTAGAAAGATACTAACATGGATACTTACCTTACATAGGTGTAGAATTCTGTGGACCCATAGAGCTCGAGTGCCTCCCATAATTTACACTTACACATAGTAAGTCATAGCTGCCAACTACTACGGAATATAATTAACCACTTTTTGCAAACAGTATATTTTAAAATTATTTTTTTCAAAATAGTAACCAGCTCGAGCGCGCAGCACAAAAATTTTGCTATATTTTAAGCCGAAAAATCATGTAGAAAAAGTGGTTAATTCTATTCCGTACTAGTTGGCAGTTAAGAGTAAGTTATATGTACATAAATCAGTGGCGTAGCCAGAAATTTTTTAAGGGGAAGGGGGGGGATACGACTTCTGCGACTCACATATATGTATACGGTACGGGTGTATGATAAGGGAGTGAGGCATATACATTTTGTATGGCAAAAAATTCCTCATGGGGGGGTATAACCCCCTCCTTGGCTACTCCACTGACGTGAATATATGTGGTTGTGGGGCCCGGCCCCCCTAATAATTTTGAAAACTTTACGCTTATGACAGCAATCATGTTGGCAGTGAGATTGTGACGACGTCACATTCCGTCACGTGTTTCACATCATAAACGTGATGTAAATACACGCCTTCTATGGACGTCCTTTAGGTTTTCCTATTTTTTACGCATAGTCTGGCGCAGTATGTCCCTTTAAGACCTTGTGGCATTAAACACTATCATGAATCAAGATCTATGACGCCCTTTCGTGTCAGACATCTGACGCTGCAGCGTTACGTCGCAGTGTAACAGATAATAAGTCAGAATGCGCCGCCGCTGTGGGACAAGCATGCGACGTTCCAGGGACATAAATGATGGTCTCTGTAACGTTCATATGACATCACAGAAACTGTCCCAGGCAGCTATTTGTCGGTCGCCTGAACCTCACTGCGACTTACACATGAAATCACAAGATGACAGTATGCATGTATGCATGCCATGTTGTGACGTCACTGTGCTATATGGAAAGCTGTTGGGATTGCTTGTTTGTTGGTCAGTACAGTCATCTCACGTCACACAATGTGTCGTTTAGAACTACTCCCTCCTTTGCAGGAGTTTTTTTTGCCGTGATTTAGATACAAATATGAAAATGTTGGCCTTCCCAATATTAGAGCCCTTTCGGAGTTGGTGCCAATCATCTAGAGACTTCAAAGGAAAGTCAGACTTAGTGTGAACGTGCATCACATTTAGACGGTGGTATTTCGTGGTGAGTCAGGAATGGAACGCAAAAAGCTTCAGTTACTTATTCTATACCTTAAGCAACGGACTACCATCGATCCAACAGTTAGCATTGCAAACTGCGGATTCTGCCATCTCTTGCAACCTATATACATTTTAAAACTTAAAATGATCCATTTTTTTCAGAAGTTTGTGTACTGACAAAAAGACAGCAAGGATCAATTAAAAAACTTTAACTGTGAGGGAAGAAAAAAAACCCCAGATCTTTTAGACATAAATAAATGGATTTATTTAATAATTCTTATGACTATTAATCAAAACCAGATATACAAATAAATATAAATAACTTTCCAACCGATCTTTTGTCCTAATGCGCCGTTGTGATTTATTATCTGCTTAATGTATTTAGTTTCTAAAAGTGTAAACGGAACTGATTTGTGGTTTACAGAACATCAAACCCTTATAAATCGGAAGCGTTTCTCTGGCACTTTTCCAGCGTATTTTTCTCTCGCTCATACCATTTCTGTCTTGAAATATGAATTGTGAGTTACCCTCCCTGCGGTCTGAGCAAAAACAACCGGGGAAGTCGCAATATTTTTTTATACTCTGTTGAAGTTTTTATTGAAAAGATATGTCAAAAATTTATGGAGTCGATCCTTACGTCTAGATTGTCATAATGTTCTTCTTCTAATGGGGATTTCGTGTTATAAAGGCGTATATATAATTTAAGTTTCTTTCACAGGTATGAATAAGAGAAGATCGTTTAAAACTTAGGAATCATTGTATATCTTTAACAGTTTCAAATGTAGTTGAAAACGAGGTGCTTTTTCTTTCTCTGTTCTTGATCGACAGCTCTTAAGATGAAACCCGTATCAATACAGGAAACTGAAAATGCTTTAGAAAGATACATTGCACGATGTATAGGTAAAGAGATGTCACATAGATTTATCGTTTCTAAAGACGTAATTTTGATGAGTAAAAAACAGTTTTCTTTAAATATTTTAATGGATGCCAAATGATATGGAAAAGCTATTGCATCTCCACATAGCATTGCGACGTTGCAATATGTATGGAGCTACCCACCACTTGACTTAGTCACATCATGTGAAAGTATCTGTAAATCATTGAAAATTTAGGGCGACGGACAAATAGCCACATGTATTAAATGGTGACCATCATGTACATCTCTGCATCGTTACATGGACGTCATATTGTGACTAATTATCCATTATACTGCAACGCCACATCTTTGAAACGAAAGGACACGACGGGAAGTGTAAATTTAGATTGCGTTTCTGATGTAACGAACGTAATAAAATTTATCGTCAGAACATCACTGACAATATAATTAGTGTACGGATAGAAAAGATAAAATAATCACTACTCACGAGAGAATTTCTTTAAATGCATTCAGTTAAAAGTTAAAATAAGCTGAAAATAAAATTCTCACTCGTGTCACACGCATATAAGCTTAAATTACTTGTGCTATCATTATAAGGCAAAGGCATAACTTGAAAAGTCAGAAAAAACTAAAAGAAATCAGAAGATAATTTAACTACGTGTTTTAACGGGGGGAAAGTCATTTTCCTATAGAATACTCATAACCAATGGCGTAGCCAAGAGGGGAGATAGGGGGGTCACAAACCCCCCCATGAGGAAATTTTTTGCCATACAAAATGTATATTTTTCACTGCTTTATCGCTCACATCGCTCACACGTATACATATATGTGAGCTGCAGTAGTCGTAACCCCCCCCTCCCCCCATGAAAAACTTCTGGCTACGCCGCTGCTCATAACTATAATAATGTACACAAGTCATACGCATCGAGATAAACTACGAAAAAATGTATTTCCATCTTTGTAATATCGATTCTTTTGGGCGAACAACCCATTGGCTCCAACATCCATCATTCTCGACTTAATAGTATAATTTTAAACACTAATTTAAGTCCTCAATGGTGCTGTGCACTTGTCCACAGTATCTTACCATTAAGTCTAGCAAAGCCTTTGTGCAACGGTCTAAGCCTGCAAGTAAAAGTCATTTCAAAAACAGTTTAGTAAGAAAGTGCTCTTAAAACTGAAAATTAATAAGTATTAGAGGGTTGACTGCATAATTAAATTTGTAGTAGGAAAAGAAGAAAGAAATAGTTTTAAATAAAAGATGTGCCGACGCAGAATGCTAAATAAATTTCAGTTTCCTTTCGTTTGTGGATCAAGACCGATTGACTGCACTGGAGTCCTAGGCCTATAGGGGGAATGCCCTCCGTGGGGGACTTTCTTAGGGATCCTAGCGCATATTTACGCGAGGTTTCGGAGAAAAGTAAATAAAAAATTCAGAGAAATGCAGCATAGAAGTTAGAGAGGTCAGAAATTTTTTTGGTTAGTAGAGAAAAATTTCAAACGATAAGAACGTACTCCTAAAACTGAAATGAAAATAATACACCGTGCTCTTCAAACTTTAATTAGTTATATATGTTTATCAATTTCTATCCCAGTTTATATATGATTGAAAAATTTAATTTCAAACAAACTGTTGTGAACTGAGGCATAATACCCCATATATACAGAGAAGATACCACCAGTTATGGTGTAAGAAAAATAGTGCTGAAAAAATTGCTTATAAATTAGCACTAACTGTAGAGAAACAAACAAATCTGTAAGCTGAATTTTATTTTCAAAATTATTTAACTAAAACTAAAACAAGAATGCAAGTTTGAATCATAGTCCACATAACAGTTCATTCAATTCAAATAATCACTGCTGCAATCTTCGTACAAACATTTCTTGCGTTTGATGCACTAAATCCAGTTACACTTACGACTTTTTATAGCGTAACGGTGTCCTTTACAAACAGCCAAAATTTAATTCTGATCAATAATTTAATTGTTATATTGAATTAAATTTGATTCTGAGCAAGAAGCTCTCCGTATTTCGATTTGTAGTTATGAGGCACAGTCTGATTGATAATAAAATGTAAATTATGCTTGTTTAAAATTCTTATTATATTAAGAAAAATACATAAGGAGATATGTAAAACTATAATACACATGTATTAAAGACAATGTGAAATATTACATTAAAATATTAAATATTTTGTTAATATTATATAAAATGAATTATTATTATAATTAATCGTTTCATTTATATTTTACACTGTAATATTATATTAAAAATAAAATTAAAATTTAAAGCTAATTTAATTTGTTTCTAACCATGTTGCATCTTCCCCCAAGTATAGGGTGAAGATGCCAAGGAGGTTTATTTTCGTGTTGCTGCATGGTTATAGCCATTTCTGATTGCCTTGTGTGTGCAACAAAATGCGGAACTTACATTGCTAGTATCTGACTTAAAATAAAACATCCTTTTATTAACTTTAAGTATGATCAATGGAATATTATAAGGGCCTACTCACCAGGTTAAATGTTCACGAAATCCAAAATAACGGCAGTTAGAGGCAAAGAATTAACACAAATTCGCAATCCATTTGTACTGTGGGAAATAAGATTCCTCTCACAAGAAAGTTAGTATCGCTATGTGTTGATACATAAAAGTACCAGCAGCAGCTTTGCGTCTTCACCCAATTAGCACCTTCCCCTGAATTACTGTATATTTTATAATATAGTATATAATAAGGAAAGAAACCTCTTCATCAACAATATTCCTCTTATTCTAAAACCGTATACAGGGTGACATTGGTCATAAAAGGGTATTTTGTTGTTCGGTATTACTCATTATTCCACTTTTCAGCAGGTTCTAGTTTGGATGTCTATTTCGAACATTATTAGCTTCATAGCCTACGAAGCTACTGATTGGTTATTGAAACCTGTCAGCGTTATTTATTCACCTAATTTTGTTAAAGGTTATTTGAGTACAATTAGTAGTAACATAGTACTATGAAGATAAAAAAGATAAGATTTATTGGACAGAAGAGGACGCTGTGATGAATTTACAATATCAATTTTTTTGTGACGCTTAACAGGTATGTCGTCAGCGATGCATGTTTTTTTTTTCTTTCATATATACACACAATCATATCCAAACAACACTACAAAACTTTTCTGAGGTATGCTTGATACGCATTTTTCAGTACTTTCGATTTGTAAAATTTTAAATTTATAATTTTTCAATAACTGCTAGATATATATTTTTTTTTTGGTATCACAGATCACTTACATCTCTTTAAATTTATACATTTAACACACACTAGCTTCGTATTTATTATTATTTTAATATTAAAACTCTATTATGAAACCATAAAGGAACACAATTATAAATGAAACATTTTTTTTTCTTTTGTTCAGGTTAAAAATGATCCTTCTGATAAGTTTTACAGTTTATATTTGTTCAAGTGAACACAAGTGATAAAGTAACCAATTTTCATCTAAAAATTTTGAAATATACAAACATCACAGCATTGCCTCTATTGAATTACTAGAGGAAGATTCATCTAGCGGCAGAATGATGAATTTTTAATAAAACATCAAAGTACTTTCAAAAACAATTTTAGTCTCTAATGTATTGCGATAAAAATTTAATAATCTTCAATGAATGTCAATATGATGCATTGACTATATGAAACAATAGATACGTGAAAATGTAATTGAATTATTTAATTTGGATTTTTTGAAAACTCAGGTCAATTATACTGAGAATTGGAATAATAATAAACTATTTTCCTTATATATTGGCATATAACTGAATTAATGTATTATATTTTTCTTGAATTTATTTAAGTTTGATATATTTGGAAGAGCCTCTATAATATTATTATTGCGGAAGTTAAATGATATTTTAATACCACATTACATTTCTTTGCTTGACTGGTAATCATCTGTAAAGATGTGTACTGCCAATGTAACAATTTCTAATTCATATAAAACCGCGAAGATTTAATAGGATTTTTTTAAAAGTCACTTAAGTTAAAATATTTTCGAATAATTCGTTGCATTTAAGTCATTAATTTCAAAAGCATTTTTCCATTTACTATATTTAGTGTTGTTGTTTCTGATGCCCCCTGACAACCTCGACGGCGGTGCCAGACCTCCAGAGAGGATGAGCCTTCCATTTTTAGGGCCCCAGTGGGAGGAAGTACGATGTAGCCCGTGGTCCCCTAATTTTGAATCATTTCCAGAGGAAGGGCAAACCCACTGAATTCAGCATCCCCAGAGGTGTCGTTTAACAAGGACATTGGAGCCATGACACAGTTTACGTGCACCAGCTCTCATTAGCGTATATGGTCCCACAGTAGTCAAGCCGAGAGGAAGGTGACCCTCCCAAGCACTGGCCAAGCCAGATGCTGCTTCACTTGCCGTGTTCTAATGGGAACGGAGCTTAGCGTCCAGACCACTGCGGGACTACTATATTTAGTAAGTGAGATGAATATTGTGCGAATTTGAGAGATGTTTTAAGTTTAATTTGCTATTAAAAGCACAATAGAACATGTAATAAGTTATGCCTTTTTTATTCACAAGAAATAGCTGATTTCCATGAATTTCAAATAATACTCCATTTGTGTATTGTGTATTAAGGCAAAGCTATTCGAGGGCTATCTGGTAAGGAGTGGTGTCACGTTAGGAGGCCATTGTAAAGGGTTCTTACGCGTATTCACGTTACATCTGGAAAAAAACCGCCCAAAACTCCAGACTATTAGATCGATGGTCGCGCAATTGGCCAAATCCGGGACCTCCACACTTCGGCCATCCACTATGTTCAGTGTCTTTATACACTCGGCCAAGGTGAGGCTAATTTAGTTATATAAGTCAAACATTCAGACCTATTCATACATAAAGAGTCAAAACTAAAGTCACACATCTGTCTATATTGTGTTCTCCAGTCCCTGGACCCCAATATTACCAAGTACTCTGGTCTTACTGGGGGAACAGAGTCTGCAGCCTACACATGCCAGTTTCTTTGTTATCTCCACGAGTAATGGCTTAGTTTTCCCTTAAACATTACATAATTTATTTGAGATCTGGCCAAGGGAAAACCCTGGCACCTCCCCATCCCCTAGTTACCCGATTATCCAAGAGATCATGCTGTCCAGCGTTTAGACTAGCACAAGGGCAGTGCAATTGCTTAGACTATTTTTCTTTTTTTTTGGGGGGGGGGGAGATATCGATAAACATAAAAGTGAAATATCGGTTTTTACCAACTTATTTATTTTTTTACCAAATATATTACCAACATTTTAGTTTTGCCAACTGTGTTTGTGTAATTTTGCCAGAACAAGTGTATTTTGATTTGCCAGATCAAGTGTACCAGAAACCTGAAATAAATTATAGTTTTCCTTAAATTTTTTCAGCAAGTTTTCCAACTAGGTATCTAAATTTGCCAAGTTTAACAGAATTTTGCGAGAATTAAGGGGGGGGAGAATATTCCCCCAGCCCCCCCCCCCTTTTATAAGGGCCCTGCATAGGGGCATGACTGACTTGCCGCTCACCTTTATCGAAGCAACATCATAAGTGTCCCCTTGATGTTGCTTAGATATCATCAGAATCATTGTTCTCTCTGCAATGATGCCAAGTTGATAGTTGCTGACCACCTTCTGGAGTGCCTGCACTTCATGCCTCCTCTTATTACTTTCAGTTATTGGGAAGCTAGATACTTTTTGCCTGCTATTAGTTAATGCTGTGCTTTTGTTTATATACTTTTTGTGCATTTTTTGCTCGCTGAGGATAATGTCTCCTGCCTACCGCACTGGAAGTAAAAAATATATTTGAACAATTATGAATGCAATTAGTTATGGATAGTTTAAGGCATTAATTAACTGTACTTTGGCTGAGCTACATTCCCTTTTATATTGTTTGCTAACACAAAGAAATATAATTACGTCTCCATACTGCATTGTTTGACCATAAAACTACTGAAACAAAATCCAAATACACCCATGAATTCTAAAATACGCTTAACGATTGAAAGTTATTCTTTTTCTCTGTTTGTCCATGCATAATGTTTCGAAAGATGATTTATTTTCGTTAAATATGCAGAAGGCGAATTTAAAAGAGTAATTAAGTAAACACATGTATAACTTACAAATAGCTCTTCATTATTGATTAACAAAATAATGAATAACCAAGCGCTTCATTAAATAATTAAATTTTGCTTTTCAGATGCACATTTCAATTTTTTCTAAAATCGTTAATATTGACTTGGTTATTTCAGAACAGATATTTACCGCACGTCAAATCTAATGCATCGCCAATGTGACACTTTTATTGACTTTAGGCGCTTTTATCTTTTAAACGATGCAAATGTTTAGTAATTATATCATTTTCTGACAAATACATTTGACGTAAAATAGTATGAGTTAGTTTGATGTCTAGTACTGTTTCCGAATTTATTTATTTAGATTTAGGAATGATAAATGCACTTTAATAGTGTGAATTAATCTTTTAAATCGTTATAACCGCATCAAAATGTATATGAACGTGCGATTTGTGTAAAATATATGACTAAATGTTTATACGTTAATAATGCAAATGTCCAGTAATTGCATCGTTTTGGCAGTATTGATACAGGAAGATAAATAAATACAAGTTTATTATGGCTTCCGTTTCTTTTGTTTCAGAGTCAAAGCACTTGACAGTATATAAAGGTTTCATTTTGTAGTTTATAAAAAATGCCCCCCAGTAATTGGTTCTCATTTAATGTGGAAGTTATTTTTTAGAATGGGAGCAATTTATTAGTTGCACTGGAAAGTCTTTTTTTTCATTAAATTCAAATAAATATATTTAAAAGAAGATTTTAATGACAAAGCAGCTGTGTATAAACAATTGATTATTACATTAAAAAAAGAATTTCGTAGATGACTGAGTTTTTTGTTTGAAGAAAGATTAGGAAAAAAGGCGAGTGTTGCCGGTTAGACCGAATTTGAAAATGTCCTGAAATTGATCTTTAGATACTCCCGTGTGTTGCATTTTACAGCAAGAATTTTATGGATGTCTCATTTTTTTTCGTTTTGATAAATAGGGAAAAATGAAAATAACCCCTTGAAAGTTACCCCTTTTGGGTTGCGAATTCTTGGAAAATCCTCTCTTGTAGAACACATAGTTACAAACCTCACATTAGTACGATATTGTGAATTGTCTTCTGTAGTTTTGGTTATGCTAGGCGTACATGCGCAATATTGACACTCACAAAAACTACTTTCAGCTCCCCTAATATAAGAATGTGCACATTTTTTTTGAGATATATATCACGTTCCAGGATACTCGCTTTTTTGTATGGGAGTAAGCTTATCTTCATGCTACCAAATTACAAGGAATGTTATAAACATAGTTTAATTGTAATTTTATCTTATATTTGTGAAATATTTAAATTCAGTTTGTTTAATGGTTAAAGAGACTTTCTTTTTAGAGATGAAAATCGCTGAAAACTAGATAAAGATGGATATTTTTAATCTTTAAAGTAGCTAGTATTTTTGTCGCATATATATTGCATATTGTGAAAAGTTTACAACCGATAACTAAAAAAGTGATAAAAACACGTTAAGCTTAAATTCAAAAACAAAAGTAACTCAAACAAAAAATAAATCTTTGATTTTAAAAACTTAAGATGATTTTCTGCTTTGAAAATTTCAGTAGCAAATGGTCTTTTTGGTTCAATTTTTTTTTTCAATTTTTTTAGCCAATCTGTGTGTTTATGCATCATACGCAAAAAAAAATCTGCTTTATATGCAGGTTGCTATGCATGCTAAAAAAACAACAACAAGAAAAACTTTTCGTAATAAATTTTGCCATAAGAGAAAAAAAGATGAATTACAAAAAGAATAATACTGCATTCATTTCTCCAAATTGTTACAAACTGCAGAACAGTTAGTCTTTTAAAACACACTTTTTTGTAGTTAACATGATCTCAAAAGTGTCAGAGCTAGTACGAAACAGCATATGGTTTAGCATTGACGCACCTTCGGAAATTCTCAAAGTGGCTGCGAATATTAACAGCAGGAGGTATCTACCCAATATATCGCTTCAACATTTTCTTTTTATGCTTGGATCGAATTCCTACCAGAATGTTCTTCCAAAGCTGGACTGCCCACAGAGGTATCAAACGAAAACTATCAGCAAGCACAGCATGGATCTCGATTTCAGCTCACGAAGCATATTTCTAAAATATCAGAAGCTAATGTTAAAATCGATACTCGAACCATCTATCAGATCACCCGCCGCACGTCATGCAATGCTTACTGCTGAAAAATTCTACTTGGTTGCGTTAATATTCATAATTTCTTATTAATATTTAAATAATCGTATAATAGATTTCCGTAGATTAGATAATTTTACTGCACAGTATAATCTGGAAAGGGAAGTCATCTTCTGCTTGCTGCAATAGTGGCAGGAGCAGTATGCGTCTGATTTCAGATTTAATATTAATGTGAGAAATATCAACCAATCTATAAATTTTTAAAAGTGTAAAAAGTAACATTCCTGAAAGCATGCAAACCAAATTAACATTGCCTAATTGTGTAATAAATAAAAAATTAACGCTGTTTAACTGTGTTATCTACTAATAAAAATATGATTTTCTTTTGCAAACTCTTTCCCATGACCTGAATCAAAAAAAGTATGTGTGGCAAGATTCATCACAAATACTGTTTGAGAAGAGTCAATTAAAGTATGATCTCTCCATATTTAGTGAAAACATTTACTCAAATAGTATGTTTGATATTGATTAAAATTACTTTTTTGAAAAGAATGTTCTTAAGGTACTCAGTAGAAAAAAGTTGATCTATGGTAGTGTTTTGTTTTTTGACAGCATAATGTATAAATGAAGTACAAAATTTAATAGCCATCTGTAATCTAAGTGCGAAAATAAAGTAAAACAATTGCGTTCTGAGATGTATCAAAGGAAACATTTTTGTTGTTAAACCAATTGTATAAACTTAGAAGATGATGCACGTAAATGAATTAAAACTAATGTTGAAAGTTATATAATTATATATATTAGAGTGGTTATAAAAAATTAAGTTGAACTCTTACGGTCCATTTTGGTGACATTATGTGAGTTAACGACCCTGTTAAAATATTAGATCATTTAAAGATTATATAGAGGTAACTCAAAGGCTTTGAAGTTTGCTAATTTTTGTTTCAACTTTCATATTATAACGATAGTCAATACAGTAAATAAATATCAATAAAACAAAGATAATAACTAATATGGACAAGTTTTCTAATGAATAGTAGTTTAGTTTTATTATATTTAATTATGAAACAATTCATATAAAAGTAAATCCAAGACAATATCAAATAATGTTGTCCATTTGTAAAACTAAGAAACTGAAACAAATTCAAATGACCATTAGAATTACAAATTCATTCCTTTGCGTTTAGGAAGCACTGGTACTATCAATCTGCATTCTAGCACCCAACTTCATCACTGCAGTTTTCTCAGAGGTTTTGAATTGCTTCCTGTCGGTCTGAACAACTTGCAAAAGATATTGTTTCCTGCCCTTCATTTTTGGTTAATTTGTCATTGAACTGACTAATAAGAGCGACACCTCTTTTGGCGCAGTCATTTGCTGCCTTAATATTTTTCATATTATCCCTAGATTTCTTCTAAGAATCTAATCCCTTCCATCTGAAGGATCTACTTCTAGAATGAAGTATCAAGTTTCATTGAATTGAAGAGTGTCAGAGGCTTCACCGTTACGAAATCTTCTAAAGCTTTAACGTGGGTGTCTTTTGTTTTGTCATCAAGTCGTTTTAATTACTTTTTTGTTGTTTCTATTTTTAAACCTTGAACCATGCTCACTTTTGTTTCTGCAGACACGTTGTTAGAAAACATCTGAGCCCAACCAGTTCTCCTAGATACCAAAGATGTCATTTTATTACTGTTGCTACGTTGCTTTCAATGTTTTTGTTGAATTCTGCATATTCGTGAAGTTTTACACTGAAGGCACCCAAAACTCTGAAGTGAATACCTTTAGAAGGAGTTTTGTCACAAAATATCAATGATAATTCAAGAAATTCTCTGCAGTCATCGCTGGGTTTCTTCTCATTTTGTAAAGTTGTGAAGGCAAATTCTATAACATTTTTCGTGCTATTCATATTATTTTTCTTGCTAGCATTTATCTTGCTGACTTGAGTGACAGCTCTAGTAGTTTAGCGGCAGCCATTTTCGACCAATCTCATTAGTTTTATATGTTTCTAACTTTTCTTGATTAATGAAGTTCCAACATTCTTTAAACCTTTTGAAACGAAGAACACCTGGTTTAGATGATGGCCCAAAACATAGTTTGAATACATCTGCAAGAACAATTTCATGGATATGATGAGAGCATGCAAACTAGAGTAAGTTTCTTCTCACATATTTTTCAGTGAGAAAGCATGCTTCAGAATTTATGCCAGTGTTGCTTGATGTAGTATCACAGCATAATCCCTTGACTTGTTTAGTTAATTTCCATTATTCTAAGGTTTTCACTGTAACTGTTGTTATTAATTCATCTGTGCCATTTGGGATTTTAGGGACTTCGGGTAACTTTTCTAATCCACCTTCTGTAACTAAGATTGAAAGCTTATCTATTTTCTCTATGCCACTGCCAGAAATCTCTGGAAGCAATTTCCAATCCCACTGTACCACAAACTTATATTACGATTTAATGCGCTAAAATCATCTTTAACATTTTCTGCTATTTCCTTTCGGTAAGATATTCTTGCTTTCCTTACACCGCTTCTTGATATATTGTAGTCACTAACTCTTGGCCTAAACTGTGGACAGTTGATGCAATAACATAAGTTGCATCTCTGTCTGATATACTGGTTTCATTTAATGCTGCAGCTACGACAGGTGTTACAGTGATTGGTGACTAAGACTTAATTTCCTTATTCTTGGAACTAGAAGGAGTGATTTTAACTTTAAAATTTTTATCTTTTCCGTCATCCATCTCTTAGTCTTTCTTTTCACAGCTAGAGTAATTCTGTACTTTTACTAGCAATGATTCCTCCTTGTCCGATTTCTCTTTTTCTGCACTGAGCTAGCGTTTCTTATTTCTTTGTGCTACTTTTTCTTCTGTCTTATATAAATTTATATCAACAGATGCCATTTAACCTTCTGGTCCTTGTCTCAGAACCAATAAAACTGTCCTATCTTCATTAATAGTTATCATTTTAATAGCATTACCATGTGCAATATCAGACAACTTTTCTAGGTTTATTAGAAACTCTTCTTGCTTTTGTTTCTGGTTTTCTGTTGTGCGCCTTTTTTATTTTTCTTCAACAATTTATAACAATTAACATATTTTTCTAGTTTTTTTTCTAGTATGCTACACTGGTTTGGTGAGAATTCCAGATTCTTGTCAAAAACCAATAACTTTATTAACAGCACAGATTGCACTTTCATGAATTGTTTTCTTTTGAGAAATGTGGGGATAAAAAAAAGCATGAAGAGCCACCTGTTTGTTTGTAGGTAACCTTCAACCTGTTATATCCTCTGCAGTTGGTCCAATGAGCCACATGTTGTTATCACTTCTACTAACTCTTGAACTTTCCATGATTGTACTGAAGCTAATTCATGAAGAAGAGCAGGAAAGAAAATAGAAGTTGTAATCAATGTTTCTGAGTGAAAATAGAAGTTATTATTTAAAGTGGAAGTAGAAGTTATTATTTAGAGTTGGAGTAGATGTTATTTAGGGTTGGAGTAGAAATTATTTAGAGTTTGAGAAGTTGTTATGTGAGTTCCAGGCAAATACTAATCCTTGTCAGAAACTTGAATTATATTAAACTTGGTCTCTCTGAAACAAATATATATTTTATCAGCACATATTATTGCTATACCAATCAAGCGCAATTTCTTATATAGAAAATAGGCTGTTTTCCATAAATGCTAAATTCTGAAACTTTAAATCCTTCGAAATACCTCTAAAAAACTCTTAAATGAGCTATTTTAACAGGATTATTAACTCGCATAATGTCACCAAACTGAACTTAACTTCTCAAAAAAAAAAAATTTTTTTTTTCTCCATAGGCAGCAAAATTATCCTAACATATATACATAACACGAAAAAAAAAAAAAAAAAGAAAGGAAAAAAGAAGAACTAAATAAGCATTAGTTGATGCGAAAAAGAATCATAGTTTGTTTTTTAAATACAACGTGTGGTTGTATTTACCGTTTTCTGTTCACTTTACGAGAAAAACAAGCAATTCCGTTAAAAAAAATGAAACTTCGTTTCGTGTTGTGCTTTTTATTTCATGGTTAGACAAAGCATTGACAGAAAATATTTTCTTCCTAAACCAGGTAAGAAAACATGGAAAAAAATTCATCCAAACGGAAATCTGTTTTTGAAAAGCAATTTTCTCTTGATCTCCTGCCATCACGCAAAGTAAACAAATAGAAAAAAAGTAAAAATATTAAAAGATCATTTGAATGAAATTTAAAGAAATACCACATTTTCGATAAAAACTGCCTTCCAATTAATATGGCTGTCGGGTAAAAAAGTATATTACTATATCTGGAAGAGATGAAATGAGCTAAGATGCAATGTGTTTTAAATTATCCATACGATAGCCAGTATCATTTTGTTTGCTTGGTTTCAGGAATACAGAAGTCATTTAATAATGGAAAACCCCACGCACTATTTAAAATAAATCCCTTAACTTTGATCTGTCAATTTTCGGGAAAAGTATAGAAATGTCAAATTGGTTCTCTCAAGTTTTTTTTTAATTATTGAATACTTCACCTGAACAAGTGTTTATTCAACTTCATCTGAACATGAGCTAGTTACAATTTTAAAAATATTTAGATAAACTGCCTTAGCAATCCAAAGACATGGCTGTTTATTTTGCGTTGTTCAAAAATCTATGAACAACGTTTTTTCTTTTTGTTTCAGCAAATATGCCCCTGAAAAATGTTAGTATTTTCACAGATAACCAAGTACAGATTAAAATATTGTTACTTTAATCTATAAAAAAAGAATACATATAATAAAGAGTTAAAATTGGCCTCTGAAACGCAAGATTCTAAAACCTAATATCTAATTAAAAAAATTACCGAATAACCTGACAATGTAAGTACAGAGAAAATAAAAGAACAACCTTAAATGTGTAAAAAAAGCGGGATTTTAAAAAGAAATTCTATTTTTTAATTCAAATCAAAATCGGTATTGAATTATAATTAAAAACATTTAATTTACAGTAACTTTTATTTATATTTTTTGAACTAGGAAGGTCTCTTCGCGATTTATCAGATAGAAGAAGTGACAATGAATGGTACTATGAAATAAATCATTAATTTTACTTTTATGGGGCTATTAATTTGAAATTTTATTCGTTAGGTCTTTTGTCTCTTTCAAGATGAAAATTAAACTTTTTTTTTGTTATTAGAGGGATCAACGAACTACCCTCAACATACACTTTTAGAAGTGTGGCTCTGATTTAAGAGGCACATTTTGAAAATTTCTCCCTCTGAAATTTGATTATATTTTTAATACTGTGTGAGAGATACATTGGCCATGCTCTTCTCATGTTACATTAATAGAAGGTACAATCCGCTTGTGCCTTATAGTAAGAGGCAGAGTTTTAAGAGTGTATCAGTCCTGAAAAGTAGTGCTATCAGCTGCCAGCTTTTTATGATAAAGCTTCGATCCGAATGAAACGAAATAAGAAAATCACAAAAAATTTTATAAAATTAGGCTGGCTCTAAAAATATTCGATACATACACATTAAAGAAAATTTCAGCAGATAGCTTGCAGAAGCATCGATGGTTCATGAACCATTTTTAAGATATAAATGATTAAAGGCTATGCCTTTCTTTTTAATAAATAACTAGCTGCGTGCCCGTTCTTCGCACGGTAGGAAACGAAAATTTTCCTTACATGTGTAATTCGAAATTATTCGTGATGTGGAATTAAAAAAAAAAGAGCAAAATTATTTGACTCTTAATGTAAAGTTTGTGTCATGAGTACTAACCTGATCATTGCAGTATAATGACTCAAAAAACTACGTCAGTGTCATTCACTATCAAAAAAGTGGAAAGCTTAATGGTTTGCAGAGAACTCCTGGCTTTCAAAATGTCTTATTCAGGGGCGTAGCCAGAGGGGGGGATATCGAGATATATCCCCCCCTGAAATTTTTGGATTAGTGATGAAATTCCGTCTATTTATGCATATAAGTTCATATACACCTCGAAAAAATTTCCAGGCTCATATCCCCCCCCCCCCCGAAAAAATTTCCTGGCTACGCACCTGGTCTTATTTCTACATCATACTGTTTTTTAGGCTCAAGTTGTAGCATTAAATACCTAAGACACTACATGAAATGGAGCACCATTTATCTCTTTCCGAACATGTACCATATAAGGAAAGTATTGTAATCGTGAAAAAAATTCGACTTCAAGATTTTGGTGTATTGACAGGTTTTGAGGTCTTAATTCATTTATGCTATTTTCAAGAGATGTTTTTAAAATAGCTGCGCACCCGCTCTTCATAGGGGAAGAAGGGAATATTTTACTACTAAAATCATATCTGCATGTGACAAAACAGAATTTCATTTTTAAAAAAGTTCAAGTAATCTCCTCTGTTGAAATTACTGCGGGATATATTAACCCAAATTAGAATTACTTTTCGTTTAGTTGGTTGTAAGACAACCGTTGAAACAGGACACTTTTAATTTCATGAAATATTTATTAACGTGGTACATTGCGATTTATTCATATTATCTTTAAAAATCTAATAATACTACCTATTACGTACATTAATACTATCAGTAGTAGATAAACGAGAGTTCTGCTCAGCCGGTGCCATGTTAATTCGCCGGTGCTGTTCGATGCTGTCCCTAGGCTGAGCGGGGAAGGGGGGCGTGGTCGGACCGGATGTGGGGAGCGGATGCTAAGACCGGATGTTCAAAGGGTTGATAAGAATTTTTTTCCTTTTTTTCAAATAAGGATACTTGTAATTTTTTTCAGATTGTGACATATTTTTGAAATAAGGAGACTTGGAAAAATTTTCAGACATTAAGATATTTCTCAAATAAGGGGACTTGGAAAAATTTTCAGATTGCGATGCATTCTCTCATGAAAAATAAGCGACTTTGACATAATTTTAAATAAGCTATATGAATTAAACCTGAAATAAAAAATTTTATTATAAAAATGAGGACCCACCAGCCGCCCGGTAGAATTCGTCTACCGCCTCATTTCAAATAAAAATTCTTACTATGCTTTTCCACGTCAC